>SJYQ01004791.1:0-67835 GCA_006410935.1 Redunca redunca | reverse complement strand
AAGGAATCTCCACACTGTTCTCCATAGTGGCTGTACTAGTTTGCATTCCCACCAACAGTGTAAGAGGGTTCCCTTTTCTCCACACCCTCTCCAGCATTTATTGCTTGTAGACTTTTGGATCGCCGCCATTCTGACTGGTGTGAAATGGTACCTCATTGTGGTTTTGATTTGCATTTCTCTGATAATGAGTGATGTTGAGCATCTTTTCATGTGTTTGCTAGCCATCCATATGTCTTCTTTGGAGAAATGTCTCTTTAGTTCTTTGGCCCATTTTTTGATTGGGTCATTTATTTTTCTGGACCTGAGCTGCATAAGTTGCTTGTATATTTTTGAGATTAGTTGTTTGTCAGTTGCTTCATTTGCTATTATTTTCTCCCATTCCGAAGGCTGTCTTTTCACCTTGCTTATAGTTTCCTTTGTTGTGCAGAAGCTTTTAATTTTAATTAGATCCCATTTGTTTATTTTTGCTTTTATTTCCAGTATTATGGGAGGTGGATCATAGAGGATCGTGCTGTGATTTATGTCAGAGAGTGTTTTGCCTATGTTCTCCTCTAGGAGTTTTATAGTTTCTGGTCTTACATTTAGATCTTTAATCCATTTTGAGTTTATTTTTTTTTTGTATGGTGTTAGAAAGTGATCTAGTTTCATTCTTTTACAAGTGGTTGACCAGTTTTCCCAGCACCACTTGTTAAAGAGACTGTCTTTAATCCATTGTATATTCTTGCCGTGTCCATAGGTGTGTGGATTTATCTCTGGGCTTTCTATTTTGTTCCATTTATCTATATTTCTGTCTTTGTGCTGGTACCATACTGTGGCTTTGTAGTAGAGCCTGAAGTCAGGCAGGTTGATTCCTCCAGTTTCATTCTTCTTTCTCAAGATTGCTTTGGCTATTTGAGGTTTTTTGTATTTCCACACAAATTGTGAAATTATTTGTTCTAGCTCTGTGGAAAATTACCATTGGTAGCTTGATAGGGATTGCATTGAATCTGTAGATTGCTTTGGGTAGTATACTCATTTTCACAATATTGATTCTTCCGATCCATGAACATGGTATATTTCTCCATCTATTAGTGTCCTCTTTGATTTCTTTCACCAGTGTTTTATAGTTTTCTATATATAGGTCTTTAGTTTCTTTAGGCAGGTATATTCCTAAGTATTTTATTCTTTTCTTTGCAATGGTGAATGGAATTGTTTCCTTAATTTCTTTTTCTACTTTCTCATTATTAGTGTATAGGAATACAAGGGATTTCTGTGTGCCGATTTTATATCCTGCAACTTTACTATATTCATTGATTAGCTCTAGTAATTTTCTGGTGGAGCCTTTAGGATTTTCTATGTAGAGGATCATGTCATCTGCAAACAGTGAGAGTTTTACTTCTTCTTTTCCAATTTGGATTCCTTTTATTTCTTTTTCAGCTCTGATTGCTGTGGCCAAAACTTCCAGAATTATGTTGAATAGCAGCAGTGAAAGTGGGCACCCTTGTCTTGTTCTTGAATTTAGGGGAAATGCTTTCAATTTTTCACCATTGAGGATAATGTTTGCTGTGGATTTGTCATATATAGCTTTTATTATGTTGAGGTATGTTCCTTCTAATCCTGCTTTCTGGAGAGTTTTTATCATAAATGGATGTTGAATTTTGTCAAAGGCTTTCTCTGCATCTACTGAGATAATCATATGGCTTTTATTTTCAATTTGTTAATGTGGTGAATTACATTGATTAATTTGTAGATATTGAAGAATCCTTGCATCCCTGGGATAAAGCCCACTTGGTCATGGTGTATGATCTTTTTAATGTGCTGTTGGATTCTGATTGCTAGACTTTTGTTAAGGATTTTTGCATCTATGTTCATCAGTGATATTGGCCTGTAGTTTTTTTTTTTGTGTGTGGCATCTTTGTCAGGTTTTGGTATTAGGGTGATGGTGGCCTCATAGAATGAGTTTGGAAGTTTTCCTTCCTCTGCAATTTTCTGGAAGAGTTTGAATAGGATAGGTGTTAGCTCTTCTCTAAATTTTTGGTAGAATTCAGCTGTGAAGACATCTTTACCTGGTCTTTTGTTTGCTGGAAGATTTCTGATTACAGTTTCAATTTCTGTGCTTTTGATGGGTCTGTTAAGATTTTCTATTTCTTTCTGGTTCAGTTTTAGAAAGTTGTACTTTTCTAAGAATTTGTCCATTTGTTCCACGTTGTCCATTTTATTGGCATATAATTGCTGATAGTAGTCTCTTATGATCCTTTGTATTTCTGTGTTGTCAGTTGTGATATCTCCATTCTCATTTCTAATTTTATGGATTTGATTTTTCTGCCTTTGTTTCTTGATGAGTCTGGCTAATGGTTTGTCAATTTTATTTATCCTTTCAAAGAACCAGCTTTTGGCTTTGTTGATTTTTGCTATGGTCTCTTTTGTTTCTTTTGCATTTATTTCTGCCATAATTATTAAGATTTCTTTCCTTCTACTAGCTCTGGGGTTCTCCATTTCTTCCTTTATATATATTTATAATTGTTATATCTTCTTCTTGGATTGATCCTTTAATCATTATGTAGTGGCCTTCTTTGTCTCTTTTCACAGCCTTTGTTTTAAAGTCTATTTTATCGGATATGAGTATTGCTACTCCTGCTTTCTTTTGGTCTCTATTTGCATGGAATATCTTTTTCCAGCCCTTCACTGTCAGTCTGTATGTGTCCCTTGTTTTGAGGTGGGTCTCTTGTATGCAGCATATATAGGGGTCTTGTTTTTGTATCCATTCAACCAGTCTTTGCCTTTTGGTTGGGGCATTCAACCCATTTACATTTAAGGTAATTATTGATAAGTATGATCCTGTTGCCATTTACTTTATTGTTTTGGGTTCGGGTTTATATGCCCTTTTTTGTGTTTCCTGTCTAGAGAAGATCCTTCAGCATTTGTTGGAGAGCTGGTTTGGTGGTGCTGAATTCTCTCAGCTTTTGCTTGTCTGTAAAGCTTTTGATTTCTCCTTCATATTTGAATGAGATCCTTGCTGGGTACAGTAATCTGGGCTGTAGGTTATTTTCTTTCATCACTTTAAGTAGGCCTTGCCATTCCCTCTTGGCCTGAAGTGTTTCTATTGAAAGATCAGCTGTTATCCTTATGGGAATCCCCTTGTGTGTTATTTGTTGTTTTTCCCTTGCTGCTTTTAATATTTGTTCTTTGTGTTTGATCTTTGTTAATTTGATTAATATGTGTCTTGGGGTGTTTCGCCTTGGGTTTATTCTGTTTGGAACTCTCTGGGTTTCTTGGACTTGGGTGATTATTTCCTTCCCCATTTTAGGGAAGTTTTCAACTATTATCTCCTCAAGTATGGTCTTTCTTTTTGTCGTCTTCTGGGACTCCTATGATTCGAATGTTGGAGAGTTTCATATTGTCCTGGAGGTCTCTGAGATTGTCCTCATTTCTTTTAATTCGTTTTTCTTTTTTCATCTCTGATTCATTTATTTCTACCATTCTATCTTCTATTTCACTAATCCTATCTTCTGCCTCTGATATTCTACTATTGGTTGCCTCCAGAGTGTTTCTGATCTCATTTATTGCATTATTCATTATATACTGACTCTTTTTTATTTCTTCTAAGTCCTTGTTAAACCTTTCTTGCATCTTCTCAAGCCTTGTCTCCAGGCTATTTATCTGTGATTCCATTTTGATTTCAAGATTTTGGATCATTTTCAGTATCATTATGCGAATTCTTTCTCAGGTAGATTCCCTATCTCTTCCTCTTTGGTTTGGTTTGGTGGGCATTTATCCTGTTCCTTTACCTGCTGGGTATTCCTCTGTCTCTCTATCTTGGTTATATTGCTGCATTTGAGGTGGCCTTTCTGTATTCTGGGAATTCGTGGAGTTCTCTTTATTATGGAGTTTCCTCGCTGTGGGTGGGGTTGTATCAGTGGTTTGTCAAGGTTTCTTGGTTAGGGAAGCTTGTGTCGGAGTTCTGATGGGTAGAGCTGGATTTCTTCTCTCTGGAGTGCAATGAAGTGTCCAGTAATGAGTTATGAGACGTCTATGGTTTTGGAGTAACTTGAACTGCCTCTATATTGAAGCTCAGGGGTGTGTTCCTCTGTTGCTGGAGAATTTGGTATGTCTTGCTCTGGAACTTGTTGGCCCTTGGGTGGTGCTTTGTTTCAGTATCAGTATGGAGGTGTTTGATGAGCTCCTATCAATTAATGTTCCCTGGATTCAGGAGTTCTCTGATGTTCTCAGGATTTGGACTTAAGCCTCCTGCTTCTGGTTTTCAGTTTTATTTTTATAGTAACCTCAAGACTTCTCCATCTATACAGCACTAATGATAAAACATCTAGGTTAAAGATGAAAAGTTTCTCCACATTGAGGGACACCCAGAGAGGTTCACTGAGTTACATGGAGAAGAGAAGAGAAGAGGGAGGGGGTAGTTAGAGGTGACTGGAATGAAATTAGGTGGGATCAAGAGTGGAAAGAGCAAGCTATCCAGTAATCACTTCTTTATGTGTGCTCCTCAGTCTGGACCGCTCAGAGATGTTCATGGAGTTACACAGGGAAGAGGAGAGGGAGGAAGTAGACAGAGGTGGCCAGGAGGATAAAAGAGGGAAATGAAAAGGAGAGAGACAGATCCAGCCAGTGTTACTGTTGAAATTTAAGAAAAGAGAAAACATGCTTTATTAGATAATGGCTTTTATAATTGACACTTTATTTTTTTTACTGATGTATAGTTGATATACAATGATGTGTTTCTGGTATACAGCAAAGTGGTTCAAATATATATATATGTGCTTATTTTTCGTATTTTTTTCCATTACGGTTTATTAAAGGCTATTGAATATAGTTCCCTGTGTTATATAATAGGACCTTGTTTATACATTCGATATTTTGCATAGCATATTTAAACACATCTAAGTATTGTTCAATTCTATAAGGCCAAAATATATACTGAACATTTTGCAAACTTCTCAAATTTCACATGTTGTTTTCACAACCATATGAATGTACTTAATACTGTTGAACTGTACACTTAAAGTGATTGGTAAATTTTATGTTACGTGTATTTAACCATGATTAAAAAATTTAAAGGAATCAAGAGTTGTAAGGATGACACAAAATGACCTTTAATAATTTGAAACCTCTTTTTCTCCACAGATAAAACCTAGACATACTTGATATTCTTGCCATAGTTAGTAGATACTTCTTTAAATAAAAATAGTTGACAGTACTTCTCATCTCTGTGTTCTAGTGAAAAACAGTCACTAAATGTAAGTGATCACAAAGTCCCAGAATACAAGGGCATTTTAGAGGACTTCTAAATATTCTATTCTTGCATTTTCCCAAGAAGAAAGTTATCTAGTTTTCTCCTAAGATAAATCAAAGTCCCTTGTGCTGCAGGAACTATTAATGGCTTACCTTCCTTCTCCTTTAGGACTAAAGAACACAGGACTAACGCTATGGCTAACCATAACTTGCATGCGTGTGTGCTGTTTCTCAGTCGTGTCTGACTCTTCACGACCCTATGGACTGTAGCCCACCAGGCTCCTCTGTCCATGAGATTCTCCAGGCAAGAATACTGGAGTGGGTTGCCATGCCCTCTTTCAGGGGGTCTTCCTCACCCAGGGATCTAACCCACATCTCATCTTCTGCATTGGCAGGCAGGTTCTATACCACTAACACCACCTGGGAAGCCCCAAACCATTACTTGCAGAAGGACTTGTACTATCCATTGTTAACATTTTTCCTTCTGAGATAATATTTCAACTCTCCATCCTTTCTAGATATACTGTGACTTTTAACACTTATTTATCTTTTCTTATTTTTATCTAGTTTTCTCTCATTTTCCCCAAATAATGGCCCTTAAAAATATTTAAAATACTTACATCTGAGATTATAGTGAAAGATTGTGTCTTATTTTTCTATTAATCTAACTTCAACATAGAGGCATCTAACTCCTAGGCACTCTTTGACTATTAAATCTTATATAACTACCATCATTCCTATACCCATTTGGACTAAATTAGATCTTTTTGACTTTTTCAATTGGCGAGACCTAGCATGTAAGCCTTCAGTAGTGGTCTTGTTTGAAAATGAAAAGTAAAAGTGTTAGTCGCTCAGTCATTTGCGACTCTTTGCAACCCCATGGAGTGTAGTCCACCAGGCTCCTCTGTCCATGGGATTTCCCAGGGAAGAATAATGGAAAGGGTTGCCATTTCCTTCTCCAGGGGATCCTCCCAACCCAAGGATTGAACCTGGGCCTTCCACATTGCAGGTAGATTCTCTACCACTGAGCCACCAGGGAAAAGGCCTAAATCTAGAGTCTGTTGCATTCACAGGCACATTTTTGTTCTAACTCATGGACTGTTTGGCAGTACACCATGGGTTTGTCTGAACTTCTTGAGCAGCAGAACTTGAAAACTATTTGGAAATCAAAACACCAGGTCAAACAATAGATAAAGGAGATATTTCCTTCCCCAATTTCTAGAGCCTTAAGAAGCAGAGCCCCCTGCTCCCTCCAAACCAGTGGGTGATGCATCCCTCACTGGAGCTGGATTGAATACAAAAGTGGTAACACTGTGACTATGGATCATCCCCCATGGTGTTCATGTAGCTGGTGGGGCTGCGACAGATTTGGATGTAGGACTGCAGTTGTAGGAAACACTAAGACTATGCTTAAGGTGAATCTGCTCCTTAGCTTGTCCCAGCCAGTGTTTTTTTCAATGAATGAGTTTTTTTGGAGATAATTTCATTTCAAATTGAAATTTATCATGTTCGTACCACCTATTAAGTACCACTCCAGTTTAATGTATTTTGTATTGTAAGAGGAGACAGGTGATCATTATCCAGTTACCACTTGTATATTCCAGAATAGAATCCATGTGAGTCTGTTTCACATGTTAATTATACAGTAGTTTGTTGCTTATTGCCTTTGATATACCATGTTTCTTAGATGAATATTATTATTTAAAGGTATGAGAATCATTTGAGTAGATGCTGCACAACACAGAAAACTCTCTTACAAGGAAAAAGTCTAGTTTCTCATAAACACAATTTTTTGCATAGAAGCAGTACTGAGAGAATAGCAGGGAACTTGTGGGCTGCAGAGAGAGAAAAAGACCAATTGATCCAGGGCAGGAAAGAGATTCAGTTCAGGAAAGATCACCCCTGAGAGGATGAGCCACTGATGGTTGGCAATTCAAAGCTGTGGCATCCATCAAGGGCAAAGGCTAGGTGCTGCCAGCCATGGAAATGACCCTTGGGAACAGCAGAGATGGCCTATTTAGGGAAATGATGTACCCTGCCCCTTCAGGTCACCCTTGCCAGAAGATGGTGAGACTTCTGTGTATCATTAGTCTGGTTTCACTAGACAATCTCTAGTCAATTCTTTCTGTTTGAGAATTCAGTCTTACGACCTGAGCAAGGAAACAGCATCATAATTTTCAGGCACTCTGACAGCTTAGGCCCATGGCATATGCTCTAAATAGTGAAATGGCTCTTAGGTTTCAAGCTGGGAGGGAATAATGAAAGGAAAATGAAATGCACATATTCTCTTTCAAAATAGTTCTACTTAGGGGCAACCAACTCCATCTTTATCCTGTAGTAATTTTCCTACTTTCTCTAATACAGCAAACTGATTTATATCTGGCAAACAAATGATTATAAATTTGTCACTTGGGGTTCTGCATAGATTTCAATAATATCTTAGTTATAAAGACAGTATTTTGCTTTTACAAAATTAAAATTTAAAAATTTTATAGGAATTTTCAAATTTAATTTTTAATTAAATATTGTTTAATTTAATATCTATTTATATATTATTTCAGCTCCAGTACTTAATACTATAGCCCAATCTTGTTTTGTTTGTAAACCACTTTCAGCCTCTGGATTATTAATCCCCTTGCCTTTGGTTTTGTTTTGTTTTCCCCCTCATCCTAGTCACTGAATTATTTTCAAGAAAATCCTGGACTTATCAGTTTGTAGATACCATTAGCATACCTGAAAACAGTAATTCTCTCTCATGGAAGAATACTTAGTTAACATCAAATATCCACTCAGTGTTCTAGATATCCCCCACTGTTTCATCAATTATTTTGCAGCCTCTTCTTTCAAATCAAGATCTAAATAATGTCCACACATTGCCTTTGGCTAATGACTCAAAAGCCCCTTTCTCCAACATCTCTTTTAATCTATAGATTACTCTTCCTTCTGTATATTTCTTGCTATCCTTTTAAAAGAAACCATGTCATTTGTTCTACAAAATTTCTCAGTCTTCATTTCTGTTGCCTACATAGTTTTTTTTTTTTTAAAAAACATGTTACCTCATTTTGTCTACACAACTACCTGATCAGGTAGATAGAAGAGATAGTTTTACCATTTAGCAAAGGAGTTGATCAGGGTACAGAGAGAGAAAGCAGTTTGTTCAAACTTGTACTAAGTAGTTGAACCAAAAAGTAGAATCCAGGAAACACATTTCTTAGACCAGAGAGCAGCTGTTTTTATCCTCTTATTTCATGAATTAAAGCAGTATTAAAACACCAAAAATCCTGAAGAGGCTTTGAATAAAAAAATTAAGGTATTGGACCTCCCTGGTGGTCCAGTGGGTAAGACTCTGCATTTCCAAGACAACGGGAGCAGGTTCAACCCTTGGTTGGGGAACTGAGATCCTACATGCTGCAAGGTGTGGCCAGAAAACTAATTAATGTTTTAAAAATTAAGGTATTAGTATAATTTTAATGTTTTGTGATTTCTTAAAAGTAACCCATGTACACTGTTATTTAGGCACGTATTTCATGAATGGGAATCACTGAGCCTCAATATATGTATATATGTTTACTCGTCTAAAGTATATGTGCCTATATTGACCCTCTTAAAACATTCTTTCATATCATACACATGTTTGAGTATTTAAGTCTTAGTTTCTATACTAAATTATAAACTTTTAGATGGAAAGTAGTGTTAGTTTCTTTGCAATTTCTCATAGTCAAATGTATGTGACTGATATTCAGGATTTTTGGTGTAAAACAAAGATAAAACAGATTGTGTGAATTCTCCTTCCATACTGGAGTAGAACAGAATTTTCTGAGTAGTGAAATACTCAGAATGTCTCCGCTTATTTCTCACTGCCATCTACTGGTGCCTGATGTTATTTCTGCTTAAGCTCTTTCAGGGAAGTCTGTCATAGGGACTTAATGGAGAAAAATAAGTTGTTGTTCCCATGGATGGAGGAGCCTGGTGGGCCGCAGTCCATGGGGTCGCTAAGAGCTGGACACGACTCAGTGACTTCACTTTCACTTTTCACTTTCATGCATTGGAGAAGGAAATGGCAACCCACTCCAGTGTTCTTGCCTGGAGAATCCCAGGGACAGGAGAGCCTTGTGGGCTGCTGTCTATGGGGCTGCACAGAGTCAGACATGACTGAAGTGACTTGGCAGCAGCAGCAGCAAAGTTGTGTCAGACTCTTGCCGACCCCATGAACTACAGCACTCCAGGCTTCCCTGTCCTTCACTATCTCCAGGAGTTTGCTCAAACTTATGTCCATTGAGTCAGTAGTGCCATCTTAACCATCTCATTCTGTTACCCCCTTCTCCTCTTGCTCTCAGGCTTTCCCAGCATCATCAGGGTCTTTTTCCAATGAGTCAGTTCTTCGCATCAGGTGGCCAAAGTATCAGAACTTCAGCTTCAGCACCCGTACTTCCACTGAATGTTTAGGGTTGACCTTTTTCAGGGTTGACTGGTTTGATCTCCCTCCTGTCCAAGGGACTCTCAAGAGTGTTTTTCAGCATCATAGTTTGAAAGCATCACTTTTGTAGCACTCAGCTTTCTTTATGGTCCAACTCTCACATCCATACATGACTACTGGAAAAACTATAGCTTTGACCAAATGGATCTTTCTGCTTTTTAATACACTAAGTTTGTCATAGCTTCTCTTCCAAGGAGCCAAGTGTCTTTTAATTTTGTGGCTGCAGTCAGCATCTGCAGTGATTTTGGAGCCCCCAAAAATGAAATCCGACACTTTCCACTTTTTCCCCGTCTATGTGCCATGAAGTGATGGGATCTGATGCCACGCTCTTCATTTTTTGAATGCTGAGTTTTAAGTCAGCTTTTCACTCTCCCCTTTCACCTTCATTGAGAGGCTCTTTAGTTCCTCTTCACTTTCTGCCATTAAAGTGGTGTCATCTGCTTATTTGAGGTTGTTTATTTCTCCCGGCACTCTAGACTCCAGCTTGTGAATCATCCAACCCAGCATTTTGTGTGATGTACTCTGTATGTAAGTTAAATAAACATAGTGACAATATACATCTTTGATGTACTCCTTTCCCAGTTTTGAACCAATTCATTATCCCAAGTCCAGTTCTGTTGCTTCTTGTCCTGCACATAGGTTTCTCAGGAGGCAGGTAAAGTGGTCTGCTATTCCCATCTCTTTAAGAATTTCCCAGTTTGTTGTGATTCACACAAAGTCTTTAGCATAACCAATGAAGCAGAAGTAGATTTATTTTTTTAAATTCCCTTGCTGCTTCTATGATCCAGTGGATGTTGGCAATTTGATCTCTGGTTCCTCTGCCTTTTCTAAATCCAGTTTGTATATCTGAAAGTTCTCGGTTCACTTACTGCTGAAGCCTAGCTTGAAGGATTTTGAGCATATTCTTTCTAGCAAGTGCTATGCTGTGCTTAGTCGCTCAGTCATGTCTGATTCTTTGTGACACCATGGACTATAGCCCACCCAACTCCTCCATCTATGGAGATTCTCCAGGCAAGAACACTGGAGTGGTTTGCGATGCCCTCCTCCAGGGGATCTTCCCAACCCAGGGATCAAACCCAGGTCTTCCCAATTGCAGATGGATTCTCTACTGACTGAGCCACCAGGGAAGCCCAAGAATACTGGAGTGGGTAGCCTATCCCTTCTCCATGGGATCTTCCTGACCCAGGAGTCAAACCTGGGTCTCCTGCATTGCAGGAGGATTCTTTACCAGCTGACTTACCAGGGAAGCCTGCTAGCATGTGAAATGAGTACAGTTGTACGGTAATTTGAACATTCTTTGGCATTGGAATGAAAACTGGCCTTTTCCAGACCTGTGGCCGCTGCTGAGTTTTCCAAATTTGCTGGCATATTGAGTGCAGCACTTTAACAGCATCACCTTTTAGGATTTGAAATTGCTCAGGTAGAATTCCATCACCTCCACTAGCTTTGCTCATAGTAATGCTTCCTAAGGCCCACTTGACTTCACACTCCAGGATGTCAGGCTCTATCTAGGTGAGTGATCACACCATCAGTGGTTATCTGGGTCATTAAGAGCTTTTTGGACAGTTCTGAGTATTCTTGCCACCTCTTCTTAATCTCTTCTGCTTCTGTGAGGTCCTTGCTATTTTTGTCCTTTATTTATTGTGCCCATCTTTGCATGAAATGTTTCCTTGATATCTCCAGTTTTCTTAAGGAGATCTCTAGTCTTTCCCATTCTATTGTTTCCCCTCTATTTCTTTGCATTGTTCACTTAAGAAGGCCTTCTTATCTCTCCTTGCTATTCTCTGGAACTCTTAATTCAGTTTGGTATATCTTTCCCTTTCTCCTCTGCCTTTCTCTTCTCTTCTTTTCTCAGCTATTTGTAAGGCCTCCTCAGACAACCACTTTGCTTTCTTGCCATTTCTTCTTCTTGGGGATGGTTTTGGTCACTAATTCCAGTACAATGTTACGAACCTTGTCCATAGTTCTTCAGGCACCCTGTCTACCAGATCTAGTCCCTTGAATCTATTTATCACCTCCACTGTATAATCATAAGGGATTTGATTATGAAGTCATAAAAATTCTTTGAGAAGGCACCTTTCAAATGAAAAGGTGTTTTCTTGATAAGTAAATCTATCTTACGTGTAAAATGACTACTTTCTAAAAATTTCCATAATATCTATGATACCCTCTAAGCATTATAAAAGTTGCTAAATAAATTTATCATCTGCTACTACTTTTGAGGTATAAAATGAATACAACTTCTAGCCAACAATTCTTATCACAGTTGAATTACTGGCAAATGAATTTTAGCAAATTTAACAATATAGAATGATACTTTCATTTCTAATACTTCCATATATTATTTATATTAGATACTAATATTTATTACAGTATAATTATTAGATACTAATAATATTTATATTAGATACTCCCATATTTTATATAAATAATGCATGCTGCAATGAATATGGGGGTGCAGATGTCTTTTTGAGCTAAGTGTTTTTATTTCCTTCAGATAAATACACAGTAGAATTCTGAATCATAGAGTAATTGTTTTTAATTTTTAAGAATCTCCATACCATTTTCCATAGTGCCTGGGGCAGTGTTCATTGCTAGCATCAGTGGATGAGACTTCTCTTTTCTACTAGCCCCTCTACTAGTTCCAAATTTACTGGCATATTGAGTGAGGCACTTTCAGAGCACTGTCTTTTAGGATTTGACATAGCCCAACTGGAATTCCATCACCTCCACTAGCTTTGTTCATAGTGATGCTTTCTAAGGCCCACTTGACTTCACATTCCAGGATGTCTGGCTCTAGGTGAGTGATCATGCCATCATGATTATCTGGGTTGTTATTTTTTTGATATCACCTCACATCTATTAGAATGGCTATTATCTCGCCGCAGTTTTGATTTGCATTTCCCTTATATTAGTGATGCTGAGCACCTTTTTATGTACTTAAGTCAGTTTTATATTTTCTCTGGAAATACGTCTGTTCAGATCTTTGTTCATCTAAAAAAATTTTTTTTTTTGCCCTTGAATTATATGAGTTCTTGATAAATTTTAAATATTAACCCATTACCAGATAACATGATTTGCAAACATTTTATAGCATTTTACAAGGAGATCCAACCAGTCCATTCTGAAGGAGATCAGCCCTGGGATTTCTTTGGAGGGAATGATGCTGAAGCTGAAGCTCCAGTACTTTGGCCACCTCATGCGAAGAGTTGACTCACTGGAAAAGACTCTGATGCTGGGAGGGATTGGGGGCAGGAGGAGAAGGGGACGACAGAGGATGAGATGGCTGGATGGCATCACGGACTCGATGGACATGAGTCTGAGTGAACTCCGGGAGTTGGTGATAGACAGGGAGGCCTGGCGTGCTGTGATTCATGAGGTTGCAAAGAGTCAGACACGACTAAGCGACTAAACCAAACGGAACTGAACTGATAAGCTGCCTTTTCATTTTGTTGATAGTTTTTTTGCTACATGCATCAAAGTTGTTTTAGTTTGATGTAGTCCCAGCTGTTTATTTTTGCTTTTGTTGTCTTTGTATTTCGTGTTAAATGCAAAAAGTCATAACCAAGACAGATGTCACGATGCTTACTGCCTATGATTTCTTCTAGTTTTTATGATTTCAGGTCTCATGTTCAAGTCTTTAATCTGTTTTTATTTTTATGTACACTATAAGGTAGTGGTTCAGTTTCATTCTTTTGTATATGGCTGCCCAGTTTTCCCACCTTTACTTACTGAACACACTGTCCTTTCTCCATTGCATATTTTTTGCTCCTTTGTAATAAACTGACCATGTATGTATAGGTGTATTTCAGGGCTCTTGATTCCATTCCATTTATCTGTGTGTTGTTTTTATGCCAATAATATACTATTTTGATTACTATAATTATGAAATATAGTATTTCTCAACATTGCTTTGGCTATTTAGGGGTCTTTTGAGGTTCTGTACAAATTTTAATTTTGTGTGGGGCAGGAGCAGTGAGCAGCTGAGAGGCGCTACCCTGCGTCCAAGGTCAGGAGCGGCAGGAGGGAGGAGATACCACACGTCCAAGGTAAGGAGCAGCGGCTCTGCTTTGCTGGAGCAGCCGTGAAGACAGACCCCATGTCCAAGGTGAGAGAAACCCCAGTAAGACGGTAGGCGCTGAGAGAGGGCATCAGAGAGCAGACACACTGAAACCACAATCACAGACAACAGGCCAATCTAATCACACAGAGCACAGCCTTGTCTAACTCAATGAAACTAAGCCATGAGTGTGGGGCCACCCAAGACATACGGGTCATGGCGGAGAGATCTGACAGAATGTGGTCCGCTGGAGAAGGGAATGGCAAACCACGTCAGTATTCTTGCCTTGAGAATCCCATGAACAGTGTGAAAAGGCAAAATGATAGGATACTGAAAGAGGAACTCCCCAGGTCAGTAGGTGCCCAATATGCTACTGGAGATCAGTGGAGAAATAACTCCAGAAAGAATGAAGGGATGAAGCCAAAGCAAAAACATTACCCAGTTGTGGATGTAACTGGTGATAAAAGCAAGGTCCAATGCTGTAAAGAGCAATATTGCATAGGAACCTGGAATGTTAGGTCCATGAGTCAAGGCAAATTGGAAGTGGTCAAACAGGAGATGGCAAGAGTGAACATCGACATTCCAGGAATCAGCTAACTAAAATGAACTGGAATGGGTGAATTTAACTCAGATGACCATTATATCTACTACTGTGGGCAGGAATCCCTTAGAAGAAATAGAGTAGCCATCATAGTCCAAAATGCAGTACTTGGGTGCAACCTCAAAAATGACAGAATGATCTCTGTTCATTTCCAAGGCAAACCATTCAATATCACCATCATCCAAGTCTATGTCCTGACCAGTAACGCTGAAGAAGCTGAACGGTTCTATGAAGACCTACATAAGCTTTTAGAACTAACACCCGAAAAAGATGGCCTTTTCATTATAGGGGACTGGAATGCAAAAGTAGGAAGTCAAGAAACACCTGGAGTAACAGGCAAATTTGGCTTTGGAGGACAGAATGAAGCAGGTCAAAGGCTAACAGAATTTTGCCAAGAGAATGTACTGGTCATAACAAACACTCTCTTCCAACAACACAAGAAGACTCTACACATGGACATCACAAGATGGCCAACACCGAAATCAAGACTGATTATATTCTTTGCAGCCAAAGATGGAGAAGCTCTATACAGTCAGCAAAAACAAGACTGGGAGCTACTGTGCTTCAGATCATGAACTCCTTACTGCCAAATTCAGACTTAAATTGAAGAAAGTGGGGACAACCACTAGACCATTCAGGTATGACCTAAATCAAATCCCTTACAATTATACAGTGGGAGTGAGAAATAGATTTAAGGGACTAGATCTGATAGAGTGACTGATGAACTATGGATGGAGGTTCGTGACATTGTACAGGAGACAGGGAGCAAGACCATCCCCAAGAAAAAGAAATGCAAACAAGCAAAATGGCTGTCTGAGGAGGCCTTACAAGTAGCTGTGAAAAGGGAAGCAAAAAGCAAAGGAAGAAAGGAAAGATATACCCATTTGAATGCAGAGTTCCAAAGAATAGCAAGGAGAGATAAGAAAGCCTTCCTCAGCGATCAATGCAAAGAACTAGAGGAAAACAACAGAATGGGAAAGACTAGAGATCTCTTCAAGAAAATTAGAGATGCCAAGGGAGCATTTCATGCAAAGATGGACACAATAAAGGTCAGAAATGGTATGGACCTAACAGAAGTAGAAGATATTAAGAAGAGGTGGCAAGAATACACGGAAGAACTATACAAAATAGATCATCACAACCCAGATAATCATGATGGCATGATCACTCACCTAGAGCCAGACATCCTGGAATGTGAAGTCAAGTGGGCCTTAGAAAGCATCACTATGAACAAAGCTAGTGGATGTGATGGAATTCCAGTTGAGCTATGTCAAATCCTAAAAGACAGTGCTCTGAAAGTGCTTCACTCAATGTGCCAGTAAATTTGGAAAACTCAGCAGTGGCCACAGGACTGGAAAACGTCACTTTTCATTCCAATCCCAAAGAAAGGCAATGCCAAAGAATGTTCAACAATTGTACTCATTTCACACGCTAGCAAAGTAATGCTCAAAATTCTCCAAGCCAGGCTTCAGCAATATGTGAACCACGAACTTCCAGATGTTCAAGCTGGTTTTAGAAAAGGCAGAGGAACCAGAGATCAAATTGCCAACATCCGCTGGATCATCAAAAAAGCAAGAGAGTTCCAGAAAAACATCTATTTCTGCTTTATTGACTATGCCAAAGCCTTTGACTGTGTGGATCACAATCAACTGTGGAAAATTCTGAGAGAGATGGGAATCCCAGACTACCTGACCTGCCTCTTGAGAAACCTGTATGCAGGTCAGGAAGCAACAGTTAGAACTGGACATGGAACAACAGACTGGTACCAAATAGGAAAAGGAGTACATCAAGCCTGTATATTGTCATCCTGGTTATTTGACTTATATGCATTGTGCGAAATGCTGAAGCACAAGCTGGAATCAAGATTGCCGGGAGAAATATGAATAATTTCAGATATGCAGATGACACCACCCTTAGGGGAGAAAGTGAAGAAGAACTAAAGAGCCTCTTGATGAAAGTTAAAGAGGAGAGTGAAAATATTGCCTTATAGCTCAACATCCAGAAAACTCAGATCATGGCATCTGGTCCTATCACTTCATAGCAACTAGATGCAGAAACAGTGGAAGCAGTGGCTGACTTTATTTTTTTGGGCTCCAAAATCACTGAAGATGGTGACTGTAGCCATGAGATTAGAAGACGCTTGCTCCTTGGACGGAAAATTATGACCAACCTAGACAGCATATTAAAAAGCAGAGATATTACTTTGCCAACAAATGTCTGTCTAAGGCTGTGGTTTTTCCAGTCGTCATGTATCAATGTGAGAGTTGGACTGTAAAGAAAGCTGAGTGCTGAAGAATTGATGCTTTTGAACTGTGGTGTTGGAAGAGACTCTTGCGAGTCCCTTGGACTGCAAGGATATCCAACAAACCCATTCTAAAGGAGATCAGTCCTGGGTGTTCATTAGAAGGACTGATGTTGAAGCTGAAAGTCCAATACTTAGGCCACCTGATGCAAAGAGCTGACTCATCTGAAAAGACTCTGATGCTGGGAAAGATTGAGGGCAGGAGGAGAAGGGGACGACAGAGGATGAGATGGTTGGATGGCATCACCAACTCAATGGACATGAGTTTGCATAAACTCCGGGAGTTGGTGATGGGCAGGGAGGCGCAGCGTGCTGCAGTCCATGGGGTGGCAAACAGTCAGACACTACTGAGTGACTGAACTGAAATGAACAAATTTTAAGAAGGGTTGTATTGCTCTGGAAAATGTCATTGGAATTTTGATATTGCAGAGTCTACAGATTGCTATGCATAGTATGGACATCTTAACAATATTCTTCCAATCCATGAGCATGAAATGTCTTCCCATTTATCTGAGTCTTTGCAATTTTTTTCAATATAGTTGTTAGTGTACAGGTCTTTAATCTTCTTGGTTAAATTTATTCCCGCTGCTGCTAAGTCGCTTCAGTGGTGTCCGACCCTGTGTGACCCCATAGACGGCAGCCCTCCAGGCTCCCCCGTCCCTGGGATTCTCCAGGCAAGAACTGGAGTGGGCTGCCATTTTCTTCTCAAATACATGAAAGTGAAAAGTGAAAGTGAAATTGCTAGGTCGTGTTTGACTAGATACCCTTTTTTGATGCAATTGTAAACGGGATTGTTTTCTTCTCTGACAGTTTATTACTGTGTAGAAATGGAACTGACTTTTGTGTATTCATTTTGTATTCTTCAATTTTACTAATTTATTAGTTCTAACAGTTTTTTTTTTTTTTTTCAGTAGAGTCGTCAGGGTGTTCTATATATAACATTCTTGCCTAATGGCTTTGGCTAGAGCTTCCAGTTTTGTGCTAAATAAAAATGGCAAGGGTGAGCATCCTTATCATGATCTTGATCTTAGAGAAAAAGCTTTAAACTTTTCACTACTGAGTATGCTGTTAGCTTGTCATACATAGCCTTTGTTTTGTTGAGGTACAATTCCTTTGAAACCTACTTTTTTGAGTTTTTTAAGATGTTGAATTTGATCATATGATTTTTATATTTCATGTTTTAAAATGTGATTTGTAGATTTGCAGATGTTGAGCCATCCTTGCATATCTGGAATATATCCCACTTGATCATAGTGTTTGCTCATTTTACTGTATTTTTGAATTAGGTTTGACAATCTTTTGTTGAGGATTTTTGTATTTCTGTTCATTAGGGATATTGGCCTGTAATTTTCCTTTCTTACATTGGCTTGTAACCTTCCTTCCCTTGACTGGTTTTTGTATTGGAGTAACGCTAAACTCCTAAACTGAGTTTAGGAGTTTCCCTTTTCTATTTTTTGGATGAGTTTGAGAAAGGTTGTCACCTGGTCTTGGACTTTTGTTTGCTGAAAAGTTTCAGATTACTGATTCAACCTTCTTATTTGTAATGGGTCTGTTCAGATTTCCTGTATCTTACTAAATTGTATGCTCTAGGAATTATCCTTTCTTCTCATTTATTCAAAGTTTTATCAATTTTATCTTTCCAACAAACCATCTCAGTTTCTGTTGTCTTTTTAGTCTCCATTTATTTCTGCTGATATTTGTTTTCTTCCTATTACTCTTGGACTTTGTTCTTGTTTTTCTAGTTCCTTTAGGGGTAATTACGCTGTTTGAGAATTTTGTTTCCTGTTTTACTGTAGACTTCTTATCACTGTTTGCTTCTGGACTTGTAGCCTCCCGTGACTTTTGGTATTTTGCATTTCCATTTGTCTCAGGTTTTGTTTTTAATTTTCCTTTTGATTTTTTGACTCATTTGCTGTTCAGGAGACTGTTGTTTAATCTCCACACATTTGAGAATTTTCCAGTCTTCCTTTTATACTTGGGCTCTAGTTTCCTACCATTTTGGTCAGAGAATATGCTTGATATGATTTCAAACTTATTAAATTTACGGAGCCTTTTTTTCATGGCCTAACATATGATCTACGCTGCATAATGTTCTATGTACATTTGAAAAAAATGTGTATTTTTCTGCTTTTGGATGAAACATTAAGTCCATCTGCCCTAACATGTTTAAAAGCCCAATGATTACAATGTTTTCCTATCCCTTAAGTTTGAGACTACCTGTGTCCTTAAGGCTGAAGTGAGTCTCATCAGTAGCATATAGTTACGTCTTATTACAATTTACATCTTTTCATCTTGTATATCCATTAGGAAATTATTGTAATTCATCATGGTTACTTTTGTCTTTTAACCTTCACAACTAGATTTGTAAATGATAAACTCACCAGCATTAGAGTATTCCAAATTAACTATGTATTTACCTTTACCAGTTAGATTTACATTTTCATTTTTCCTCTTACTAATTAATGCCATTTTGTGCATGCATAGTCATGTCTGACTCTTTGTGACCCCATGGATTATAGCCCACTAGGCTCCTCTGTCCATAGGATTTTCCAGGTGAGAATACTATAGTGGGTTGCCATTTCCTTTTCCAGGGGATCTTCCTGACCCAGGTATCGATCTTGCATTAGCAGGCAGATTCTTTCCACTGTGCCACCTAGAAAGCCCTACTGCCATTTTAGTTCAGCTTAAACAGCTCCCTTTAACATTTGTTATGAGGCCTGTCTAGTGGTGATGATGTCCTTAGCTTTTGCTTTTCAAGAAAACTCTTCAATTCTGAAGGACAACTTTTGCCAGTTTTTTTCCTTTCAGCATGTTGAATACACCATGTCACTCCCACCTGGCCTGCAAAGTTTCTGCTGAAAAATCCATTCATAGTTTTACTGGGGTTCCCTTCTATGGAACAAGTTTTTTTTTTTTTCCTCTTGCTGTTTTTTAAGATTCTGTCTTTTGCAATTTATGATAACTTGTCTTAGTATGGGTCTCTTTAGATCGTATTTAGAACTTTGAGCTTCCTGGATCTGGATGTCTTTTTTCCCCCAGGTTAGTAAAACTTACAATTTTTTCAAAAATTTCTGTCCCTTCTCCCTGGGACCCCTGTAGTGCAACCTCAGGGTTGATGGTATCCTATAAGCTATCTTTACTCTTGATTCTTTTACTTTTTGCTGCTCTGATTGAATTTCACCATCTGGTCTTTGACTTCACATAGTGATTTTTCTTAAGTCTACTGTTGATCCCTCTATTGAATTTTTCAGTTATTGTATTCCTCAACTATGTTATTTTTATTTGCTACATTTTCTATTTCTGTGCTGACATTCTCACTTTGTTCATGTGTCAGGGAGTACCTTTATGGTAATAGTTAGCATTTATTTAAGATCTCTTTCTAAAATTTTCTTCTGTCCTTTTGTTTGGAACATAGTCCTTTGTTTCATTTTCCTTGACTCTGTGTTGGTTTCTACAAGGAGTACTTTTGTGTAGATTAACCTTATTGTTTAACCATGCCCTAGCCCTTGGCTCTAATACCTTTGTGATCATTCAAGCAGACTTTTCTCAGAGGCTCTCAGTAGTGGAGGTGTACCAAGACCTGTCAGTGTCCCAAAGAGGAGGATCTTATTCAGCACTTGGATGCAGGCTGATTGGAAACTGTATTCTCAGGCAGCAGATTGTAGAGTACACAAACAGACTTTAAGGGGAAGACTGGGAGATGGTCTTTGCTCTCTTTGCACTGAGGCTTGGAGGGACAGCGCGTTATGGACCGTTTGCTACAATCCTACAGGATCCACAAGCACTGTTGCCACCAGAGCCAGGTGATCAGTCCCATGGGTGGCAACCACAATAGCTGGGGCACCAGACGCTTGCACAAGCTCCTTCTCAGGAAGTTCTGGTGATCTGGTGTGAGGTAGAGGGACAGCACATGCCCGCACGCCTCCACGGTCTCTGGAGAGTAACAAAGTGAGCTTCAAGAAGCCTGTTCTTCAGGTTAAAGCATTTAAGATAAGCAGACAGGCCTGTTTTACATTAAGACTGGGCAGCTTCAGGATATTCCCTTTGGGCTAAGCCTTGGATTAGCCACAGTGAGTCCATACAAGCCTGTGAGGAACTGCTTCTCAGATTGCACTAGCTTGCAGGTCTGAGAGATGCAAGCCCTTGCTGGCTTCAAAGCTACATGTTTTAGGAGCCCATCGCTCCAAGTCTTAAAAGCTGCAGCATAAGCTGTGGGGTCCAAACCTTTTGATCCTTAGGAGAAACTTGTAGTCTGAGATCCCCCCCTGGTTGGGTCACTGTGTCAGGTGGGGTTTATGGTGAGACTGTGTCTTCAGCCTCTCCTACCCATTCCAATGTGGGCTTTTCCTCATCCACCTGATGTGTAAGTTACTCAGCTAGATTCTGGATTCCTTTCAGAGAGAACTGTTCTGTATGCAGCTGTTATTTAATTTGTCCATGGGAGGAGGTGAATTTGGGAGTCATCTTGTACTGGAACCTACTGATTATTTCTTCTACTGAGCTATTTTACTTATCCACTTTTGAATCTTAGGCAAACAAACTAATTTAGAGCAGAACAGGACTTTTAAAATATGATTACAAATTTTCAGAGCAGGCTGCTAAATCATCCACTCCAGTGACAAGATAATGCAACCAAATGATCAAGACACCACACTTCAGGATTTATTATTGATATGGCCCTGTTTGACATCAGCCTCCATCCATTATTCTGGTGAGTTACTGCTCATAAAATATACCCATCAAGGAGACTGGATGACAGTACAGCTGTCCCTTGAATAATGCGGGGGTGAGGGGTGCCAACCTCCAGCAGAGTAGAAAACCCATGTATGACTTCATAGAGTTGGCACTATGTATCTGAAATTCCTCATTTGTGGATTCGGCCAACCATGGATTATGTACTATAGAACCTATTTATTGAAAAAGATCTGCATGTGACTGAACCTGTGTTTTTGAAAGACCAATTGTTGTTGTTGAGTCACCCAGTCATGTCTGACTCTTTGCGACCTAAATGCAAATCAAATGTTAAAAATATATATATATATAAAAGATTCAAATCAGTAAATCACTAACATTGTTATATATGATCAATAATTTATACTCAGCATGGTGGCTAACCTACAAGTGTACTGATGTACAAGCACTGAAGTGACTGTGCTAAGTCACTTCAGTGGTGCTCGACTCTGTGACCCTACGGGCTGTGACCCTACGGATTCTCCAAGCAAGAATACTGGAGTGGGTTATCATTTCCTTCTCCAGGGGACCTTCCCAACCCAGGGATCGAACCTGTGTCTCTTACATCTCCTGCATTGGCAGGTGGGTTCTTTACCACTAGTACCACCTGGGAAGCCCCAAAATATGGAACACTTAATGAATTTGCATGTCATTGTTGTGCAGTTGCCATTAAAACCTTGAATTCTCCCAGCTGTCTTTAAATACCAATGATACTGATATGATTGCACAAAGTTCTGATGTATGTTACTTTTATGATACATATTACTTAATATGTCTCCCTGGTAGCCCTGGTTTTTGAGCTAATTCCACAGGCACATACTTAGGCCTAATTATGGGATAGATAATATTTATTATTTCATTTACTGCCTATAAGATGTATCTCAATAAGTAAGTCTGGAATTTTTTATATAGATAATAGTATAGGTACCTATAAGCTTGTTTATGGATTTCTGTCAGAACTGTGAATGGACAGACAGTAGGGAGACAGGGCTAAGTCTTGTGTTTAGTTTACTTTTGTACATTCCTCAGTGTCCAGCATGGTACTTGTACAAGTTCAGTAAATATTAACAAAACTTCTCTAGGCATTCCACTTTGGAATTCTCGTAGAAACAAGTCAGTTTTTGAAAATCTTCTAGTGTTTGTAAATTTAATAAATGAAATGCACTTGCCATTACTAATCATAAGTTAAAAAAAAAAAAAGCTGATGTAAGATTAAGGTTAGAAGTGGTGACTGTCCTGTATGTGCTTACATGTATAAAGTGGAATTCAAAAGGAGTTAAAAGATACACAAGAAATAATATGGGAGAGTAAGTGAAGAATAAGGTTAGACTTGACAAAAAAAAAACCTGATCACTTTTTGGATAAGTTGAGGTTGTAAATTAAACCTTTATGAGGACATTTTGGGGAATGGGGTAAAGTGATATTAAAAAAAAACCCAAAAACTCTCCCAATATAATAAAGCATAATTCAAATAGGTTTATGGGGAAATTTTAAGTTTTTTAAATAATTTGTTGACCTCTTGATTAACTGGGATTTTTACCATTCCATATACTCTGCAATATAACTAAATAATTACATGTTACAATGTTTTGTTAACGTGTAAGGAAAAAGTAATTGGATTCTTTGAGTATGAACAACTAAGAAATGAAAAGATCCCATTCTTAGATGTTTATACTTGATTTTCTTATAGAAATAACTTCAGTTATTATGCCAATATTTACCTGAAAATGGCAGCCTCCAACAGTAAATAATTGAAATAACCACAGTATCATTATGAGTTACAGTGATACAAAAAAAATTTTTCCTTCTTGACTAATAAAGTTTGGAAGAGTGAAAAACCACAACTATGAAGGAAAAAAGGCAAATGTAAATGAAGGACACACATCAAAGCCCCAGAGGTAAAAATGAAGTATTAGAAAGATGCTTCAAAAAATCAATTACCATCACAGGGAAAAACTATTATGAAAGAAGCTCAAAAAATAAATGGAACACTTATCTTTAAAACATAGAAATACTTGAGATAGTTTACAATGCCCAGTTAATTACTATATATATATATATATATATATATTCCCCCCTCTCAGGTATTTATGAATACTGTATAAGTCAATAGGATTTACTTACTGTTAGAAAAATTTTTTCTCATATGTGAAAAATTACAACCAATTCTTCAACCTTTAGAAAAATGGTTTCCCCACATTTTGAATGTTTTTTTTTTAATGAAATAATACATGGTCAGGGCATCAATCTCAAATATTTTTTAGAACAGGTGACTGAAAACCAAGTTCTCTTTATAGGCCAGCTCCAAAACATTAAGTGATAAAATACACTTTTAGCACTTAGGCCAGCCAACCTTTCAGGGAGTCAGCTATCTGTGGCCCACAGGCTGGATGTGGTTTGTGGCCTATCTGTACACAGCCCTGAGTCGAGAATGGTTTTTACATTTTTAAGGGGTTGTAAACAAAACCAAACCAAAGAATATGTAACAAAAAACCATACATGGTCTACAGAGCCTAAAATATTTATGATCTGGCCGTTTATAGAAAAGTCTGCAGACCTTTCATTTATATCAATGTTGTACAGAATTCAGGCAGTGCAATTACAAGTCCAAGATAAGGTTCATTTATTCCCATCATGAATATAAGTAACTTTCTGAAGGGTATCTTCTGATGTCATCTGTCGATTTCTTTTCAATTTTTTCTTCATTTTCAACATCATTAAAGTTCGTCCTATAATAATAATGTAAAAGTGATTGAATTCCTTTCTCTTAAACATCTAATGTTAAAAGGTAAAAATAACTGACCTAAGTTTTACTTTTTCAAAAATAATTACTTAATATTCTTATTTCATAGATCACGTGGAAGTATACCTTGTCTAACAGTGGGAAAAGGATATCTCACAATGCTCACTTGCCCATGGCATGTAATACAATTATTATAACTTACCACACTTTCAAAGTCATCCTTTGGCATGCTCTTTAACTTCAGTTATTCTACTTTTGACTAATAATGTTTGATTTCAAATGTCTAACTTGAGCTAAAAGTCAAAATTCTAAAGATAAAACATTATGAGAAAACTAACATAGCCAAAATGTCAGAAAAAATTTTTGTTCACAAAAATGAAAAAAAATACTTTCATATCTATCTTTTAGATTTGGATAAAATAGAATTCTTGAAGTAGGCTGTAAAGCTTCATATGTGAGGGTCTATCATTCTAATATGACTCTATAAAGACAGATTCTCTAGCCTTCTAGCAGCTGTGTTATTCTTTTGTCCTTTCACCTTACAGGGGAAAGAATCCAAGAAACCTTTATGTGAATGTATTAAATTTTATTCAGAAAGCATTCCAGCATTTGTAAACTTGCTGGTCTAAGTATGTCTTACAATGATACTGATTTTAAAAAGGGAAAACATGAATAGCCCTCTTTAGAAGAGCAAGAAAGAGGTTGTACCACTTCTTGATAGATTAGTAATTCAAGGGGGTGGGGCAGGTCAAGATGGATAAGGATTCTAATATATCCCGACTATACCAAGAACAAAAGAAAACTTACTCTCCAAAAGGTGTTTTAAGGCTCAAATCAATGCTTTTACATTTGAACAAAATTTATGACCACAGTTAGTTTTACTGTTAAACGGTTTTACTTGTCCAAATTTCTAAGCATTTCAGAAGCTACATTCTGATTTGTCATAGTTTCCGAAGAAAAAGTTTCTAACCACCTTACTGTTTTCTGAAGCTTCATTTTACTGTTTGATACATATACTGTACAGTAAGAACACATTTAAATAATGTTTGTCAAAGTCAGTTCTAGATTTAGTCCTTACCTTATCTCTTTTTTCATGATTTTGGAGCTTTTCCAATTTTTCATATATTAAGGTAGCAATCTCTTTTGCATCTCTGGAATCTATTTGCTCTCCCCAAGTATTTCTCTAAAATTGAAAATACTCTTCTTATAACCTTTTAAGTATCTAATCAAAACATGACATTTCCACCTAAGAAACTTGATTAAATGTTTAAAACTTAAACTTCTTCAAGGAAATGCTGCTGGCAAAAGCAATCAACCAATAACTTACAAACACTAACAATACTGTTATGGAAACATGTAAATTAATTAATTGGTTAAAATGCATTGCTAACTCCAAATGCCTCAAAACATCTAAACTGTATAAGAAAAGATGTCTCCAGAGGACTCAAAACATTCTAATCTAAAGTCACTGGCTGGCAGACAAAACTTTGACCAATTATAACCATGCAAAGCCATGTATTTCCTGGTTCTCCTCTGCCTATGGCAGGAAGGTGGCTGAAAAGCAGGGCGAAGGGTCAGGTCAATACACCCAGGTCTGTTTATTTTGGATCTGGAGCCACCAGTTTCCTTTTTCCTGGTGGAACTGCAAACTGTATGCTAGCATTCTGTTTCTGTGAAGAGCTGCTCACCTGGTTGGTACTTCTCACTTTGATCTTTATTCTGCTGTGGCCTTGTCTGCTGGACTTCTGGATTCTACCCCTGCCTTTCCATTCGGACATATGGTGACATCATGTTTTCAAACAGTTCCCTGTATGGCCTGGTTAATTCTGTGACTGCTCATTATACTGATATTTCCCTAACATCATTCTACCTGAATAAGACGCCTATTTATGTATATAATTCTCAAGGTGTTCTGAGAACTCGGAAGCCAGAGGGATGAAGATTCAGGCTCTGGTATAAAGTTCCTTTACTCTGAGTTCTGCTTACCCCAGACTGTTTTTAAGAGAGAGATACCTTCCTCATAAATCAGAATCCTTCACTGAAAAATGTAGATGTCTGACAAGTCTAGAATTCTGAAGTTCATCATCTAGTTTCTTTAGCTCTATTTCAAAATGTATTATAATCACAAATAAATTACACAAGATCTTAATCTGATAAACTTTCTCAAAAGGTATGTATCAAAACATTTGAAATTATTTATCTCAATGTTTTACCAGAAAATGTATGCATAACAAATACTTGTCTATCACAGCTTTATTGTCAAAAATGTCTTAGTCTTTTACTTGGGAAGATAGCAAAGGTCATGAATCTTTTCGGTTAGCAGTTATACTGGCTGAAAGGTATACACTTTTGTATAAATGACCATAAAGACCCAGGTCTAATGGGTTAAACTGTCTTTAAAAAGAAAGTTAAAAATAAAACACAGTATCAGTGGCCCAAAAAAGGAAATTATGAATGAATCACAAAACCCTAACTTTAATAGTCTAAACCATTAATGCATATTCCTCAAGATAAATTTTCAGGTACTAAAAGGCTATTTCAGTTAGGACATCATTCTCTTTTTTTCTTTTTCTTTCCTGGAATAACTAATCATAAAGGTAACATATGCTAATTCTATAAAAATAGGAAACACAAAACTTCACAGAAAACAATTACCTTGAATTCTACCCACACAAAACCACTATTAGTGTTTTGGTATGTCTATTTAGTAGTTCCCTATTCATGAGTACAGAAATTTTAAGGCACTGGAGACCATCATATCAACGGTGAGGCATAAAATTTTAAAATCACTTCGTGTATATGTGAAAAGCAGCTGTTTCAGTGGCGTGCAACACAGTGAGAAACGACGAAAGGAAAGAAACTAGAAAAAAAGTGTTACCTGCTAAAGAAAAGGGACACAGAGGAAGGCGTGTACGTACCTTTGCCCTTTCGTAAGGATACAATCTCACAGTCGGATAGGCTCGGATACCAGCTTTCTGGCAGGTTTGAGCATAAGCCTGACAGTCTACTTTTCCAGCTTTCACTTTTCCTTTAATCGTCTGAAAAAATAATATGCTTTGCTGTTATTCTTTTTGGTATCTGCTACTCTGGCAACCACAAAGCAATATGATACTAAAAATTCTAAATATTTATAAATGCACGGATTTGTTACTTTAAAAACCCAAAACCAAACCATAGTTTTAATCTTTTCCATTTAAATAAGACTGCTTCCAAACTCTTACTAGCTCTGAACTCTTATTTACCTAGCATGGTCCCTCCAATAGCAAATAAACTCTCCTTTGCCTTATCAAGAAAATTGAGAAGCTTTACCCTGAAGAACCTCACCTTCTTCCTGTCACCCACAAACATCTGAGATTCTGTCTTTCTGTTCCTCCTATCTCTGGTCTCATCTGCTGAGGCGGGCAACTTCCTCCCATGGAAGGCTGACTATCTCAACATTCTCCCTCCCCATCAGAGCTCTTACTCGTGAGCATATATTGTTGTTGTTTAGAATATATACATATCAAAAAAGAATCCCTTCCTTAATGGCACTGATTCCTCTAACTGCCACCCTGCTTCTTTTTTTAAAATTTATTCCTTGACCACGTCCCCATCATCTACTTATTATCAACATGTTTTAGCTAGCTTCTGTTCTCACTGCTCCCTCTGCTGAAACTGCTCTAAGTTCACCAATGACTTCTATTTGACCAAACTCAAAGAACACTGTCAGTCTTCTTAGTGTCTGACACACCTGACCACTCCTTTCTCTCCTCTTTTCTTTCCTGGCACTTATCATTAGTCTCTTGGCTACCTGACTCCTCTGGTTACTATTCTTCATTTCCAGCAAGGGGTACTCCTCCTACACCTGCCCTTGAAATGTCCAACCACAGTTCCATATTTCATCAGCAATTTTTTTCTCTGTGAACAGTCTCCCAGGAAGATTTTATATGCCTATATGCTGCTGAACCCCAACGTTCCCTTGATTGCAGTCAACTATGTACTGGCCTGTCTCAGCTAAAGCACCTTAAAGATACCATTTCTAAAACGACTCCTTTCCTCCTTAACCTACTATCCCTTCTGTCCTACTAGTCACTTAATTCAGGCCAGAAACTAGGGCCACGCTAGACTCCTTTTAAACACTAACTAAATCCTAGTCATTCTTATCTCTAGTATTTATTCCATTCTTTGTATGACCAATGTCATAATCCTGGTTCAGGTTATCGCCTCTCACTTCAGGACAATTAAAATATCCCAGCTACCTCTGATTTTGCCCCCAAGGCTGGGGTACTAAAGGCAGACTAACTTGTGCTAGGGCACCAGCAAGGCTGCATGCAGAAACACGTGCACGCACACACACACACACACAGTAAAGGCCAGAGAAATCTAGCTGGCTTGTACTCTCAGTTACAGAAGGACACTGTACTGTTTTTGGTGCTGTGATCTTTCTTTCATCTTGATGGCCCAGGTTCAGTCCGTTCAATGTGATCCTTCAACAAAAAATGGATCCTAACATATCCAACAGTTCTCCCATGCTTCTATAGAATACATTCTGAACAGTATGAGAGCAGTGAGGAAAAGTGTACAGTGTGAAGAGTGCAGGCAAGCTGACCAAACCATCTTCTCCTTGCCTAAGAGCCTTAGTTTTGGCCACGCCCCTTTTGTCTTTATCCTCTGGTGGCACTGGACCAGAGGAAAAGCCTGAACTTGCTCCGCTGTCTGTGTGTCCTGCATCTCTGCAAATTCTGCCTTCTCTGTTTACAGTACCCTGGAGTCAACCCTTCCAAGTGCCACAGTCCTAGCCATATTGCAATTCTCATCTCAAATACTACCTTTTCTGTGGAGTCTTTTGTCTCCTGGTGTGATTCTGATCTGCTCCCCATACTCTTGTTTTGCTCTAATTTCACTATAGTAAAGATCTTACTGATTTATATACATCTGCATTTTACCTTACCACTAGATTAAAATCTCATTTTAAAAACATGCAATATTCATCTTTCCATTCTTTTCAGCCCTAATGTTTGACATAGTGTTTTTTACTTGGTGCTCAGGATTTGCTGAATGACCTTTTAAATAATTTTCTGCTATATTCAAGATACAGCTGCATTAAAAAATAGCTAAATTAAGTTTTTCAGTACTTAAAATATAAGGGAATAAAACATTTTTTGTTAGGATTACTGGAGAAAAGAAGCATAAGAGGAAAAAAGATATAAGTAGGAAAAAAAAAATAACCTTTTATTTCAAAAACCAGTCAATAAGTAAAACAATCTCTTATGATTCCACAGGAGTTTTGAAATCTCTTTGGATGCTCAGCTTTTGTTTCAGACTGGTGGAACTAGTGCTGGCTTTCTCATTCTAAGGAACATTTTGTAGCCAAAGGCAAAACTCCTTGAGTACAGAGGTGGGGAAGCTAACAATTTAGGACTTATGACAGAAACACCAAAATAAACTGAGTTTACTTTCATTTTGTAAGTGTTTATCGAGTTAAGACACTGGGGATATATAGATAGGTAAGGCATATACTGCTTTCAAGAAGCTCACAGTTTACGGAGGAGACAAATATAGTTAACATACAATGTATAAGCATACTGAAGGGGGTACTGGGAAGGGGAGAGGATACAGAAATCCCATTGGAGCTGGGTTTTGTAGATTAGGGACAAAAAACAATCCAGATGACCAAAGTAAGGAAAACGCATTTTAGAGAGGGAACAGCATGTCTGTAAAAGCACTTGTTCAGAGAACCTGGAGTACGCTGTTCTGCCTGGAGTACACGGTCAGGGAGAAGGAAAAAGCTAAAGAGGTCAGAAGGGTCAGATTAGCGAGCTGTAATCAAGAACACATGTCAAGAAATGTGGTTAACAGAAAGCTAGAGAAGGCAATATTTCAGAAAGATCATTAGGGTGGAACTGAAGAGGGAAGACTGGCGATATGAGACTAGTTAAGAGGCGCGTATAACAAAGTCTAGATGATGAAGGCGTGACCAAAAGGCCAGCAGAGGGGTGACAGATTTCAAAGAAACTTAGGAGACTGAACTAACAGGATCTAGTGACTGAGGGCAGCAGGAAGAAAATAAAGAACAAGGGAAGAAGCGAGGTTTCTGGCTAGTCTGGTTAAGTAGATGTTTTCAATCAAGATAGGTAGGTAGTTACAAGCTTTAGTGAAGAAGCAAGAATCTACTGCAAAGGTCAAAATCACAGAAATGGAACAGAGTTTTTAAATTCAGAGGAAATTTTAAGGAAAAAATTATTATTTACAAAATCTTATCTAATTATTAAAACACGAGTGTGACTACAACTTATTTAAGTAGATAGATAAGACTTACCCTAGCCAAGAGCTCAAACTCTGGAGCAAAGTTCTGGCAAGGTCCACACCAAGGAGCATAGAAATCAACCACCCAATGGTTTTTCCCTTGTAAAACCTTTTCATTGAAAGTCTGAGGTGTTAGATCTATAGATGCTTGAGGTAAAAATCTGTGACAAGGGATCAAAATTATTTATTATACAAGTCAAAGCAAACATCTAGAATAGACTATTGCAAATCTTTATAAGTTAAAAGTAGACTTCAAAGAATGACAATATGATAAAGCATAACCTTATCTTGGTAAATTACAGTCTTTCCTAAGTGCTAGAACTTTCCTAAGTAAGTGTTACTTTAAAGTGCTAGAACCTTAACTGAGTAAATTTAGCCACAGACATAAGAGGAAGGTAAACAGCATTGAATATAACTTATATAATTATACATAATTTAATTACTCACCCTAGACCCCAGATTCTTAGGGAATAAGCATCTCTATTCCAACCACTGTAACTACTGAAAGAAGAAAATTATGTAAGTTGTAAACAGTTATTTCTATTGTTGGGTATGTTCAGAAAACCATCCTTTTGTAGCAATTTAAATGTTTAGTTGACTGACTTTATCTGGCACCTCTTTTCTCAGCTATACCTTAGCCGGAAATACTAAGCTTACAAGGCATACATGGCTCTCCAAACGTATTTTTCTCTAGTCTCGACGTTTTTGTGTGTGTGCGTGTGCTCAAAACAGACCTAAATGTTTAGATGTCTGCTGGACATCTCCCACAGACCTACCAGTAATGGCAAAACTCAAAACCTCCAAGGCTTCGGTTCTGAAACCTGTACCCCGGTTATTACAGTCCGTCAAATTCCTCTCCACTTTTTAAGACACATGTCAAAAGGGACAGCATAAATGCAGCCTCATGATTTTTTCTCAGGGTTGTGATCCCTTTCTCTGAAATCCAGGGTTCATTTTTACTTTTTAATAACATTTATTATATTCTGTCTTGTATTTGAGTTTCCTACTTGAAATGTCATATGGTGCTGTTGAAACAGCATGGGTGACACCCGTCTGAGCTCAAAGCCCAACCTCAAACCTTCGCAGCTGTGTGACTTGGGAAGGTTATCCCAGGTCTGTGAAACAGTTTACTTCTCTGTAATAGTAGGAAGGGTAATAATTCTTACTTCTCAAGAGTATGTGTGAAGACAAGTGGAAATACTGTGAGCAAAAAGTCTCTGGTACAGTACCTGAATCCAAAGAGGGGCTTAATAAATGTTCCTCTCTCATCTTCTTTACTAGACTGTCAGCCTCACAATCGGTGGGCCCATTCAGTTCACTTTGTGCTTTGTAAATTCCTCATTCCCACACTATTTTAAATAAGGTGTGGGCTCTCCCAAAACACTGGGTGGTTTAACTTTTATTTAGTTAGGAAAACTTTAAAATTTTAACTGTATAAAAATAAATGATTATATAAATGCCTTCAAATTTTAGAGAATACTTACTGATATTCATAAGCTTTATTTGATTTTGGGGGAAAAAATCTTATCTCAGGGTATCTCCGAACATTTTCTTGGGCACAAAAAGAATGATACTGTTGGCAGTCTATACTGCCCACATTGATCAGTCCAATTAATGTCTATAAAAGAAAAAAAATATGACTAGATCAAAGTAATTAGAATTAAATTACCTTCATAACAATTTTTTATGTTTACAATAGAGAAGTAGTTACTGTGAGATGGTTATTATATTATCAGTGACTTTTGCCAAATACAAATGGTTAAGGGCTTAAAACATAGTAGAACATTTACATTAATGAATTGGAAATCTAATTTTGTAGTCAAAAACTTACTAATTATTGTAGACTAAATAATTGATTTCATTCATCTATTACATGGGGAAAATTACATATATCTAAAATCTGATGTGTCAGAAACCAAGAACTAATGAATTTCTTTGCAACAGTACTTCAAAATTACTTTTTAAAGTGGAAATGTGGATTCCAGATAGCATACTGAGTCATGCCCGAATTTAAAAATTTTATTGAAAAGAGCAGAAAGTTATTATTAATTTAAATACTAGGAAGAATGTTAACTCTTAGGTTTATTCATTTTTTACCTTATAAATAAATAAAATAATAATTGTATTTTCCATTCTGGTATTTAAATAATTTGTTTCCAATCTTTCACGATTTATAATGCTCTGTAGGAAATTTAAAAATCTATTTCATTGATCAAGGCCATTTTTTTCTTTATCATCTTATAATACTGTGAAGAAACTATTTCTAAGCTCTAAAAATGAAGAAGTAGAAAAAATATTAATAGGAAACAAAGACAATCTTTGTGTTGATGTTGGCAGAAATTTGGTCAAACCCAGTGACACAGAAAAAAGGGTCATTATTGTATACTATTCAGTTCCAGGCAGAAGTAGAGTTGAAATCTAATTGTTATATAAAAAAAAATGATCAAAACTCTTATTAAGTGACAATCTAGAGGTAGGTTCATTCATCTCAGTTTCAAAGTAATTGTTAAATAAACATTCTTAGTAAATGTTAAAACTTAAAGTAAATTATTTTACTATACCCGGGCCATTCTTTTCCATTCTGGCATTAAGACTTGACATGGATGACACCATGGAGAATAGAAATCAACCATCCAGACTTCATCATGCTTTCTTTGTTTAACCAGTTCGTTGAAAGTGGTAGGTGTCAAAGATATCACTGAAGGATTCATAAGATCCTAAAGAGAATATACCATCATTGTAACAGATATAAAAAGACTAGTTCACATATTCTTGGGCAAATTGTTGGTATATGTCACTTGGAAAAGTTTCTGCTTTTGAATAATCAAAGGATACATTAGAATATTTAAAGAGAATCTATAGTGGATTATTTTAAAAAAGGAAGAAATGATCCTTCATTTACTTTTTAAGTTTGGATTCTGCTCATCAGTCTTATTAAATCAAGGAACATTTTCTTATTTCTATGTATCACTAAAACCATCTTAGGCAGAGAAAAGTGGCAACTTTAATTAAGGTTGTGGGTAGATGAGACAAGAGTTTCAAGAGCTGCCCAGATGTCTACACAGGCCACATAGTTCTTTTTGGAACCAATAATTGGTTTGGAAAGGACCCTTTAATTATTAATGGAAAGCCTACTATCCTATTTTTCTGACATTCCCACTTGAGATACTGCACAACCTCAGATCACTTGCTCCAAATGTCGTTTTGTTAATAATGAGCTTCACTCTATCATGATTGGGTAATACTAATCATGTTAGCTTCCCTGGGGAGACAAACAACACAAAACAAAAAGCTATTATTTTTCAGGAGGAGGAAGAGTAGGACAGAGGCTGGGAGGGCAACTGCTTAGATAATAAACTATAACTGTTCATTTTTTTGTTAGGAGTCCCCTGTTAACTATTTTAGTCTATTAAGATTAGTAGTGATTAAAAAAAAGGGGGGGATGCTCTAGAATACTTCTGGGCTAATAACACAGCAGGCTTGGCATAAGCTGTTGAGGCGTGCAGAAGCCTTCCATTGGTGGCTGAGGTAAGACAGTCCTTAGCCATGTATTTCTTGGAACTATCTAAGAATGGGATTCACTGCTATCTAATCTATATGGGACCAAAAAGAAATAATCTGTGGTAGATTAGAGAAAACAGGGGCGGGGAGAGGGGTCACAAGGCTTTATGTAAAAGTTTTAATTTCACGTATTCAATAAATAATTGTGTCCACCAAGTACAAGGTACCATACTAGGTAACAAACAAAACACCCACTAGCTATGAACTCTGAGAATAAGTCTACTAATAAAAGAGCAGAAAATTTAAAAAATAATTTTGTCAGAAGATGTTTTTGGCATAAAAATAACAAATCCTATTATTCACTTCAGTGTCTGACTCTTTGCGACCCCCTGAACTGCAGCACGACAGGGCCCCCTGTCCATCACCAACTCCCAGAGTTCACCCAAACTCATATGCATCACGTCAGTGATCCCACCCAGCCATCTCATCCTCTGTCGTCCCCTTCTCCTCCTGCCCCCAATCCCTCCCAGCATCAGGGTCTTTTCCAATGAGTCAACTCTTCGCAAGAGGTGGCCAAAGTACTGGAGTTTCAGCCTCAGCCTCAGTCCTGAACACCCAGGACTGGTCTCCTTTAGGATGGACTGGTTGGATCTCCTTGCATTACTAAATACTCATATGAAGTATACACATACATGGAAGGATTTATAGCTAATAGGCTGTAACTTAAAATACCTCGACAAACTCCAAGATCTGTTCAGCAGAGTGATGTCCTTCATATTCATGAATGTTGGACTGGTTGAATACCACTGTTGTTGGATAAGCCTGAATGTTATACTGTTAGGAATGAAAATACAAATTAAACATAAGGTTCTACATATTTTACCTATTTGCTTCAAATTTATAACCAGCTTGCCTTAAGTAACAACAACAAGGTTTTTAAAGACTCAGTGCCTAATTGAAGACTGAAAAATTTTAGCCTAGCCAAATTTAACAAAGGAAATAGATTTACTGCTGTATCCTGAGCAGCTGATTCTTTTGTATAGTTACTCAATTCGCCATAAAAGCCATAGGCACCGAAACACTGAGAAGTGAGCATGGGCATTTATGAGCGCAGTCCCCTCCTACTCGCCTGAACCAGGGTGGATGAGGATAAGAGCAGACGACTCTAGTTTGAGTGTTTTGTTTTTTTAAACCAAAATAAACACTCCAATTTGTTCAGAAGTAGAAGAAAATCAAGGCCATAAAAATAGCAAGAATAAGGAAATAAATTAATAATCCACATGTACACAGCCATTTTTAGATTAGAGAATTATGAATCATGTGCTAAAAATGAGGTCACTTTTTATTCTTTGCTCAAAACAGCTTTTATGGTATGTGTGTGTGTGTGTGTGTGTGTATATAAACCACTATAATTTCCTTCCTCAGAATTAACATGAGCACTAATTCAGGAAGCACGTCTCAAGCTTTTTTATTTTTTAAAAGGTTATAAACAGATCCCTATCTCTAAATTTGCTGTAGCTGAACTCTGCATCCTCAAGGCTGACAAGCACTCTCTAGCAAACTGAACTTCAAAAATAATTTTAGAAAAAGCAATGGAAATATTTACCAAACTTTTGTAAATGAGCACAAATACCTATCAGATGGAAAAAACCATTTACCTAACCCTTGACAAGTCCTTACTACGTGTTAAGCACCTTTTTTAGCACTGAAACATAGTTTCTCATCTGTTCCTCACAACAATTCTATTTGGAAGTTAAAATTACTCAATCAACTTTATAGACGAGGAAACTGAGGTACTGAGAGGCTCAGTGATTTGATGAAGGTTAACCAATCAGTAAGGGATCCTGGCCTCTATTCCAGGTGAATTTGATACAACAGGTTTAACTACACTCTGCTTAATTATCTATAGACAAACTGAGATGAAAAGTAAAAAAATATAGGAATTCAAATTACTGTTGAACACAATTGTTCATTTTTGCTTAGCAACTTTTCAAAGTCCCATACAAGACATTTAAAACCAAAGGCCTTATTTATTCCATTTTTTAAACTTATTTTAATGAAATTTCAAACATGATATATAGATTCATTTAACAAATACATATCTCTACCACTACATTTAAGGATGATTAACTTTTCTGCCGTTCTGGCAGATTTTTGGAGGTTCTCCTTTATGATCCCATTCCCTTTCCTTCCTGATGCTAGGAGTAACCAATATTCTGAAATACACATGTATACAATCCACTGATGCTTTACACTTTTGCTACATGCATGTGTATTCCTAAACTGTATACTGTAATGTCTGAGCACTTATAAACTTTCTATAATTTTATCACACTCTGTATACTATTCTACAACCTGCTTTTTTCATTATAGTCTTGAGATTTACCAAACATTCTGGTAAAGACAGATCTAGTTTTAAATCCTCTATGATTATTCTATTGTGTGACTGGATAATTTATTTATTTGTGTACTTGCTACTACTTGTCAGCTAAACTTTTTTTTAATTTGAAGGAGGGAGGGTATATGACCACTGCAATAATTTGTACTTTCTTGAGGACCAGTAAAGTTGAACGTTTTTCACATTTATCTAATTTCTGCCTTTATAATAAACCTCCTCATTCTTTGGTTATTTAAAAAAACTGATCTGTAGTCTTTAAACATTCTGGACAGTAAGGCTTTGTCAGTTCCATGTGCTGCAAATACTTCCTCAGTCTGTTGTTTGTTTTGACTTTATAATGTCTCTTTCTTTGGCAACAGTTTTAACATTCAATGAAACTAAAATCATTCATAACTTTTATCCTCAGTGTATATGTACACCGACAGGCATGAGCATCTCTGTGGAATGAAATTATTCCTCACACAGATGCATAAAGATTTCACCCTACATTTACTTCTATTATGCCTTTAAAACACAGTACTTTCTTGAAAAATTGAAGTATAGTTGATTTACAACATTGGGTAGGCTTCAGTTCTACAGCAAAATGACTTAGTTTTATATATATGTATTTCAGATTATTTTCCACTATCAGTTATTACCACAGATTGAATATAATTTCCTGTGCTGTACACTGTCTTTGTTGCTTATTTTGTGTGTAGTAGTGTGTATCTAATCTCATAATTGTAACTTGTCACCTCAGGCTTTGGTAACAATGTTTTGTTTGTGAGCATGTCTCTATTTTGTATACAAGCTGATTTGTATAATTTTTAAGATTCCACATATAAGTGATATCATATAATATTTGGCTTCCTCTGTCTGACTGACTTCCCTAAGTAATTTAATATTCTCTGGCCAAGTAATATCCCATTGTGTACACAAACACAACCCCCACATCTTAAGCCAACTGTCTGCTGATAGCCACTTGGGTTGTTTCCATATCATGGCTATTGTAAATAGTGATTCTCTTCAAATTAGAGTTTGTTTTTTTTTGGATATGGAGCCAGGGTTAGGATTGATGGATCATATGGTAGCTCTATTTTTAGTTTTTTAAGGAACCTTCATATTCTCTATAGTGGCTGTACCAATTTATATTCCCATCAACAGTGTAGGAGGGCTCATTTTTCTCTATACCGTCTTCAGGGTTTACTGTTTGTAGACGTTTGGGTGACAGCCTTCCTAACTAATGTGAGGTGATACTGTCGTAATTTATATTTCTCTAATAACCAGAGTTGAACAACTTTCTATAAGCCTGTTGGCTATCTGTATACCTTCATAATAATAATTACTGAAAATCATCAGAAACTCAGTGTTCAAGTTTGTCCAATTATCTTTTTTTGAGTTGGTTTGTTTTTTTTTTTTGGTTTGTTTGAATACAAGGCCTGAACACTGTATTTGAACAATAGTCTTATCAGTCTTTTTAATATCTTTTTTCCTTCTTTCAATGTGTATGTCCAGTAAACTGCTATTTGTCCTAAAAAGTTCTCTACATGCTGGGATTTGAAGATCATATCACTTAACATGTCCTGTCACTGGATTTCCTATACACCTATATCTGTAGGCTTGATCTGATTTAGGATTCCCCCCCAAGAATATTTTATAATTTCTATTTCTTCCTAAACTGAAGAGTAAATATTTATTAACCTAAGAAAGTATGTTGTGTAAATAAAGGTTTAAAAAAGCCTGTTTAATTTCTATTAACTACACTTAGAAGACAAAGAATAAAGACTATAGGTTGCCAAAAAGAAAGCATAGTATAAGTGTTCGTTGCTCGGTCCTGTCCGACTCTTTGCAACCCCATGGACTGTAGTCCGCCAGGCTCCTCTGTCCACAGACAAGAATATTGGAGTGGGTAGGACTCCCTTCTCTAAGGCATCTTCCTGACCCAGGGTTCAAATCCAGGTCTCCTGCACTGCAGGCAGATTCTTTACCATCTGAGTGACCAGACACGCTCATAGGTTGCAAAAAGGTAATATTAAGGAAAAAAAAAAACCCTTAAATATTTGTTTAATCCAATCATAATTTTATATCATTTTGACGAAATTATTTAAGTAATATGTTACTACTCTAAATGTTAGACGAACTTTTGAAAGTTATTTTATTGCTTTAATGCGAGGCTGCTGAAACATTTTACAAAAACATTAGAATAAATACTTATACTTTGCCTTACCATGTTACAGAGTCCTTCGTGAACTGTACAATCTAATGTACCAAACTTAAGCTGACCATAAAGATGCTTTGATGCTTTTCGCAGTTCTGGCAATAAAGCTCGACATGGTGGACACCACTATTGAAGAAAAAATATTCATAAGGACCAAGCCAAAAGAAACCGAAAAACCACATACTTTTTGCAACAAGCAATATGCTAAGATAAACAATATTTATTACAGTGACAAATCTTAAGCATTTATATACTCAGTCCTTGGAAGGGCAAGTATGTCAGCCTTTCCTAAAAACAGTATGCGACAGTGGCCAAGCTGAGTAACATGATTCTAACACGCACTGCTCAAGGTTACCGAGAAAACTTTTTTTTTGTCATAACAAGAGAAAGCCAGAAAATGTTGAAATGACAGATAAACATAACTTACAGGGGCAAAAAAATCAACTAGCCATGGTTCTTTTTCATTGGCAGGAAAATTTTGTGGTCCAAGTGTGGTAACATGAGAATTGACACTTTCCTTGGCAAAGGCAAGTATGTCATATAGAACCTTCTTTCCTTTGAAACAGAGAAAAAAGAGAAAAGTTAAAATCTACATTTTGTCTTTTTATCCATAGAAACATTTCAAAGCTTTTATAATTGAGATATTGAAGAGAAATTATGAACAAATTGATTTGGAGGTTTTAGTGTTCTCTATACTATGTAAGTTTGCTCTGCTAGAGAAACCTTTGCTTTATACTCTGTTTCTTGCAAGATCAGACACAACGTTAAGACCTCTTTGAAAAGTTCCTTCATCCTCAGAGGGAGAATTATTTCCTCCCAAAGTTCTTGGAGTGCTTTTTGCTTGCCTGAACTACTGTTATGGCCTAACTCTGAAGTCTGTTTCTTCAACCTAGACGTCTCTTATGAACTCAAGACCTGAATTATCCAGTGGAAATATTTACCTGGATGTCATATGAACATTTCAAACAAAATATACACAAATCAAAGTTGAGTTATTCTTCCCTAAACTTGCCCCTTTTCTCACCTTTCCTACCTTGACAATAGTGTAATCACCCACTAGGTGCTAAATAAGATTTCCTAGAGTGATTCTTGCCTTCTCTCTTTGCCTGTCTATTACAGCTCCAACCATTCTATCTCTTACCATCTCCAACCCCGATTTAGGCTACTGCCTAAATGCAGTCTAGCCTACTGAAATAACCAAGTTGGTCTTTCTATTCTGCCTTCCTTAACTATATTTTCTACATCGCTACCAGAGGCAAGTTACAAAAACATTAATCTGATCGTGTGGTCCCTTTGCTTAAAGGCCACTGCTTAAAGAATATCCTCCGTGGCTTCACAAATACTAGCTTTCTTAGGACCAGGACATAATCCATTTTCCCATCTGCCCTCTGATTTATTCACTCAATAGTTAATACTAAGTAAAGCACCTATTATGTGTCAGGTCCTGTTTTAAATGCTGTAGCACATGCAAAATAAAAGATACACACTTTCTCCTCACGGAGTTCAGAGGCCAACAGAAAAGAAACATTTCATAAATATTTAAACAGTGATAAATGATACCACATTGTCCTGCTTTTTCCTCACTCTTTAGCTACTGCTGCTTTGCTTTGACAGTCTTAAAAATGATTCACAGGGCCCCAATCTTGTCTCTGTATTCACTTTTGGATAAGGTCATCCTCACCTAAGGCTTCAATTACCAATGAAAGAGTTTTAGCCCAAACTCTTCTCCTGAGACCAGGCTTATATTCAACTGTGAACCAGGGGTGTGTACTCCATGTCACCTCCTCCCACATTGTTCTCTTTCTTACAGAATGGTGCAATCAGTCACTCAGTTGCCGAGTAAGAAACTTGAGTTTCCTTTTCTTATCTCCCTACATTTAAACACAATCAAGTTATACTGATTTTGCATTCATTTAAAAACTGTCTACTTCTCTTCATCTACATTACCAATCTTGTCTTACATAAATGACTACATCAGACTTCTACTTGCTTTCTCTCCCTCCAATTCTAGGCAGCCAGTTAACTTTCTAAAACGTAGAATAGTTAAGTCACATCTCTGCTTAAATCCATGAAAGCCTTTGCTCTGTCTCCAGGACAGAGTCCAAACTACTTTATTACCTGACAGATGAAACACACAATTGGGACCCCAGTGCCATTTCCAGCCTTAAGTCTCATTCCTTCCCACACCCCACATTCCAGTTATCCTAAAATTCTTGCCTTCTAAGAATAAATAAGGCTCGCTCTTGTTTCAGAGTCTAAGAATATACTTACCGGTTCCTGTGCTTGGAACATATTTAACACCTCTTTGTATAACCATTACTTCTACTTAGATCTCAATGAAGAGACTGCTTTCTCTAACCTCAGAAAATTACTCCATCTATGTATTCTTCCTAAGTGTAACCCATACTCATCTTAGGGTAGGTATCTCCAAGATCGCCTTCAATGACCCATACCACTGTTGTACCAGGCTGGTATATATAATCAATAGAATATGTTGAGTGTGCTGGTTTATACTGTCTGAGATCAGATTATAAAAGATATCATTGCTTCTGTGTATGTGTGTCTCTCTGATCGATCATTCTAGGATAAGGAAGCAGCCCCTCAGAGAGGTCCACTTGGTGGGGAACTGAGGCCTCCTGGCTATGCCACGAATCAGTTTGGAGCCAAATCTGCCAGCCACAGACCAATCTTCAGATGACTGACTATAGTCCTTATCCACTGGGACTACAAGCTCATGAGAAAACCCAAGCCAGAACCACTCAGCTAAGCTGTTCTCAGCTTCCTGAACACTAGATACTGTGCTGAGTTAATAAATGTTCATTGTTTTAAACTGCTAAGTTTATCAATGGAGAAAAGATAATCTCTTTAACAAGTGGTGTTGGGAAAACTGGTCAACCACTTGTAAAAGAATGAAACTAGAACACTTTCTAAAACCATACACAAAAATAAACTCAAAATGGATTAATAAACTCAAAATGGATTAAAGATCTAAACGTTAAGACCAGAAGCTATAAAACTCCTAGAGAACATAGGCAAAACACTGACATAAATCACAGCAGGATCCTCTATGACCCACCTCCCAGAGTAATGGAAATAAAAGCAAAAACAAAACCAAAAGGACCTAATTAAACTTAAAAGTTTTGCACAACAAAGGAAACTATAAGCAAGGTGAAAACAGACAGCCTTCAGAATGGGAGAAGATAATAGCAAACGAAGCAACTGACAAAGAATCTCAAAAATATACAAGCAACTCCTGCAGTTCAATTCCAGAAAAATAACCCAATCAAAAAAATGGGCCAAAGAACTAAACAAACATTTCTCCAAAGAAGACACACAGATGGCTACCAAACATGAAAAGATGGTCAATATCACTCATTATCAGAGAAATGCAAATCAAAACCACAATGAGGTGCTATCTCATGCTGGTCAGACTGGCAACAATCCAAAAGTCTACAAGCAATAAATGCTGGAGAGGGTGTGGAGAAAAGGGAACCCTCTTACACTGTTGGTGGGAATGCAAACCAGTACAGCCAGTATGGAGAACAGTGTGGAGATTCCTTAAAAAACTGAAAGTAGAACTGCCTTATGACCCAGCAATCCAACTGCTGGGCATACACACCAAGGAAACCAGAACTGAAAGAGACACGTGTACCCCAATGTTCATCGCAGCACTGTTTATAATAGCCAGGACATGGAAGCAACCTAGATGTCCATCAGCAGACGAATGGATAAGAAAGCTGTGGTACATATACACAATGGAGTATTACTCAGCCATTAAAAAGAATACATGTGAATCAGTTCTAATGAAGTGGGTGAAACTGGAGCCTATTATACAGAGTGAAGTAAGCCAGAAAGAGAAACACCAATATAGTATACTAACACATATATATGGAATTTAGAAAGATGGTTAATGATGGCCCTATATCCGAGACAGCAAAAGGGACACAGATGTAAAGAACAGTCTTTTGGACTCTGTGGGAGAGGGCGAGGGTGGGATGATTTGAGAGGGTAGCATTGAAATGTGTATAATATCATATGTGAAGTGGATCGCTGGTCCAGGTTCGAGGCATGAGACAGGGTGCTGACGGCTGGTGCACTGGGATGACCCTGAGGGATGGGATGGGGAGGGGAGAGGGGTGTTCTGGATGGGGAACACATGAGCGTCTGTGGCTGATTCATGTTGATGTATGGCAAAAACCAATATAATACTGTAAAGTAATTAGCCTCCAATTAAAATAAATACATTAATTTAAAAAATGTTTTGCATTTTCTAGTATGAACAACAAAAAAAATCAACTGCTAAGTTTTAGGAGTAATTTACTACTCGGAAGTAAATTAATACTCCTCATGTCAGACATTTAAAAAGTGGCCCAGCTACTTGTCTGTTTTCTCTACCTCATAATGTTCTTTAAGAGAGAGATTAAGGTTAGTACCTATTCTTTGCCTACTCTCCAATATTGTACCTGGCACCTAAATACCTATTTAAATCCAAAGAAATAATACAAGTTATGCTGTAAAGTTAGTGACAACACACAAAAGGAAGTACTTGGGTATTCATGGTATATTCCACGGGAGAAAATGCTTTAAGTGAAGTTTTGAAGGGTAACTTGGAGTTCGCTAAATATCTTGAGGGCCAAGAAGTAATGATTACAATGCAAGAGGAAGAAAAATATGTGTAAGGCAGAGGAGTGAAAGAATATGGTATTTTCAATGATTCACAAGTAGCTAGAGCTAAAATTATTTGCAGGGGCAGAGGTGGGAGATGAGGCTGGAAAACCAGGCAGAGGCATGGTAACTTTTAACTTAACAACTATTTACTGAATTCCTGTTATGCACCGCCATTCTAGGTGCTGGACATACAGTGGTGACCGAGACAAAGTCATTGCTCCTATGCTAAGGAATCTGAAGTTTATTCCTAACGAGATCAGAAGACTCAAGGCAGAAAAGTGACATATGAAGGTTCCAGGTATTCTATGGTAATAAATCTGCAAAGAAATAATTGTAAGAAAAAATGCTACGAGGCAGATAATTATACTGGAGGATATTAGACAAGATGGAGATGATGGACCCAAAATAAGGCAGTAAGCATAGACTAGAGAAGGAATCTGAGAAATATGTCAGAGGTGGAAAAGAACAGAACAGTAAGAAACCTTAGGTCATTTCCAGCACTTTTACGAGGTGGCATAGTTTAGTGCAGCTGTAAGTCTAGGCTTCGGAGTCAGACATATTTGGATACAAAATCTACCTTCGCCAGTTATTTTATCTTTCTGAGCCTAAGTTTTCTGCCTTGCTGTGAAGATATACATGGATATGCACAGTATGCATATTTAGGAAAACATCTCAGTAGTTACTGTTAAATTTATCTTGTTGTCTTTGCTCACATAGTTCCTTCAGTCTAGGGGACCTCACTTGTTTTCTTGTATTTGCCTGGGGAAACTGAGTATTCAAATGTCACCTTAATTCAAATATCACCTCCTGATGCAAAAGTCTCTTTATCTGATCTTATATTTATGACTATTACAATGTCCTTCATATTTTCTTAAAAATCTCCCTTTTCTCACCACCCCCCCGCACTAGATGATATTTTAAACTTCCTGAGAGCAGAGTCCATATCTTACAATTTTGCATTCCTAACACCTATAAGAATGCTTGTCACGTTACAGGCATAGTATCAATATCTGTTATTTACTAACTGTTAGTAGTTTGTGTCTATCTTTTGCTACACTTGACTGTTTTCAGGACAGAGACAATGATGTATACCAAACTTTAGGAATTGGAGCTGCATGATGCAGGGCTAACGTCCTAAACAAGCTGAAATGCAGAAATACAAATTCAAAATTCAAGAAAACTAACAAAGTAGTTAACGGAGATGTTTGGTCATCAAGTGTTGGAAAAACATCTAATAGACTATCTAGAAATTGCCCATAATGGTTGAGATGCTACATTAGGTACACTGAAATGGAAATGATAAGTGTTGCTTATTTTTGTCAACCAGCAAGACCCTTAAATTCTTTACTAGCCTGACAAGTCACTAGAGTTCTTACTGAAACACTGATCAAAATATTAGGTAGAAAAAAGGGATTTATTTTAAAAAGAATANATAAAACAAGGTAAAAAGTAAAATTAAAACATGAAGAAATTTTTAAATCATTTTTTCCCCTTACCATGATGAATTTCAAATTCTTTGGTTCCCTGTCCTTTAAATACTGCTAGACATGGCTGAAAAACATAGAAGTTACTACAGACGTCTGGTGCAGAGGAACAGTCAAACTTGCCAACCTAAAGGAAAGAGAAAGTTCAATACGTAGAAAATAAAATCTTATCCGTTCAACTAAATATTCATAAGGATAATCCGAAAATGACATTTCTATAAAAACAACACAGCTTCTAAACAAGTTAATGGACCATGAAAGTAAGAAACAGGAACCATTAGTTTACATTTAACACTGAAACTACATTTACTATAAATAATGCCTCTTGGAGATCTCAAAAACCTGAGAGGAAATTACCAAGAAAATATCAAGTTGTTTATGAAGCCCATCCTTCTAAAAACTTAGAGGATATTTATATTATCTTGAAAAGGGGGAGAGAAAGAACATCTTAAGACTGCAGAAGCAGAAATATTTCATACAGTGTGGGAACAAACCTAGTAGGCAAATGATAAACCAAGAAAAATATTTGCAGCATTTAAGATAGAGGATTTCTATTAAGAAATAAAAGATAAACATCCCATCAGGAGAAAGAAAATGGGGCAGAGACATACATAGAAAATAAAATAGAAAGCAAATAAATAAAAATGAGTATTATTAACATATCACTTTTGGCCTATCCAAACAGTGCTGATTATAAAGAATGGTAATACCAGGCAGGGCTGGCTCTGGTGCAGAGAAGAAATGGGTCACTCCCATGCTGTCAGCAAGAAGGAAGCCTCTGATAATTAGGATATTTTAAGAAAATATAACCTGGGTTCAAAAAATTCCTCATAGTGCATTTTTCCAGTGTATCTTTTTTGATATAAAAATGGAAACAACTTAAAGTCACCAGTAAGAGAGAATAGGTTAAACAATCATAGTGTAGCCATACAGTGAGATGATGACTGATACATATACATACACAAAAATATACATATCAATACATATTATACTGGTATGTAGAAGTTTTTAATCACTAAATGGAAAATTTTACAGAAGAGAATAAAAGCATACATGTGTATGTCTATTACCATGGCCATCACAATATGCACAGAGGTGCACCTGTACACATATGTGCTAACACATACCCACGTTTAAAAAGCCTCAACAGTTGTAACAGTAAATTCTTAACAATGGTGAAAATACAGAAAATTTTTAGAAATCTCTAACTCATTTTTGTACTTATTTATAATATCATAATTTAAAATAATGAACATGAATTACTTATATAAAGAAACAAGTACTTAAAAAAAGCTATAGTTTTCTGCATTCCAGAAAAACTATATCATATAGATTTATCAGATACCAACTGCTCAAGAGTAATGAAGGTTAACCTTTTTCAGATATCATTTTAATTTTCAGTAGGAAAAAAACAGAAGAACAAAAGCATTTAGGGATTTCTAAATTTAGAATTCAACCAAACATCTTAATGTTATTTAAAACATAACTTTATGTACTAAATTAAGACAGCACAAAAGCAGAAGGGTAGGCAGAACACATTTTTCTTACTTGAATATGTTCATTTTTAAGTAGAGTTTTTAGTTTCTTCAACTCAGGATCATTTGAATTTTCATTTTGTCCAAAGTGAAAAAATAAGAGCCACCGATGNATGATGAGCTAAACGATCCTTAAAAGTGAATAAAAAAGAAAGTAATAAAGGGAAAGAAACATCAGAGATGAGAAATCCTAAAAGTTCTAATCTTTATTTCTTTGACTTAATTTTAACTATCCTAACCATTACTTCAAAACACTGTCTAAAATTCAGACCCAGTCATATTCTTATGTTGTAGTTTATTTGGAATAATGCTATATAAGCCAAACATACAGTATTACAGAAAGAAAAGAGCCACTAAATCATAAAATCTTAAGGTGGATGACTGTGCTAAGAAAAAACGTGGTTTTAATGACACAGAGATTAAAAGCTGAAAGGTAGGGAAGCCAGATTGTTTTCAGGTTTAACAAAGTTTCGTAGGGATACAGACTTAGAAAACTCTGGGATCAATAAATAGAAGAAATCAATTGGTTCTACTACAATCTGAATGTTTCTAAAGCTGGTCTGTAATTCTCACTGAACAACATAAACTGTTCTGTAGGGAGGAACAGAGCTCCAGATCAGATTCAAAGCTGCTTTGTGATCAGTATCTTGTCTTTCCTGGTGCTCTTCCTGAACTTGCCTTCAGGATTAGTTACACAAAGCTATAGATCCACCCTCAAGTTGCAATCCCAGCAAACCTGGCATTAGAGTTTAACCTGGAATCAACTGATAAAATATATATAAATAAAATCCTTTGAAATGGCTACTTTTCCTCTGAAATGAATAAAACAAATGCTGACTTTTAAATTGTTAAGACCTGAAATGTTATCAATATTTGTTACTATTTATTATTTTTTAAAAAATTACCTGTAGTGTATTTGCTGAAAGGAGTTCAAAATCTGGAAGATTATGCATTATTTCCAAATAAATTTCTTTAGCATCCAATGAATTAAGAAACTAAAATAGAATCATATCGTTATTTTTTAAATCAACATTTGAGTATATCAGTGTCTTAGTTTTTCAGTTTTCAGAGAAAGAAATTTTAAGAAAAAAAACCATATAAGTAACATAGTTTTCAAGCTATTTATCCTGAATGTTTTCCTTTTTAAAAAAGACAGTATATCATATTTTGACAATTATTAAAGAGTTATATAACTGGGTTGTTTCTTTAAAAATAGTGATGCAAAATAAATTTCATTATGAGGTGTTTTATTACTTGGAATTTTCTGTTAACTGTGTTGGGTATTCTACAATAATCCTCTGTTTTCTGTTAACTGTGTTGGGTATTCTACAAATAACCTGAGTGACCTCTGGCTCACTGCCAGGAAAAGCTGTTATCATATTCAACCTAATTTTAATGCTAACCATGTTTATAGAATGCCAGTGCTTTACAAATTTTCTAAAAATTGTTAAAACAATAGAATATTTGATGAACTAATAAGATGCTTTATGGGCTTCCCTGGTGGCTCAGTGGTAAAGAATCTGCCTGCAATGCAGGAGACCAGGGTTTGATCCCTGGGTTGGGAAGATCCCCTGGAGGAGGGCAAAGCAACCCACTCCAGTACTCTTGCCTGGAGAATTCCATGGACAGAGGAGCCTGCCAGGCTACAGTCTATAAGGTTGCACAGAGTTGGACATGACTGAAGCAAGAAAGCAGCAGTAGTAGCAGCAAGATGCTTCATATCCCAACTAATAATGGCAGAAAGTGCAGAAGAACTAAAGAACCTCTTGATGAAAGTGAAAGAGCAGAGTGAAAAAGTTGGCTTAAAGCTCAACATTCAGAAAACGAAGATCATGGCATCCAATCCCATCACTTCATGGCAAATAGATGGGGAAACACTGGCTGACTTTTTCTGGGCTCTGAAATCACTGCAGATGGTGACTGTAGCCATGAAATTAAGACGCTTACTTCTTGGAAGGAAAGTTATGACCAACCTAGACAGCATATTCAAAAGCAGAGACATTACTTTGCCAACAAAGGTCCATCTAGTCAAGGCTATGGTTTTTCCAATTGTCAAGTATGGATGTGAGAGTTGGACTATAAAGAAAGCTGAGCACCAAAGAATTGATGCTTCTGAACTGTGGTGCTGGAGAAGACTCTTGAGTCGCTTGGACTGCAAGGAGATCCAACCATTCCATCCTTAAGGAGATCAGTCCTGAGTGTTCATTGCAAGGACTGATGTTGAAGCTGAAACTCCAATACTTTGGCCACCTGATGTGAAGAGCTGACTCATCAGAAAAGACCCTGATGCTGGGAAAGATTGAGGGCAGGAGGAGAAGGGGACAACAGAGGATGAGATGGTTGGATGGCATCACTGACTATATGGACATGGGTTTGGGTAGACTCCGGGAGTTGGTGATGGATAGGGAGGCCTGGTGTGCTGTGGTCCATGGGGTTGCAAAGAGTCGGACAGGACTGGTGACAACTGAACTGAATTGAAGGAATTAAGAAAAACTTATGGGAAAACTGGAATGGACCTTGTTTATTATAGAGGTTTTTAGAAATAACGTCCCTGAATCAAACCAATGAGGAGTTTTGCAGGGTAAAATGTATATATGTAAAATATGTCTTTTAAATTAAATACACTTTAGATCTAGGTCTCTTATTTAAAACACAAACAACTGAAATAGACACATCTCAATTCTAACAACTGTCTATTTCTGTCCATATTTTATCCTCAGCATATTTTTTTCATGGAACTCTCTTTGCTAGTCTAATTCTCATCAAAGCAGCTGCTGTTACCAAAAGTGTAGCAGTAGTTACACCAAGAAAATGTATACAGGGGTTGATCAGTTTACTGTCTATCTTTAAACTATTTTCTTGACAATTCAAATATTACCTCAAAGATATAAAATTCTATTAAAAACCTGTAGAAACTACTACTGTATTCAGTTTAACTATGTTCCACATAAGAACACAATCAAATGGATAGAAACGATGTCTCTAAGAATAGAAAACTTGATTTTTCTGCTTAAAAATAAAAAAATCTGTAGCATACTCTCAAAAACCTATGAAATAATTTGTTATAAAAGGGCTTAACAGGTCAAAACAGAAAGCTTTCATGTTTCAGTACTATAAAGCTCATTCACTTTACTCACATTCATCAAAAATTTTATATAATTCATAAATTTTTTAGAGTAAAATTCGGTAGTTTTATTTACAAGGGTATTGTGCAGCCTCTAAATTCCACCTGCCAAACATATTTAGCTAGCATAGTGTTTTACATTTTTTAAAAACTTGAATGCTTTTAGGAGGGACAAGGACTTTAATTCATCACCCTGTGTTATCACACTTCTAATATCACTTATTTATGTTTCCTGAGATCATATCTGAGCTTGCTGTTTTAACCAAAAAGTCCCAAGACCTCACTGAAAAATGAGATTGTTGTACTGAAGGCAAGAGCCTATGTTTAGTGTTAACCAGAGTACAGGTAATCTTCATGAGCTAATGGCACAGTGTAAAATAAACCCACGTTTTCTGGGAAGTCTGGCAACATGGATTTGCAATTGCTACAGCCAACTCATTCTAAATAGATAATGGAAGAACTGCACAAAGGTGAGCAAGGCAGTACATTATAACACTGCTTGTAATCATGAAAAAGTAGAAATTTAAGTATCTACCCAGAGAGGACTGGTTAGACTCATTATGTTACATTTAGTCAATGAATTAGTTTCTAGGAATTGTTGATGCACAAATTCACAGGAATTATTGTATATACTACTATTCAGGGACACACACATACACACACAGTATAAAGCACTTAGGCAGGCACTAAATGGGCTTCCCTTGTGGCTCAGCTGGTAAAGAATCCGCCTGCAATGTGGGAGACCTGGGTTCAATCCCTGGGTTGGGAAGATCCCTGGGAGAATGGAAAGGCTACTTGCTCCAGGATTCTGGCACTATATATAGTACTTATGTGCCAGATATTCTTCTAGGCCCTTAGGATATGTCAGTGAAAAATTCAAACTTAAAATTTACTGCAAGAGAAAAATAATGAAAGAATAAATATAGTATATAAGGTGATAAGTACAATGAGGCGGATAATGAAAGATTTTAAAGAGATCCAACTATTTTCCCGATGAATAGAGTATAGGTTATAAGATATGAGAAAAAGAGGGGTCAAGAATGACTCCAAGGTATCTGGCCTTAATCATAAAAGATGAAGCTTTCATTAACTGAGATGGGGAAAAAACTAGGTAGAACAGATGTATGGGGAAATATCAGGAGTATAGTTACAGACATCTAAGTTTGGAACATCAATTAATATCCCAGGGGAGACAATAAACAGGCTGGAGAATAACCACGTCTGTAGTGGAGGGCAGAGGTCTGGGCCAAAGGCAAAACTGGTGAGTTGCCTGCATGAAGTCATAATTTCACACATATATAAGCAGAGAGCTGGAAGGGTATGTCCCAAGACTTGATATCCCAGTATTTCTTTCAGCTCCTTGACAGCTATCTTGAACCTCAGCTTCTTCATTCATAAAATTAGGGAGGTGAACCAGACCAGTAGGTCGTCAAACTAAGTTTATATCAGAGTCAAACAGGAGGCTTAAAAAAAAAAACAGATACCAGATTCCAGCTAAACCTACCAATAATCTATATTTTAACATTAGAAAATATAGAAGTATAATGGAAAACAGTAAGTAGTCATTTAACCTAAGAATGTATTCTTTACCTTTGGGATTGTTAAAAGTGCAGTTTAAAAATAATCCTTACAGTTTAACTTTTTAAACTGAAGTATTAAACAGAATCCCAATTATTAAGTATTTGTTCTAAATAAATTAAGTGTTCCATAATCAGATGATATAAACTGGTTCATTTTTTTTTTGCTCATTGTTTACAAAATGATATATTTGAATACATGTGTTATGTATTTATATGTAAAGAAATTAAAGGGATTCATACCAAAATACCGCTTTTCTCTTTGTTATTTAAAGTGGCTCCAGGAGGAAAATAGGCAGTCGTACTTGTTGTAATATCCAAACTTTTACAAAGGTTATCCTGGGCGGCACAGTCCACCCATCCCACATTAACAAGACCATCCTAAAATGAAAAGAAAAAATAATATTGTAAGTTGAGGAAAAAAGTTAAAAAGGATTTATAGTTCACAAAAATACAACTGCGATTCATGGAGTCACAAAGAGTCGGACACGACTGAGCTGAACCATAAAAATTAAACTTTTAAAAAGAACACAAAAAATGAGGCAGATTTGAATAACATGATTAATAAATTTGATCAAATAGATATAAAAATTACACCTCACATAAGAAACATTTTAAAGCATACATAGAACACTAACAATCAAAATCTTGGCAAATGCCCAACCCACAAGGACAGTTTTAATAGTGTTAAAGTACCAACACACAGACTGTACTCCCTGACCGTAATGATGAGAGCTAAGTAGTAAAAAAACAAAACAACAAAAAATTAAGGTTTGGAATGACAAAAACACTAACTTTCTGGTTAAAGAGGAACTCATAATTAAATTATGGAATATTTAGGAGTGAATGAAAGCACTACATGTTAAAATATATTGAACACAGCCAATCAGAAGGATGCTTATAACTATGAATATATTGATCAGAAAACAAGGAAGATTACAAACAAGGGAGTTAAATGTTCAATAAACCAGCAAAGAAAATACCTGGAATCAGTTTTTAAATGTGATTCTTAACATAGTCATACAGTTTTGCAAAATAATTGATGCTTACCAACATACCACTTAACCTGAGACGTGTCTGTGAGGTCAAACAATCTGGAGGGGGGGAAAGAAACTTATGAAGAACTTTCAGGTATTAAGTATTAAATCTATATTTTCATTTGCTGCAAACCATGATGTTGATTCTAAGGCAATTAATTGGGCTGTGCTGGTAAATACTGACACTTTTATTTACTAGGTAGACACAGGGGTCAATGTCTCATTCTTCTCCCTCCTTCTGACCTCTTCTCCCTCTCTTCCCTTCCCCTCCTTTTCCTCCCTCTCATCTTCTCTCCCCTTAGTTTCTCAGGATTTCTAGGCAAGGAAGAAAGAAGGCATTCCCTCTCAAGCACCTCTTTAAGATCTTATTCTAAAATAGCTCCTCCTATCAACAGCCTCCTTGAACCAAGGGATCTCATAAGTTGGGGTGATAAAATGCAATGGACCTATCTGATTAACATATACAGCAAATTCTTAAAATACAGTACACTCTTAAATAGCTTCTTCACTCTTTCTTCACCCTTATGGCAGGAAGCAAAGAGGAACTGAAGAGCCTTCTTGATAAAAGTGAAAGAGGAGAGTGAAAAACCTGGCTTAAAACTCAACATTCAGAAAACTAAGATCATGGCATCCAGTCCCATCACTTTATGGCAAACAGATAGGGAAACAGCTGCAACAGTGAGAGACTTTTTTTGCGCTCCAAAATCACTGCAGATGGTGACTGCAGCCACAAAATTAAAAGACGCTTGCTCCTTGGAAGAAAAGCTATGACCAAACTAGATAGTATATTAAAAAGCAGAGACATTACTTTGCCAACAAAGGTCTGTCTAGTCAAAGCTATGGTTTTTCCAATAGTCATTAATGGATGTTGAGAGTTGGACTATAAAGAAAGCTGAGTGCTGAAGAATTGATGCTTTTGAACTGTGGTGTTGGAGAAGACTCTTGAGGGTCCCTTGGACTGCAAGGAGATCCAACCAATCCATCCCAAAGGAGATCAGTCCTGGGTGTTGTTTGGAAGGACTGATGTTGAAGCTGAAACTCCAGTACTGTGGCCACCTCATGTGAAGAGTTGACTCATTGGAAAAGACTCTGATGCTGGGAGGGATTGGGGGCAGGAGGAGAAGGGGACGACAGAGGATGAGATGGTTGGATGGCATCACCGACTCTATGGACATGAGTTTGAGTGAACTCTGGGAGTTGGTGATGGACAGGGAGGCCTGGCATGCTACGGTTCATGGGGTTGCAAAGAGTCAGACACAACTGAGCGACTGAACTGAACTGAACTAATCTTTGCTGAATACAGGTGCAAAAATCCTCAACAGAAGATTAGCAAACTGAATCTAACAATACTGAAAAAGCATCATATACCATGATCAAGTTGGATTCATTTCAGGGTCACAAGAATGTTTTCACATATGCAAATCAATCAATGTGATATTAACAAAAAAGACAAAAACCACATGATCATCTCAACAGATGCAGAAAAATCATTTCACAAAATTCAACAGCCATTCATCATAAAAACTTTCATAAAAGTGGGTGTACAGGGAACATATTACAACATAATAAAGGTCATTTACAACAAAGCCACAGGCAAAAACATAATACTCAACAGTGAAAAACTGAAAGCCTTCCCTCTAAATTTGGGAACAAGATGAGGATGCCCACTCTCATCGCTTCTATTCAAGTTTTGGAGGTCCTAGCCACAGCCACCAGACAAGGAATTGTCAGAGCAATCCTAAAGAAAAATAAAGCAGGAGGCATCATCCTACCACACTTCAGACAACGTTACAAAGCTATAGTAATCAAGAGTGTGGTATTGGCACAAAAACAGATATATGGATCAATGGGACAAAATAGCCCAGAAATAAACTCACACATCTATGGTCAACTAACTTTCAACAAAGGAGGCAAGAATATACAATGGGGAAAAGATGATCTCTTCAGCAAGTGGTGTTGAAAATGCTGGAGAGCCACAGGTAAATCAATGAAGCTGGAACACACCCTGTCACCATATATGGAAATAAACTCAAACTAACTTCAAGACTTAAATAGAAGATGTAACACCATAAAACTCCTAGAAGAAATCACAGGCAAAACATTCTCTGACATAAATCATACCAATGTTTTTTTAGGTCAGTCTCTCAAGATAATAAGAATAAAAACAAAAGTAAACAAATAGGACCTAATCAAACTTAAAAGCTTTTGCACAGCAAAAGAAACCACAAACAAAAAGACAACCTACAGAATGGGAGAGAATATCCACAAACAGCGCAGCCAACCAGGGCTGAATTTCCAAAATGTACAGTTCATAAAATCCAACAGCAAAAAGTCAACCCAATCAAGAAACGACCAGAAGACATAAAATAGACATTTCTTCCAAGACGAAATACCAACGGCCAACAGACACATGAAAAGATGCTCAATATTTTTAACTGTTAGAGAAATGGAAATGATAGCTGCAGTGAGGCAGCACTTCCAGTCAGAATGACTGTCATTAAAAAGTCTACAAATAGCAAATGCTGGAAAGGGTGTGGATTAAAGGGAACCTCTGACATCACTGGTGGAACGTCAGTTGGTACTGCCATTATAGAGAACATTATGGAGCTTCCTCAGAAAAGGAAAACTAGTATTACCACACGATCCAGCAATCCCATCCCTAGGCATATGTCCAGACAAAACTCCAATCCCAAAAGATACATGCAGCCCTATGTTCAGAGCAGCACTATTCACAACAGCCAAGACACGGAATCAACCGAAATGTCCATGAGCAGATGAATGGATAAAGATGCAGTACATATACACAATGGAACACCATTCAGCCATAAAGAAGAACGACATGATGCCACGTGCAGTGACAAGGATGCCATCAGATCATCATACCAAGTGAAGCCAGTCAGAAGAAAGAGGAAGACAGCTTACAATATGGCTTTTGTGTGAAATCTAAGATATGACACAAATGAACCTATCTATGAAACAGGACCACGGATATAGAGAGCATACTGGTGGTTGCCAAGGAAGAGAGGGTTTGGGAGGAGGGACAGAGTAGTTTGGGGGTCCACAGAATGAATAAACAACACAGTGCTACTGTACAGCACAGAGAACTATATTCAGTATCCTATGATAAACCATAATGGAAAGGAATAGAAAAAAGAAGGCATACCCATGTGTAACTCAGTCACTTAATTACAGAAGTAGTTAACACAACAGTGTAAAACAACTATACTTCAATTAAAAAAAAGCTTTAAAGACCTAAATATAAGACATGACCTCATAAAACTCCTAGAAGAAAACACAGGCAAAACATTCTCAGACATAAACTGTAGCAATATTTGCTTAGATCAGTCTCCCAGGGCAAACACAATAAAAAAGCAGAAGTAAAGAACTGGGACCTAACCAAACTTACAAGCTTGGTTTCGTAAGTATGCACAGCAAAGAAGTCATCAATAAAATGAAAAGACAACTTAAGAAACAGGAGAAAATATTTGCAAATGATGTGACCAAAAGGGGTTAATAACTAAAATAGTACATAGCTCACATGACAGAAATAATGAAAAAACAAACGACCCGATCAAAGAATGGGCAGGGACTTCCCTGACTGTCTAGTGGTTAAGAATCCACACTTACAATGCAGGAGTCACGAGTTTGATCCCTGGTTGGGGAACTAAGATCTCCTACATGCTGTGTTGTGTAGACATAAAAAAGAAAAAAGGCATAAAACCTAAACAGACATTTCTCCAAAGAAGACATATATACAGATAGCCAACAAGCCACATGAAAAGATGCTCAACATGGCTACTTATTACAGAAATGCAAATCAAAACCACCATGAGGTATCATCTGATACCAGTAAGTACGGCTATTATCAAAAAGTCTACAAATAAATGCTGGAAATTGTGGAGAAAAGGAACCCCACCGAACTGTTGGTGGGAATATAAACTGGTACAGCCACAGTGGAAAACAGTATGGCAGTTCCTCAAAAAAACTAAAAATAGATCTACTGTATGATCCAGCAATTCCACTCTTGGGTATATCCAGAAACAACAAAAACTCTTAATTTGAAAAGACACATGCACCTGTGTGTTCAAGCAGACCTATTTACAATAGCCAAGACACGGAAATAACCCAAGTGTCCATCAACGGACAACCAGCTTAAGAAGATGTGGTATGGATACAAGGAGTAGTACTTGGCCATAAAAAGAATGAAATGTTGCCATCTGCAGAAACATGAATGGACCTAGAGAATATTATACTTTGTGAAGTCAGACAAATATATGATATTTATATGTGGAATCTAAAAAATAATACAAATCAATCTATATACAAAACAGAACCAAACTTAGACACAGAAAACAAACTAACTGTCACCAGAAGGGAGAGAGACGAGGGAAGGGACAAATTAGGAATGTGGGATTAACAGATACAACTACTATACACAAATTTGATACAAAGGATGTACTGTATAGTACAGAGAATTTTACCCAGTATCTTTTAATAACCTACAATGGAAGGTATCCCACAAAAAATCAAACTGAATGCTGTATACCTGAAACCAACGTAATATTGTAAATACATAGTCCAACTTAAAAAAAGCAACTAATAATTTTATAGCCTTATGTGTAAAATAATAAAAAGATAAATATTCATTAAATAAAAANTAAAAATATAAGATTAAATTAAAAAGTATAAATTGTACTTTGAAAACAGACAATAATCAATTATAGTAGCATACTTAAGATTTTCACCTAGTCTAAGAGTACATACTTCTAGTTATAAGACTAGTAGCTTCTGAGGACCTAATATACAGCTATAGTGATTATATCTAATAATACTGTATTAAATCCTTGAAACTTGTTCAAAGAGCAGATCCTAAATGTTCTCATGACAAGAAGGAAGTGGTAATTATGTGACAGGATAGAGGTGTTAGCTAATATTATGGTGGTCATCATCTTCTAACATGTAAGTGTTTCAGATCAACAAATTGTACTCAATAAAGCTATGGGGAAAAAAAGGCTGACACCTAAAAATCAAATGTCATGGTCTCTTCATAACAAAATAACAAATAATATTACCGCTTCCTTCGGAACAAAAAGTGATCAGCCAGCCAATACCAGCAGCAAATGCAGTTTGTATGGAGTTAACAAAATTTCCTTAAGAGAAAATAAAGAAAATTTCTGATCACTTACTACTCCACAATGGAAACCATTTTCTAAATGGGATTTCCCATCTAATCTCACCCATCCCCAATCTACTTTTGAGTAGTTTTCAGGATTCCTAAAAATCCTCTTGAGCATGTCAAATTCCTATCCTTTTTTTTTTTCAATCATATAAAATCTAAATTCATTATTAAGAAAGAAACTCCAATTGGCAAGTTAGGCCCCTTGTGATCTGAGCTTTGTCTACCCATTCAGTTGGTCATTCCTTCCCCAAACCACTCTACTCCTTACCCATCTTTTGTCAGATTCATGAAATACTGCCAGCTTCCAAATACAGTGACCTTTTAACGATTCCTCTTCACTTTCAAGACAGACTGGATTTTATTTCATTTAGGAAGAATTTCCTAACCCTTCCTCCTTTCCCCACCTGAATTCTTTCATATCCTTCATGCTTCCCTAAGCATACCTCTATCGTAATAGTCACTATTCTGTATTTTAATGGTTTAATAATGGGGTCCCGGAAGGCAATGATTATACAGTTTATGGCTGCAGCCCTAGTACTTAACAGCTTTGGAGACATAACTGGATTCATTGAATGATATGAGCATCCCTTTAGAAGTAAATACTATCATTTCATGGGTAGTACAGAGTAATTACATAACTCCTCTAAAGCCACTTGATGAATTAAATGCCTGAGATTAGAAGAGTTCTTAAACTTCAAAATTAAATTGAATAGGCATAAATTTACACCTGATACAGTATACTTACAAAAGCAGTAAAACACTTGTTTTACTAAATATTCAGCTGTACTTTCAAAGTTGCCTTTTCACCTAGCCCCATCTCATATCCATATCCTACATTAAACTTGTTTTCGTTTCTGTATAAATTAAATTTATGAAAGGCCTATTATTTAGCAGAGCTCAGAACAAATGACATAATTCCTTTCTAAGAAGCATGGAAAAACTAATATGATCAGAACATTAATATTACTACTGAAAAATCTGAAATACCAATTCAAAGTATCCTTAAAAATTAAGCAAATTATGAAGACAAAATTACCTGTCCATAATTCTGTCACTGTGCTTCTAACATGCTGCATGGCGAAATTCATTAAACTTTCCTTTGATCTGTCACCATGGTATTTCACTGCAGCCTATATTTTCATTTATAAAAAGAGAAACATCTTTTACTTTTTAAGACTCAAACAAATACCTTGATTCTCCACTATTCTGAATAAGCAAGATTTGTCTTTCAATGGTAAAGTGTTTTTCTAAATGACATGCTAAGAATCTTGATTGTACAGATTCCCTATCAGATATTTGAATAATATTATTTATAATTGTTTAAATTTCAGATTTATCACTTAATATGGGGGAAAGAAAGGGAAATTAGAACTTTATATTCAATGAGAGAAAACACCTGTAAAATACTTTGTAAATTATAAAGTACAATACACATATTGGTTATCATTATATTCCTTAAGATGGAAACTGAAATTGGCAAACATTTCATTTTGTTAAAGTAATGGCATCTAAAAGTATTTATAGTATAATCAAAAATGTTTATTATGACCAGAGCATAGTTAGATAGCACCTAAAATAAGAAAAACCAAAAGATTCTATAAATTCACATATTGTGTTTTCTCTAGTATTCCTTTTGTTATAATGTTCCATCAAATAAAAAACAAAAATGTCAATTTTATCTTACCATTCCAGACCTAAAAATGAAAAGGCTGGGATAACTGTTGACTCCTTTCATTCGGCAAAGCATTCTATCATCGCCACAGTTAACTGCTCCAATTCGAAGCAATCCATCTACTTCTTTTGCAAAGTCTCTCCACTATGAGGGAAAAAAAAAGTAGTTCTCTGATAAAATAATTTATGTTTCCTTGAACATTCTTCAAACTATACTTCCTTAAAGGAGAATATATTCATGAAATAAAACCATAAACATGTGAAAAAATATAGCTATTTCTAACATATTTTTAAAAACACTCAAATAATAGATACACTGTAAATAGTAAAACTTTAATAATCAGGATGTAAAAAAATACTTACTGTGGGAGCTAAATCATGGCAATGTGAACACCCTGGGGAGTAAAAGTTCACAAACCACAGTTCTCCAGAATTAACAGCAGCATCTAAAAATACATAAACCGAACAACTTATGATTATTTACTAAATGTTTGAACATGTTTTAGTTCAAAATTTTCCTTAAGATCAAAATGAAAAAAATAGTCATATATCTTTCATATTGCCTTTATCTTTTTCTATAAGAAGAAAACATACTATTTCAACTGTCAAACAATCCCTTTAAACCAAAAAAAAACCCAACAAAAAACCTCTTTCAAGCTCTACTTCAGTAAGATGCAGTCGTGAACTGCATGATCTATGTCACCAAGAAGCTGTAAAAATAAAGGAAGCAACATAAGGAAACAACAGTCAAACCACACACGAGAGGTTGTGTGGATGACAGAAATGGAGAAATGACCACAGAGACTGGAGTTTAAGGCTCTTCTACTATCTGCAGCACCGGTTAAGCACACAGTCAAATTCTGACAGCTACTCCAATTACAAAAGAATGTGGTTAAGGGACCTACATGACAGTAAGGACTGTGGAGATTAACCCTTGCTCTTAATAGGGGCTTCCCTCGTGGCTCAGCTGATAAAGAATCAGCCTGCAGTGCAGGAGACCTGGGTTCGATCTCCGGGTTGGGAAGATCCCCTGGAGAAGGGAAAGGCTACCCACTCCAGTATTCTGGCCTGGAGAATTCCATGGACTGTATAGTCCATGGGGTTGCAAAGAGTCAGATATGACTCAGCGACCTTCACTTTCACTTTTTGCTCTTAATAAGACATTTTCCTTGGAAAACTGCGTTATCTGAAGTACTAGATCAAGGTTTTTAACAATTCAAAACATGAATACATATTTGCTAAAATAATAGACCAAACACTACATAATATCTACTCCACAATTACATTACACGTTATAACCTAACCTATAAAGGACCTGATACAAACAACATTCATTTAGAAATTTTATGATTGTAAGGATGTGCTCTAACATTCAAGACAAAAAGTTTAAGACAATTTGCTTTTGGCTAAAGAGTTTCTATATAATTCCACACTAAAATCAGCAATTTTAAAAGAAAAATTCCAAAAGTCATAGTAAATTATACTAAGACATCAAAACACGCACACTGTTCGAAATACATATAACTGATTCAGTTTAATTAGTAATGTGTGCAGTAATGTTCACCTACACTTCAATGCCAAGACACATGGATCTGTGGGAAGAATTACAGGCAAAGTGTGTACATTAGGATTTTATTGGCTGTTCTTTGGCAAAGTTTAGAAAGTCTGATGAATAGACCACTCTATCTAGGTTGTCAAAATAACTGCCATGCTGCCTTGGACCACTAACTGGTAGGAATGGAGGTAAAATCGTACATGTTCTCGGCCCCATTCTTCTGGGATCTCTATAATGCGAGTGTTAGTATGGAAGATGACGTCCCAGAGGTTTCTTACACTGTCCTCATTTCTAGTCTGTGTTCATTTTCCTGTTCACTTTCAGTGATTTCCACTGTCTTCCTCTGTATCATATAATCTACTTGTTGACTTCTGTTTTTTACTTATTGCATTCCTTACCTCTGTTTAGTTGTTCTTTTTCTAACTCTTTATTCAAAAACTTCTAACTTCTCACTCTATTCATTCAATCTTCTCCTAAGTTCTTTGAACATCTTTAAAGTGATGAAAAGGAAAACCTACAGCTAATACCCAGCAAGGCTGTCATTAAGATTTGAAGGACAGATTGAAAAAAGAAAAGGCCCCAACTACAAACATGAAAATTATGGAAGGAAAAAAATCTCACTGTTAAAGCCAAATATACAATAAAGGTAGTGAATCTGTCATGTATAAAGCTAGCAGGAATGTTAAAAGAAAAAATAGAAAAATCATCTATATCCACAGTAAGTAATTAAGAAACATACAAAAATACATAAAATATGATATTAAAATCTGTGACTGTGGTGGGGGGGGTAAAATGCAGGGTTGTCATGATGAGTTTGAACCTATGAGATCAGAAACTTAATATAATCCTACACACATATACAGACTGCTATGTGGTGTGAGAAGTATCCTCAGTAACTATACAGTTTCTGTGTATGGTGACATACTGTAATTAGACTTACTGTAGCGATCGTTTTTGAAATGCATAGAAATGACAAATCTCTATGCTGTGTAACAGGAGCTAATATATAGTGTTGTAGGTCATTACACTTCAAAAACCTCACAGAAAAAGAGATCAGATTTGTGGTTAGCAGAGGCAGAGGTGGGGGAAAGGGGTAACTGGATGAAGGCGGTCAAAAGAAACAAACTTTTAGTTACAAGACAAATAACTACTAGGAATGTAATGTACAACATTATCATCGACAATGCTGTATATTATATATAAAAGTTGTTAAAAGAAAATCCTGAGAGTTCTCATTACAAGAAAATTGTTTTCCACCTTGGTACTCTGTTTTCACAGAGTACTTCTAATTTGCCCAGTTCCCACTATTGTTGACAATATTTGTAAAACTCTATTATCAAAGCTCAATGAGATGTTTCTGTACAACTCAGTGACCCAGAAAAGAACAAGTATATTTCAAAATGTGATTTTCAATTTCTAAACTATACAGCTCATGTTTGTTAATATTTATACAATTATAGCTAACAGCTTCTGTTAGCCCCAGAAAAATGTTTTTTAAAAAAGCTGAAGTGCTTTGAGTTCCTCTTTCATTTCTTGAGTTTGTCTTCAAAAGAATGCATGTATTGTGTGGGTAACTACTCCAAATGACTAGTGTTAAGTGCAGGATGTTCTCTGTTTTCGCAGATACTATCTAGAACTTGTTTTCAGTAACAATGTAATACTTTTCTGTGACTGAAAAAAAAAGATATACAAATCATGTTTAATGGGAAGGATAAGAACTTCAAAGTGAAGTGTATTAATCACATTTTTTCTTCTGCATTACAGTTGAATTTTACTCCTGATAAAAGTGAACTATGTAATTCGAAGAACTGATGCTTTTGAACTGTGGTGTTGGAGAAGACTCTTGTGAGTCCCTTGGACTGCAAGGAGATCAAACCAGTCCATCCTAAAGGAGATTAGTCCTGAATATTCACTGGAAGGACTGAAGCTGAAACTCCAATACTTTGGCCACCTGATGTGAAGAACTGACTCATCTGAAAAGACCCTGATGCTGGGAAAGATGGAAGGCGGGAGGAGAAGGGGATAACAGAGGATGATATGATTGGATGGCATTACCGACTTAATGGACATGAGTTTGAGTAAACTCCAGGAGTTGGTGATGGACAGGGAGGCCTGGTGTGCTGCAGTCCATGGGGTCTCAAATAATCAGACACGACTGAGCAACTGAACTGAAATGATGTAATCTGGATTAACTCTCCCACCACAATTGTAGAATTGGACAAAATACAGAAGAGTTCTGTTGAAAGCATCAGAGTTACCAATGCGGTTGAAGAATTATGGGACCCCTAGGAATGGGAGGAGGTGGAAATCAGGGGGCCAATGCTTGCCACCTCTTGATAGGCAAGAAACTAAGCAGAGCTTTCAACAGATTCATGAGACAAAAGACAGAAAAATGAAGTTCAGGGCACACATAGAGAGGGTTCTACATATAAAGGTGAACTGAAAAGAGACTGGTCTTGTATAAGTCCAAAGCTCAGCTTTTCAATCATTTCAATCCCTGGAAAAAACCGATCTAAGGTTGTTAGTGACTCTAGTCAAAAGAAAACATAATTTCTCTCTAGAGCAAAAGAACATAAAATACCTTAAAAATAATTTCATAATTACTTATTAGTTACACAAAAGACAAATTAAGTAATCCAAACCAATAGAAACTACTGATAATAGGAAGAGACCCACACCAAGTAGGCTAATGTGATATTTACATAAGCACAAACTGATAAGGACTATCCATCCTTATCCTCCTCCCTTGGCTTCTTCAACTGAAACTCTGGGATCACCCTGTCTTAGTCTAGTCACACACAGGGTAGTATTAGAGTTCAAACGGAATACTGGCCACTTTGCACTGAACCTGTCAATGTCATTTATTTCTGAATAACCGTCTCAAGATTTTGTGACTGTAATCTATTTTTAACTACTATTTGGAGCTCTACATGAACTATTAGCAATTCTTAATTTAACCTTTTCTCTGTAATGACTAATCTGACAAAGTCTGAACCCACATGCAATACAGCCATCAGGAAAGTCTTTCATTCTGGGTGGATTCACGGATTAATCAGCTTGCAGGTTTTGTTCAGTTCCTCTATCTCTAATTCCAAGATTTTCTGTCCCATAGGACCACAAAATACTGATAGACTAGCAGATGAGACAATAACGACATAAAACGCAATAGGTTCATACAACTACCTGCCAGTAAGTTATGATTCTGCCAGCCTGTGACGTGAGTATCAATTCTGTCTACCAATAATACAAACAAATAAAATTTTCTTCCTTTTTTTTTAATAGAGAAGATATTAATTAATGGTCCTTAAAACTTATTCAGGTATTCACTACCAGACTTTAAACAAAATAATGTACTGAATAGCCACCTTGTAGACCTGAACTCACTATGTTGTAGAAAATACGAATATGATGCAACTTTTGCTTAGAAGGAACTGTACAAAACTCACTGGTTTTAACACATTGTTTATTTAAATGAGAAATTATATCTACATTTTGCACCTAGTAAGTTATTTTAATTAAATAAAACTGTAACAAAGCAAAATAAAATTGAAATATGATATAAGGCTNCAGAAGTATATTTTTATATCAATTTTCACACAAATCATAGATCAAAGTAAATCTACTTGCAAAAATGACCACTTATTTAAAACTCTGAAACACAAAACCAGAAGTATTTCTACAAGTAATAATGTGAAAAAATATAGAAAAATAGAATAGATATTGGTTCATTATCTCAAATATGTCAATTATACACAAACACAAGTATAGAACATCGAGGATGTTGCTAGCACTTCTATGGTTTCCTCAACTGCCCAATAAGAGGAATAATAGTAGCTAATACACAGGAATGTTCGAAACATTCATTAACATAATAGAAGGAAAGTTGATGATATGCTAAAGTCTACAATAAAAGAAACTTAAAATCTCGATGATGATTATAAAACATTATTTAAAATATATACCATTTACCTTGCTAAAATTAGAAAAATTTCTAAATTCTAAATACATTTGTCTTTGAGGGAATTTTAGTTAAAGAGACTGGTCTTAAACTAGTTTTGGAAAATCATAAATGCTCAAACTTACCAAATTCTCTTCTATCCAATGTTATGATTTCAGGATCATCATCATAAATACCTAATTTTAGAAGTAAATAAAATTATAAAATTAAAACTTCATCATAAAAATAAGCACATTAAAAATGTCATTTTCTTTCAATCATCAAAAATCATATTATTCTAAATCTCAAGTCGAAGAGTATGCAACACTAAGAATCTATTCTATTTTTCTAAGAGTAAAGAATATATAGTAACAGTGGTGATACATTTATTAAAGAGTGATCAAAAGACATTTCCTGATAGGTACTGTCACAGGTGCGTGTGTTGGGGGTATGGCTAATAGTCACATAATTTCATCTCCACAGAAAACTTTTATTGTTTTTTTGAAAAAGCTTTTATTTGAAAATAATTATAGACTTTTATTAAGTTGTAAAAATAGTTCAGACTCCCATTTACCCAGCCTCCCCTAATGGTGACATACCATATAATTTTAGTACAATATCCAAACCAGGAAACTGGCAATAGTACATTACTTTCAGACCTCATTCTCCTTCAGATTGCATTTTTTTCTTTTTAATGTACTATCATTTAAAAATGTTTTATATCACTAAATGTCTTATATAATTAGAGTATTTGCAGAGGTAGAAGCAAACTTAAATATAAAATTTATTTATTATAATAACACCAATGTAAGTTTCTCATTACTATATAAAATATCAATGAATAAATTCAAGTGATGGATATATACAGAGGTTAGTATTTGATTTTCTGAGACATATGATTTGTCACAACTCTGCAACCCTGAAGTGTGAAAAATAATATGTACATAGATGAGCAAAACTGCATTCCAATAAAACTTTACAAAACCAGGTGGCAGGCCAGACTTAGCCTGTGAAATACTGACTACCAACACCTGTTACAGACTATCAAACGATAGTGAATATACCTGAAAATACTATATTGAAGTCAGTCTCGAGAAATAAATACTCCGGATGTAAACTGGAAATACTTTATTGAGTCTAAAATAAAAGCATACTTTAGTTCTCAGCCTGCATTTGAGGCTAATAAACACCCATTGGGTATCAGAACGCTCCCTCTTCGCTTGACACCTGTGTTTACTTTCCCCGCCCTCCATCTCTTTTACTTGTTTACTCTCTCTGCTCTTGCCTTCTCATTCCTGTCACACCTCAAGCCATTATTCATTACTAATTAAGAGGGATGGTATTTCTACTGACGTGACCTCTATTAAAGGAAATTTCAATCTTTCCTGGAAAATATGATGCTCTTAAAATACTAGAAGGCTTCAATATTTAACTTCTAATACAAATACTTAAAAAAAATAAATACAATCGTTACAAGTATTTAACAATATTATGACCAAAACACCTCCATATTTACTCAGGTATCTACATACTACTTGACTTTCCTCTTGAATTCCACTCCCATGCTGCATTAAAAAGAGGGTCTAGGGGATGCACATTAATTACATAAATAAGCTAACTGGTGAAACAAAATTAATTTTCTAAATTTACTTGAATAAACAATAACTTCATAAGGAATATCTATCATCTTACCAAAATCATAACGGTAGTAATTCCAGCTTTCATACTGGCCTCCTTGATTATCTGCAAGTCCCTTTTCTCCGTATTTGTCGTATTTTTTCCGCAGATCTTCATCTTTGAGTACTTCATATGCTCTATTTATTTTCAAAAAATCACTATGTGCATTTGGGTTATTCTATTAAAAATATTAGATATAATATTTGTTTCAGATACACAATCAACTGATTTAACTGAGAATTCTTTGAAAGTAGATACCAAGATAAGGAGGAGTAGTACAATATGAAATGGGCATCACACAATGAAATAAAAAAGTATTGGGAACAATATTGTAAATATTATGTGTGACCTCTAAAACAATCACAAAGAAAATTTTAGGTTACCTATTTGAGGCAAAATCTAAAAAAGAGTATATAACCCAATCTATCATATAATGACATAAGAACTAATACCAGAGTAATAACTCTAAACTGGATTGATATGTTTCATTTGTCAGTGTTTCATAGAACTGCTTTTTGAAGAATGCTTTAATTTAAATCAGCAAGCCCCAACCATTTTGGCACCAGGGACCCTTCTCAAGGAAGACAATTTTTCCACGGATGGGGTGGGGCATGGGGTGTGGTTTCACAATGACTTATGCACATTACATTTATTGTGTATTTATTTCTATTATTATTAAAAAAAAACTTGAAAAAATGAAAATCCTAAACACAACATAATGTTGATCTCAGAAAAAGATTACCAAGAGTTTTAGAGAAATACTAATTCTATTGCTTGGCTTTATGTGATGGAAATAAAATAATCCTACTTAAAATTCTATCTAGGGACTTCCCTGATGGCCTAGCAGTTAGGATTCCTTTCATTGTTAGGATTCCTTTCACTGCGGTGGTCTGGGTTCAATCCCTGGTCAGGGAAGATCCTGCAAGCAGAGTGGTGTGGCCAAAAATAAAAATAATTAAAAAAATAGTTACTGAAGTTAACAATAAAAACTTTATCTAGAAAATTATAATTAAACCTTTCTTCTTGATGAATATCAAATCTCATTAAGAAAAAATGAAATGAGATAAATTATAAAAATATCTTAAGAATTAAAAGTTTTGAAAGATTACATTATGGAATACATAACCAAATATTTATGATTGACATTAACTGGATTTGGCTGCCAAGTTTTAATTTGTAATATTTCTGACTCTGGTTTTAGATTTGTACATAGGAGAAAAAAGTGGAAGCGTGCTATTAATAGCTATTGCTGCTGTTTTTAGCAAGACATACCCTCTTTATGTTCTAAGCAAATAATTTTTCTTACTGTTCTAAAATACTTGATTTTAACCTGCTTTGCAAAGAAAACTACTTCTGCTCTGTAATAGAACTGCTGGAAATTAGTTTTCAAATTGAGAGAACTGCATTTTGATATCGACATTCCTTTAACTCCTCTAAACTTGGAATATTTAGCTTCCTGTTTTTAGTACAGATGCTGAATTATGATTCTTGACTAGTAGTGGTTGCTCTTAAGAATTCTGAGCACTAATTTTAAACAGTAATCAGGTATGGTTAAAAAGAAATTTTTACCTACCGGGTTTTTATCAGGATGTAGCTTCAATGCCAATTTCTTGAAAGCTTGTCTTATTTCTCTACTGCTTGCAGTTTTGGACACTCCAAGTAAACTGTAAAAGTCCTGATCTGTACCCACTAAAATGGCCATATACATTATTAGAAAAAAGAGCATGACCCTTTTCAAGTCTCTGACATAGTCATCTTTATTTAACCAGACTCCCATTGCTTTTCTTGTACAAGTTCAGACTTAAATAAACATTAAGATAATGGCACTGGTTCCAGTTGATGTAATATGCAAATTTGAGAACTTCTGTCC
>SJYQ01004790.1:213073-226662 GCA_006410935.1 Redunca redunca | reverse complement strand
GGAGTGACTACTATGTGCAAGTTATAGGAATCTAATTGAAAGGACAGATACAGTCTCTGCCCTCACCCAGCTTACAGACTACAGGTGGAGACAAGTACTGAACAAATAGGTTTTTAAGCTAATTTTTTTAAATTAATTGATTGTGTCTCAAAAACACATAGCAGAAATTTACCATCTTAAGCATTCTAAGTGTGTGATGCAGTAGCATTAAGTACATTCACACTGTTGTGCAGCCACGACCATCTTCCATTTTAGAAGTTTTTCATCTCCCATACTGATACTCTGTATCCATTAAACAATAACTCCCCATTCTTCCTCCCTCAGGCCCTGGAAGCTACCATTCTACTTTCTGTCTCTATAAACTTGACTACTATACATATCTCATATAAGAACAACCACCATATTTGTACTTTTGTGACCGACATTAAAATTCTGATAATATCCTCCAGGTTCAACTATATTGAAGTGTGTGTCAAATTTCATTCTTGTTTAAGGCTGAATAATATTCCAATGTATGTTTATGCCACATTTGGTTTATTTGTTCATCTGTCAATGGGTACTGAGTTTGCTTCTTCCTTTTGTTTATTGTGAATAGCTCTGCTACGAACTTGGGTGTACAAGTATCTCTTTAGAATTCTGCTTTCAATCCTTCGAGGGTAATAACTGCTTTTTAGGCATGAGAAATAAGACTATACCTATTAAATATAAATAAAAGGACACTGAGAGTGAATGTAAAAAAAGGCAGTGTCCTCTGTGGAGCAAGAAGCTAGCTCATCACAGTGTGTTCCTGGAGAAGATGATACTCAGGACAAGGCAAAGATTAGCTTAGAGTTAACCAGGGGAGACAGAGGGTGGAACTTTCTAGGAGGCTGGGGAAGCAAGCCAGAAGCTCAAGACAGCCCAGCTTGGAGCCCTTAAGGAATGTTGTGAATGGATGGATTGGAAGTTGGTAAAGAGGTTAAGACTTTATAGAATCTGGGCCTGTTGGCTCCAGGGGAAGTAAGATATACTGATAATTGTAAACAGGATCTTGCCACGATATTTTCATTTCTTTAACCCTAGACATTTAGAAAAACCTTCCTTAAAAAGTGGACTTTGCCTCAGCTTTTCTCTGGAGACTATTAACGGAAAAGCACTTGTTTAATGACTGAAATGGAGTGACAGAGGAGAGGCCAGCTCTGTGGGGGCAGAGATGATGACCAAAGGGGTGGCAGTTTCACCAGGGACTTGAGTGATGAAGGTACAGTGAGGTGGCCTGATAAGGAGGCTGACTCAGAGGCGTCCTGGGGACCCTGCAGTACTCAGAATTACCTGTGTAGCCTGGGAAACATGTGCTGATTTGAATGCACAGGATGATGAAGCTGGGTAAGTTAGTATACTGTCATATGACACCCCTTTCTAAGTTTATTCATATATTTTATGTCGAGACCAACTATTTGTGTGGTTAACCGAATGTGGAATGGTTCACACTCAGGAATGTATATCAATCAGTCAGTTCAGTTGCTCAGTCATGCCCGACTCTTTGCAACCTCATGGACTGCAGCACACCAGGCTTCCCCTGTCCATCACCAACTCCTGGAGCTTACTCAAACTCACGTCCATCGAGTTGGTGATGCCATCCAACCATCTCATCCTCTGTTGTCCCCTTCTCCTCCCGCCTTCAGTCTTTCCCAGAATCAAGGTCTTTTCCAATGAGTTGGTTCTTCACATCAGGTGGCCAAGTTACTAGACTTTTGGCTTCAGCATCAGTCCTTCCAATGAATATTCAGGACTGATTTTCTTTAGGATGGACTGGTTGGATCTCCTTGCAGTCCAAGGGACTCTCAAGAGTCTTCTCCAACACCACAGTTCAAAAGCATCAATTCTTCAGTGATCAGGTTTCTTTATAGTCCAACTCTCACATCCATACATGACTACTGGAAAAGCCATGGCTTTGACTATATTCACAATAAAGTCCAAGTTTTCTAAGTAGAGGAGGTATTCTCTTGGTTTTTGAGCCCAACCAATAGACTTTTCATACTGTTCATGGGATTCTTAAGGCCAGAATACTGAAGTCGTTTGCCATTCCCTTCTCCAGTGGACCACATTTTGTCAGAACACTCCACCATGACCCGTCCATCATTGGTGGGCCTACACGGCATAGCTCATGGTTTCATTGAGTTAGACAAGGCTGTGGTCCATGTGATCAGTTTGATTAGTTTTCTGTGATTGTGGTTTACATTCTGTCTGCCCTCTGATGGATAAGGATAAGAAGTTTATGGAAGCTTCCTGATGGGAGAGACTGACTGAGGGGGAAACTGGGTCTTGTTCTGATGGGCGGGGCCATGCTCAGTAAATCTTCCATTCAATTTTCTGTTGATGGGTGGGGCTGTGTTCCCTCCCTGTTGTTTGACCTGAGGCCAAACTGTGGTGGAGGTAGTGAAGATAATGGTGACCTCCTTCAAAAGGTCCCATGCATGCACTGCTGCACTCAGTGCCCCTAACCCTGCAGCAGGCCACCGCCGACCCACACCTCTGACAGAGACTCCTGGACACTCACGGGCAAGTCTGGGTCAGTCTCTTGTGGGGTCACTGCTTCTTCCTCTTAGGTCCTTGTTTGCACAAAGTTTTGTTTGTTCCCTCCAAGAGTCTGTTTCCCCAGTCCTGTGTAAGCTCTGGTGGTTCTATGGTGGGGTTAAGGGGAAGCTCCTCCAAGAAAGCTTATGCCATACCTAGGTCTGCTGCACCCAGAGCCCCTGCCCCAGCAGCAGGCCACTGCTGACCCGTACCTCCGCAGGAGTTGCTCAAACACTCAAAGGCAGGTCTGGCTCAGTCTCTGTGGAGTCTCCTGGTGTGCACAAGGTTTTGTTTGAGCCTTCCAAGTGTCTCTGGTAGGTATGGGGTTTGATTCTAAACATGATTTCTCTCCTACTGTCTTGCTGGGTCTTCTCCTTTGCCCTTGGACAGGCATTTTTTTGGTGGGATCCAACTTTCTCCTGATGATGGTTGTTCAGCGAGTTTTAATTTTGGAGTTCTTGCAGGAGAAGATGAGCTCACATCCTTCTACTTTGCCATCTTTTTTTTTTTTTTTTTTTTTTACTTTACAATACTGTATTGGTTTTGCCATACACTGACATGAATCTACCGCAGGTGTACATGAGTTCCCAACCCTGAACCTCCCTCCCACCACCCTCCCCATATCATCTCTCTGGGTCATCCCAGTGCACCAGCCCCAAGCATCCTGTATCCTGTACTGAACCTAGACTAGCGATTCATTTCTTACATGATAGTATACATGTTTCAATGCCATTCTTCCAAATTATCCCACCCTCTCTCTCTCCCACAGAGTCCAAAAGTCTTTTCTTTACATCTGTGTCTCTTTTGCTGTCTCGCATATAGGGTTATCATTACCATCTTTCCAAATTCCGTATATATGTGTTAGTATACTGTATTGGTGTTTAAATGTCCGTCAGTCAAAACTATGGTTTTACCAGTAGTCGTGTATGGATATGAGAGTTGGACTATAAAGAAATCTGAGCACTGAAGAATTGATGCTTTTGAACCATTGTTTTGGAGAAGAGTCTTGAGAGTCCCTTGGACTGCAAGGAGATCCAACATTGTCTTGGTAACAAAGCATGGTGCCCCACCTGGCCATGGCTGCCATGAAGCAAAGAGTGAAATTCAGGGACTGGTTGCAGAAATCAGCTCCTCTCAGGAGATGCTATGTCTGTTTCCTTTCAGTTTCAGGTCTGACTCATTACTAATGGCTCTGATTTATACACACTGCAAACATTCCAAGTATTATGCAAACAGGATAAAAAAATAAATTCTTATCAACGGTACTAGTAGGAGTTGCAACTCCTGGCATTCACTGGATAGCACTAATATTTTCTTTTAAAGTTCAGATTTTTCCTTTGATTAGAAGCAGGAAATCTTAGCTGAGCCCAGAATGCCTGTGGTGTGTAAGTATGGCTCTCTGAGTAGTTTCGATGTGTGAAAGATTATAAACAAAGAAAGGAATTGAATGTTTCTAGAGTATCTCTAGAATCACAAAGGCCAATTAAATAGCATCTCAAATTACTGATGGGAAAGCCTGTATCATCTTTAAGTCGGAGACAGAAGAATCAAATATAGTGGTGAGTTTTATAACTGTCACACTGGTGCAGATATGTACATTCATGGAGCTGACGAGCTTGAGTGTCTGCCATCATGTGTGTGCATGCTTGTATTGTGTGTGTTTGTGTGCTTGGTCATTCAGTCATATCTGACTCTTTGCAACCCCACGGACTGCTGGACTCCTCTGTCCATGGGGTTTTCCAAGCAAGAATACTGGAGTGGGTTGCCATTTCTTCCTCTTGGGGATCTTCCTGACCCAGGGATGGAACTCGAGTCTCTTGTGTCTCCTCCACTGGCAAGCGGATTCTTTACCTCCGCCACCTGGGAAGCCCTTGTTTGTGTTACAAGTGTGCACCATGCACACACAGTATGTGTTCTTAATTAATGAACTGTTGGAGTAAGATAGTTATATTAAAACTATGGCAAGCTGAAAGCAGTAGCTCTTTGGATCTGTGTACTTGCCTAGGGGAAGGAACTTACAGCTAATGTTTATACATTAAAATAATCAGACACTCTTTGTCTGAATAGAGGACTTTATGGTAGACTTATTTTAAAAGAGGAGGCGGGGAACCAGCATGGAAAATGTTTTAAAAGTATCTATTTGCAGGTAATTCCTTTTTTTAAAAACTCATACCTGATAAAATTCCTATATTTGCTGATACTGTTTATCAGACCATATACCCTATGAAAATGTAACTCTCTCCTGGGCTGGTGAAATATATTCTATTAGTAATTTTGATACAGTTGTGTAAAATACTTCTGCCTACTACAAATGATTTGAATGCATATAGGACGGGGCAAATAGAAGTTTTGTTTTCTTGGTTGACACACTGTTGGGGACTGTGGAGTGGAGAGAAATGGGGTAAATTATAATACTGATGAATTGTAGACTGGTCATGTCATATCAAAAGAGTGAAACATCTCATTATTCAGCAGTATTGAGTTATGAACTGTTTCCATAAAGCAATCTTCCATATAATTGAAGGCTGCCTCTGTTAATGCTAAAATATTCTCTTTCTTAGCCTTTCTGGCATAATTTCCATAGTACATGGGACATCCTCTTGTCTTCTTAAATGTTAGTAGATGTCTGTGACAATTAAAGTACATACTCATTTGAGTAAATGTCAGCTGATATCACTTTTCTCCAGGGGGTGCCTGTACCATAGCAGCAGTTGAAGGGGTGTGGACCCCGGCTGCCATGTTTGTCAGAGGGCAGTTGTCCCCTCCAGTCACAAATGATGGAGTTAGGAATGTGCTCTTGACTCAGTTTAGTCCATTGAGAGAACTTTATTGTGAGAATTTATATTTAGGACGCAGGACACTGAAACAGATAGGCAAGCAGAAGTGGGCTGGAATCCTACCAAGGCTAGACATGCCATCTGCAAGCTGAAGAAATGGGTGAACAAAGAGCAGAGGAAGCAGGTTTGAAGGCAGAAGCCTGGGTCCAAACTAAGAGGCCACCTCCAACCAGGGTGGCAGGGCCATGACACAGAGCAGAACGACTTCTGCATGAAGGCTGTCCGCAGATTTTCCCCCCCACCGCCCACCATCTAAGAGAGTTGATGAAATAACCTGAAACCCCCGGATACCTAGTTCATCTACTGCTTTTCTTCCCTAAACTCTTATGCCATTTCTGACTTACAATCCACGTGCTCCCTAAGTTGATTTTTACATATGCTATTCCCTTTTCTCTTATCTTCATTCATGTGAGTAATTCTGTTCATGCTTCAAAAACCAGATCAAAGAACATTTTCTTCAGAAAGATTTCCTTGGATCATCGAGCCAAGGGAACCTCATAGCAGCCCATGTTTCTGCCAATGGCTGTATGGTTTCCGAGCTACCTACACATGTCCTTTCTCTCTGGTAACTGACTGTATAGGGGGAGATTTCTTTCTGATTCTCCATTGGATCTCTAAAGTACTTTACACAGAACACAGTACATAGCTACGTATTAGTACACAGTACATTAGCTGTTCATTGCATTTGTGTAAATAAATGAAAAAACAAAGCTCTAATCAGACACAGGGTTTCAGTATCAACATTTTTGACTTATACTAAATCTCATCAGAATTTATATAAAGTCATGTGCTCAGACAAACTTCTTTTCTCCACAGCCACCCATCTTTAAGGGGCTTTCCTGGTGGCTCAGACGGTAAAGAATACGCCTGCAATGCAGAAGACCCAGGTTGGATTCCTGGGTTGGGAAGATCACCTAGACCAAGGGAATGGAACCCACTCAGTAATCTTGCCTGGAGAATCCCATGGACAGACAGAGCCTGGTGAGCTACAGTCCATGGGATCACAGAGTGGGACACAACTGAGCGACTGACACTTTCACTTTCATCCATCTTTAAAATAAAATCTGTGTGGTTGGCCAACCACAATGGGTAAGCATTGTCCTTTTAATTTTAGATGGGAAGGACGTTTATTATTTCATTGATAGAGTTATGGTTTGTGACGAGGAAAAGATTTTAGAAACGGATATGCTAGTGGTTGTGCAACATTGTGAGTAAACAATACTATTACACTGCACACTTAAAATGGTAAAACAAAAAAGAAAATTTGAAAGAATCTTAACATTGTCTGATTTTTGAGCTGGAGCTCTTTTCCTGTTCCCAGAGTAATCAAACAAGTTACAGAGGAGCCCAACACACATGCTTAGGAAACTCTTGACTCTGGGACGGTGACTGGAGGGGGATCATGGCAATGATGCAGATCTGTGTGTGATGACTTAGCTGGTATTTTCCATTGATCACTCAGGGCTCTGTTGATGAAAGCAACCGGACCAAGCACCTTTGAAGTGGCAGCATTGCAGAGAGGGTGTGAAGACAGAAGAACTTTCATTCCCTCTCTTAATTGATTTTAAAAGCAGGAAAGGAGGAAGCGGTGGGGGGTGGGAGGGGGGTGTAGAGAGTTCCCAAGCTGCCGAGCTACAGATGTCCTCGCTCTCCAAGTGCATTCAGCGGCAGGTCAAGTGTGTAGGGAATGCGTAAGCAAGAATATTTAATATGTGCGATACAGTTATGTGGTGTTGGTTCACCGATTTCCTCATGTTACTCTGCACATCTCTCTCAAAGGAGCCATCCCGGTGAAATGAGATTTTAATAAAAGGAATCCGTATAGCATATTGTTGAACATTCAGGATACTGTCTGCCTTTCCCAGTGATGCTGGGCAGAGAACACAGTTCTATTTGAAAATATGATGTTTAGATACAAATTAATTTGCCAGAGCAAAATCATTTCTGCCCAGGATCAATTGAACACATGCATTTTATTAAACTGTCCTTTTGATGGACTTTCTTTCTTTCTTTTTTTTTTTTTTAGGGGAAGCTTGTTCATCCTCTTGAGTTTTTGTTTTTGTTTTTTTTTTTCTCCCAAATGTTGCCTGGGAATTTTGTGTAATTACCTTGTATTCCAATGCAAGTTGTTTTTGAAAATTCAGCAGTCGATCATTGCGCTGGGTGCAGGATAGCTTACTGCAGCCTCCTCCCTGAGGCTTGCCAATCCCCAGGGATGCAGGAGCAGGCTTACAGGTTTGACATATCAGCTGCTACTGAAACCATTCTTCTTTGTTTGACATCAGAGTGGATTTTCAGAGCAAAGTGGGCATCAGGGTGACTTCTGATTGATTTCTATTCTCCTTTTCTGACTACAGGCCATGGTATGAAATTCATTGGCTCTGAAGGTGTAAACTGTTGCTAAGTCTCTTTCTCAGAGTAACACAGGAGAGCGTATGTTGACCTTTCACTAGGTCAGCAGTCCCTGAAGACATTAGTTAAAGGAATGCTCACACCCAGGTTTTTGAGAGGAGTACAAAGAAGTTGGCTATCTCCCTATTCAGCAGAAGTGGGTATCTATCTAGCCTTAGAGCAGCATCATCAAGTGATTGATAGAAGTGTTCTGAGGTATCATTTCCCACACTCCAGTCCTCCCTACCTTCCTATCCCCAAACAAGTTAAGGGAGTCTGTGTGAAAGAGAGAGAGAGAGGAGAGAGAGATACCCAGGTACAGAGGATAGAGTGGGAAAGATTGAAGAAAGAAGAGACTGATGTTTTTTGTGTGTGAGTTGTGAAATAATAAGGTTATGTCATAGTAAGTTTCTAGAAGACCTAGGAAATGTGGACTAGTGCAAAGAAGAAAGAGCACAAAATCTCAGGCCTGGAGAACATTTAGCCTTTCTGTCTCCAATCCATTCCATCAGGGTTCTACTTCACCCCCTTCAGGTCTCTGTTTTCTTACCTGTCCCTGGGGATAACTGGAGCCTGTGTCATTTGTCTTTTGTGGCCATGCTGGGAAGAGTTGGGAAGAGCTGGTCTGGGGAGAAGGAGTAACCTCAGAGGGACCTGAGCCAGGAGACCAGAAGCTGGGGAAGTCAGAAAGGGAACACAAGTGATGCAGAGAGTGGTGTTAGAGACACAGGAGCAGAGAGGAGCCAAGGTGGACTCTGATGTGAAAGCAAACAAGAGCCCAGAGAGATGCCAAGAGGTGAAGAACACTGCCCATCTTGCCTAGTAGATTCCAGAATAGAATCACAGGTCCTTCTCTGGTTTATCAGTTCTTTTGGACAATCTTGTACTGGAAACACTCCATCACAAAGCCCTGGGGCCTGGCAAGATCTAGGGTCTGATGGAAGATGGAGCAGAGCCACCCCACTGACATTCTAGGCACGGTGGAGATCTCCCCACTCATAATCCAGGATGCAGCTGATGGGGGAGATCAATGGGCATCTGAGCACAAGTCCCCAGAAGTCTGAGTGCACCTGCGCGGGATTCCATGTAACGGATTCAGGAGTAAGCTATTGCTCTCAGAAGTGGTCTGGGGTGATGGTGACCAAGATGAGGCAAGTGGTGTTTGGAGGGTGGTGGGAATCGAGGTGATTTAGTACAGCTGGGTGTTAGAAAAAAGCAGGGGGCAGAGGTGAAGCCCTAGAAATGGAGCCCCAGAGGAGTTAGAGGGCGTGATATGGGGAATGACAGCGGGTGAGTCTACTTTAATATTTTAGTTTCCGATTTTGTTTGTTGTGTAGGCCTCCTCTTTAGGATGTGAGCACCAAGCAGGCAAGGGTTTCCGTGCTGTCAGTAGCTGAACGTCACCCCCAGCATAATGCCTGACATCTACAAATTCCTCTGTGAATGTTTTTTGAGTAACTGACTTCAGAAAACCTGGAGGGTGTGTGTATTGTAGGGGTGGTGGGGGGACTGTTGGTCTGGGGAGTGGGTCCTTCCATGGCTGGCAAGCCAGATTGAGTCAGACACCCAGACTTTTCTGCTATAGGCTTTGCCCTTCACTAAACTGATTTCTTCAGTCCCTTTAAGAGTTGATACATGGTCACTATGGCTTTTGAATCAGTAACTGCTGAATAAAAGTAGCCTATATTCAGATAAATGTACAACGGAGAAATCTGAGGTAGCAACAGGATTTTCATTCTAGTTTGCTTCCAGTTTTCTATCTGCAAGTAATGTGATAGCTTAATGTCAATAACCAGGAGAAAGAAGGGAGAGACAGACTACAGCTCAGTGAGTTTCCAAACTGCATCATCTGCAGGCGCTTAGACCGTGAGAAGAAGGTCACATATTCAGTCCAGGTGTGTGTCCATCTGTCCTAAGAGAACTCCTGTTGGTGAAAGGTGAGGAGTGCTCCAGTGTCCTAGGGCTGTTGCACTGTGGGGACAGCTCTGAACTAACAAACCTAGGTTCCAAAACTTTTAAAACTAAACAAATCTCAGAGGACACTTGAGAAGAAGGTGGTGGCAGGAACCCTAGACCTAGGCACTGTCTTGACTCTGTCTAATTTGCTACTGGTCCTGGGGGATATCACCCAACCTCTCCAGGCCTCCATTTTCTTATCTTTAGGATGGAAATGTCTTTCTTACCTTTAGCAAATTTCCCTCTCAGCCTCATTGTGAGGCTCTGGGGAGGAAATTCTGGAGGTCTTGTAAGACCGTAAAGGATCATCAAGACATGGAAACAACATAAAAGTCCAGAGAAGAGTGGATAAAGAAGATGTGGTACATATATATAATAAAATAGAACTCAGCCATTAAAAGAATAAAATAATGTAGCAGTGTGGATGGACCTAGAGATTATCATACTCAGCGAAGTAAGCCAGACAAAGACAAGTATCATATGATACTGCTTATATGGGGAAACCAAAAAAAAAAATGATACAAATGAACTTGTATACAAAAGAGAAATAGACCCACAGACATAGAAAACAAACTTATGGTTACCTATGGGGGAAGTGAGAGGCGAGATAAATTAGGAGTTTGAAATTAGCATACACTCACTACTATATATAGAATAAGTATACCAATATATACCAATAAGAATCTCCTGTATAGGAATTCTACTCAGTATTTTGCAACAACCTATAAGGGAAAATAATCTGAAAAAGAGGATATGTATGTATAACTCAATTGCTTTGCTCTGTATCTGAAACTAGCACAACCTTATAAATCAACTATACTTCAAGAAAAAGATACACCGAAGAATTGATGCTTTTGCACTGTGGTGTTGGGAAGACTCTTGAGAGTCCAAGGGAGATCCAACCAGTGCATCCTAAAGGAAATCAGTCCTGAATATTCATTGGAAGGACTGATGCTGAAGCTGAAGCTCCAATACTTTGGCCCTGATGTGAAGAACTGACTCATTTGAAAAGACCCTGATGCTGGGAAAGATTGAAGGCAGGAGGAGAAGGGCACGACAGAGGATGAGATGGCTGGATGGCATCACCAACTCAATGGACATGAGTTTGAGTAAACTGCGGGAGTTGCTGATCGACAGGGAGGCCTGGCATGCTGCAGTCCATGGAGTCACAAAGAGTTGGACATGACTGAGCGACTGAACTGAACTGATGCATCCCAAGTCTTATTAATGACTGGCAAATATTAATATATCTAAATGAATATTTGTCTGGCTTTAGTGTTGGAGTATGTGCACAGGTAATACAGGTGAAGGAAACTCCTAGCACTGTCACCTGAAATATGAAGTTGATGGAATCCAACTTGCCTTATTAGCATTATTACCTGGTGGAGGAGGGGGAGGGGAGCTGGTTTCCTGGATGGTGACCCCAGCCTGAGTATTTTAGGGAGCATAATGGATCCCGAGAAACTTGTTCCTGGGAGTAACCACCACTCAGCTCATTGTGAACCCAACAGAAAGGAGGAATTGGATAAATATGAAATGTCCTCACCCCCATCAACCCCACCATAGACTTTGGTCATGAGCAGAATGTTGCATGGTATCAAAGGCACTTAGTTTTCAAAAGCTAAATTGCAGCCTGGAGTTACTCTGCTAGAGTCCACAAGGAGGATTTTTTCTTTCCTTACTGTGTGCCTCCCAAGGAGTCACAGAGCTCCCACTTAATAGAAATCCACCTAAGAGAAGCCCGAGGTGATAAATTTCTGAAGGACCAACTCACTTCCAGAAATGACCCTCCTCACTCCCGCAGTTTCGGCAGCTCCCTGCTCCCAGCTGTTCTATTGTCCCTGGGAGCTGGAGTTTTTGGCTCTTCCTATGTCACTCTATTTTTAAAGTTGTTACTATTTTGGATGTGACTGTTGATATTTTCTTAGAAAGTTACCATTTTTTTTTTTCTTGGCAGTATACATCATTTCTTTCCTTAAATGTCATCTCCTGACAGCCAGGGTCCAGAACTTTTCTTAGTCTAACTTATCCTTGAGACCTACAGTGGAAATCAATGGGAAAATGAGATTTGCTTTTCAACTGTTTTTTTCCACAACCCCCCGCCTCCCCTCCAGAAGGTGGGTTCTTGCATCTTTTCTAATCTGTGTCCTGCATCAAATATTTAAATGCTGGATCTTTGCATCTGCTTTCCTATCACACACAAACACAGAGAAACTCACGGCAAGCTTTAGAGACTAGATTTTTTTTTTTACAAATGAGGGAATCAAATCTGTGTATGCTGAGTGACTTGTTCAATACAGCTGGTAAGCAGTGAGGTATTGAACCTGGGGTGTTTGGATGGGATGGTGGTGGTCCTGTATGTGTTTAATTGCACCACAAGACATCATGTTGTAAATGAGGAGGTGACATGGCCAACCAGTTAAAACTGCAGGTCCCTGGAGACTGTCCAGCTGTGACTTTAGGCATATCATATATTTCTCTCTGCCTCAGTTTCCTCATTTATAAAAGAGGATTATAGCTCTTCTAAAATGAGGATAAGGGACTTCCCTGATGGTCCACTGCCTTCCAATGCAGTGGCTGTGGCTCGATCCCTGGTTCAGGAACTAAGATCCCACATGCCGCAGGGCAGCTAAGTCCATGCACCACAAGAGATCCCACATGCTGAAACTAATACTCGACGCGACCAGTCAAATAAATAAATTTAAAAAATAAAACGAGTATTTTAATAGCAGCCATCTCATACTTACATGTAAAATGCCAAAAACGGGCATAACACATATTAAGCACTAAGTAATTCACTATTAGGACCCAAGGTTGGTCCCAACCCTGGAACCAAGATCTGGAATTGCCAAAGCGAGGTCTCAGGCCCCCAAGGAGTCCCTTTTTGTCGGTGGGTTCAGGCACCCTTCCTCCCAGACATCCTTCCGTTTTACGGCCGAGGTCAGGGGAGGCAGCGAGAGGAGCTACACCGCGTCTGAGGTCAGGGGAGGCGGTGGAGAGTGCAGCACAGGAGCAGCTGAGAGGACCTACCCCCGCTGAGGCCAGGGGTGGCGGCCGGAGGAGCTGCCCCAGGTCCAAGGAGCGGTGGCTGCATGGGCGCAAGAGGGCCTAGAGGAGCTATTCCACGTTCAAGGTCGGGAGGGGCGGCAGTGAGGAGATATCCCTCCTTCAAGGTAAGGAGCAGCGGCTGTGCTTTGCTGGAGCAGCCGTAAAGAGATACCCCATGTCCAAGGTAAGAGAAACCCAAGTAAGACGGTAGGTGTTGCAAGAGGGCATCAGAGGGCAGATACACTGAAACCATACTCACAGAAAACTAGTCCATCTAATCACACTAGGACCACAGGCTTGTCTAACTCAATGAAACCAAGCCATGCCCACAGGGCAACCCAAGATAGGCGGGCATGGTGGAGATGTCTGACACAATGTGGTCCACTGGAGAAGGGAATTGCAAACCACTTCAGTATTCTTGCCTTGAGAACCCCATGAACAGTATGAAAAGGCAAAATGATAGGATACTGAAAGAGGAACTCCCCAGGTCAGTAGGTGCCCAATATGCTACTGGAGATCAATGGAGAAATAACTCCAGAAAGAATGAAGGGATGGAGCCAAAGCAAAAACAATACCCAGCTGTGGATGTGACTGGTGATAGAAGCAAGGTCCGATGCTGTAAAGAGCAATATTGCATAGGAACCTGGAATGTCCGGTCCATGAATCAAGGCAAATTGGAAGTGGTCAAACAAGAGATGGCAAGAGTGAACGTCGACATTCTAGGAATCAGTGAACTAAAATGGACCGGAATGGGTGAATTTAACTCAGATGACCATTATGTCTACTACTGTGGGCAGGAAT
>SJYQ01004790.1:193947-212803 GCA_006410935.1 Redunca redunca | reverse complement strand
TCTTGAGAGTCCCTTGAACCGCAAGGAGATCCAACCAGTCTATTCTAAAGGAAATCAGCCCTGGGATTTCTTTGGAGGGAATGATGCTAAAGCTGAAACTCCAATACTTTGGCCACCTCATGCAAAGGGTTAACTCATCGGAAAAGACTCTGATGCTGGGAGGGATTGGGGGGAGGAGGAGAAGGGGACGACAGAGGATGAGATGGCTAGATGGCATCACTGACTCCTTGGACGTGAGTTTGAGTGAAATCCGGGAGTTGGTGATGGACAGGAAGGCCTGGTGTGCTGCGATTCTTGGGGTCGCAAAAAGTTGGACATGACTGAGTGACTGAACTGAACTGAATTCACTATTAATATTTAATGTTTTATTAATCAATAAAACATTTTAATTTATGTTTGAAATTTGACTTTTATTTTATTATGTCTTCTTTCATCCGTTTATTTCTATTAGACATTTGATTTTGGCATTTTGAATTATAATGGTCTTACATGGATCAAAAATTCAGATTATAAAATGTATATCCTTAAAATTTCTGTTTCACTTCTGTTTCCTGTTCTTCCCAGTGTCAACCTGCTGTCCTCAAATCAGCAGCAACTATTACTAATCTCTTTTTTGTGTATCTGCCCAGAGATTTCCTTGGCATATACAAGGCAATATTTATTCCTCTGTCACACAAACTTTTTATATGGACAGTAAGTTACTCCGTACATTATGCTTTCTTTCTGAAAGTTATTTCCATATTCATGTAGACAGAATTTCTCACAATTTTTCTTTTCTTTACTATGAATTTGACAACTGCATTGCGTTCTGTTGTATGAATGCACCCTCCTGATGGACGGAGTGTATTTTAAGTCTTTTGCTATTACATTTATGATGAAATGAATGACTTTGCACATATGCTATTTTGCATGAGCATAGTCACAAGATGAATTGAATAGCTGTCATTCTTCAAGTAGTGTGTTTACTTCCAATTTTAATAGATACCATTAACCAAATTGCCTTCTATAAGGCTATTCTAATTTAAATTCCTGTCAGCAATGTATAAGAGTATAAGAGGGCTTGCTTCCCCATAAGTTTATCAACACAAGGGAAAATTATGTTGCAATTTTAAATTGACTTAGGGAAATTGATATTTTTTTATGATGAGTTTCTTAAAAACATGGCTTGAAGTTGCTTGTTTTAGTCTTTAATTCTGTCATTAGAGAACATTTTACAATGCTGTATATTAATATACTGCTGTCAAACACTTCTCAGTCATTTTATTTCTAGAAATTTTATCACTTTTTGTTGACAGTATGAATGGATTTGTCCATTGTCTTCTCTAATTTGTTGGTGTTTGCGTATATGAAAGTCATTTATTTCCACATATTAATCTTGTCCTCCATAATCTCACTGAATCCTCTCAGGTATATAATGTCTTTTCAGTTGATTCTCTTGGAACTTTAGATAATGCTGATATCTAAAATTAACAAATGCTGATAATTTTACTTTTCTCTTTCCAGTTTTTACACTTCTCTTGTCACTTCCACTGGCTAGTTATTACAATGTTTTAAGCAATAATAGTGAAATGGCACCCTTTTTATTGTTGACATTGTAGGGAAAACTTGTAGGGTTTTCCCATTAGGTATTAGCAATTGGACTTATTTATAAATCTGGATTAGTTAAGGTTCTCCATAGATTTATTATGAAGAATTGGCTTATGCAGTTATGGAGGCTAACTTTCCCAATCTGCTATCTGAAAGGTGGAGAGCAAGGAAAGCCAGTGATGGAATTCAGTGTACATCTGAGGAGAGGACTTGAGAACCAGGGGAGACAATGATGTATTAATTAATTTCCCTGGTGGCTTGGTGATAAATAATCTGCCTGCAATGCAGGAGACACAGATTTGATCCCTGGGTCAGGAAGATCCCCTGAAGAAGAAAACGGCTACCCACTGCAGTATTCTTGCCTGGAGAATTCCATGGACGGAGGAGTTCATACATATGCATTTTTTTTTCTGATAAATGCACACATGTATGTAGTATCTGACTTTTTCTCCCTATTTTCTGTACCTTTTATCAATTCAATAATTTGAATAATCAAATATTTTTTCAACATCTGAGATGGTCATTTGCCTTTTTATAAATATGATTATGATACATTTGCTTAATGGATTTCCTAATATTAAACTACGGGAACAAGGACAACTGAAATAGTTTTACTTTCTGGAGTAAGTCCCACTTGGTTATGGTGTATGATAATGTGCCACTGATATTTTTGTTGCTAATATTTTATTTAAGATTTTGCACCTAAATTAATAAATATCACTCATATTGGTTATCTTTTTGCTGTACTGTTGGTTTTGTTATCAATGTTACGTTCAATTCTTATATTGAATCAGGTTTCAAATTTTTCATGTAAATTTATTTACATGGAACTAGAAAAAACATCTTTTGTGACTCTTATTTTCTTCAGTTCCTGTAATTATTTCCCACATACTAGTTTTATTTATTTTTTATGACCTCTCCACATTTTTTTCTGATTAGGCAATCTAGTAATTTACTAGTTTTTGCTCTTGCTTTTTGTTTTTTTTCTCCCTAAGATCCAGCTTTTGGATCTGTTTGTTGCGCTATAGTTTTTCTGTTTGTTTTTTTTTTTTCTCCCCAACTTACTAATTTCTGCTTTTATCTTTATTAATTCATTTCCTTTATGTCCCTTCAGGGTATTTGGTTTGTTCTTTTTCTGTTTTCTTGAGTTGCATACTTAACTCATTTAATTTGTTCTTACTTTCTATCTATTCAAAGTTGTTAATTTATAAGAATTAAAGGGTTTAAAAGTACACTTTGAAAGCATAACATGTTGTACAGACCAACATGTGTCTGTCCCTTGCCTTTTCTCATTGGCATATTCTGCAGTGCCTTTCATAGTGGCAGAGGAACGTGCTGTGTTCTCAATAACTACTGGACTCAACAAATGCGAAGTAAATAGATCCATGGCAGAAGAAAGTGCCCCTTTCCTTGTCCTACTCTGCAGGACAAGTTTCGTTGCGTCATATTTATTAGTATACCCTTGAGGTTTTGCTTCAGAAGAAGCATACACTGCTTTAGCCAAAATGATTCCCTTGCCAGCCAAGAGTCCTGAGGACTGACTGCTCTATTTTTCAACAGACACATATTTTGATTAACTATTTGTGTTGGCACCAATGCTTCCACAGTTCTTGCCCAAGAGCACAAAGTTTCAGTCCATTTGCAGATCTGCACAATAATGACAGCTTGTATTTATACAGGACCTATTTTAAAAGAATTTTGAATGTAGAAGAGTCTGGTGTTTCTTAGAGTATGGCTTTCACCCTTTTACCATCCCAGAGGCAACAGGAAGAACAATACTGACACAAGAAGAAACTGGAATTCAGTCTCTTGCCAAAGGTTTTTATGCCCTGTCAGTGATGAAGAGGACCAAGCTGTGTGTGGTCTATAATCCTTTCCACATGAATATGGTCATTTCAAATAATGTTTTATTTATGTTATATATTTTATATATTATTTTTGTATATATGTAGGTATATTTTACATGCTCATATATTAAATATGATTAATATATAAAATCAGCTTTGGATCATAATTTACACACAATTCACAATTTTCAATGAGAGAGATTTAACAAATTTATACATAATTATATTTATAGTTATGTAAGCACTATGAGTGGAGAAGGCAATGGCACCCCACTCCAGTACTCTTGCCTGGAAAATCCCATGGATGGAGGAGCCTGGAAGGCTGCAGTCCATGGGGTCGCTGAGGATCAGACACAACTGAGCGACTTCACTTTCACTTTTTACTTTCATGCACTGGAGAAGGAAATGGCAGCCCACTCCAGTGTTCTTGCCTGGAGAATCCCAGGGATGGGGGAGCCTGGTGGGTTGCCATCTATGGGGTTGCACAGAGTCAGACACGACTGAAGCAACTTAGCAGCAAGCACTGTGAGAATCCATTTTTATCATCCATCCCTCAAACACTCCCAACATCTTAAAGAGGTTTTTCGTGCCCCCTTGGAGTCAAAACAATTCACTATATTCTTGGCAACTACTGAAGTACCTTTTTCCTGTCACTACAGTTTTACCTTTTTTAGAATTTCATAGAAATGGAATCACAAGCGTTTGCATCTGCCTTCTTTCACTTAGCATAATTCTTTAAAGATTCATCTATGTTGTTGCGTCATCGGTAGTTTGTTACAATCTAATGCTAAGAAGTATTTTATTGTATGGATGTACCAGTTTGTATAAACATTCACCGGTTGATGGATGTTTGGATTCTTCACAGTTTTGGGTATTTAAAATAAAGCTACCATGTACATTCATATAAGAATCTCTTTGTGAACATATATTTTCGTTACTCTTGGATAAATGCCTAGGAATAGAATTGTGAGTCTTGGTACGTGCATATTGAACTTTAAAAGAAACAAATTACTTCCCAAAGTGGCTGTACCATTTTTGCATTCCTGCCAGCAAAGAATGTTTCAGTTCTTCTACATCCTCAGCAACACTTGATTTTAGCTTTTCTGATGGGAATGTAGTAGTTTCTTACTGTGGATTTAATTTACATTTCCTTAATATATAATGATGATGTGGATTATTTTTACATACTTTTCCATTTGTGTATCTTTGGTGAAGTGTCTGTTCAAACCTTTTGTCAATTTTTAAATTGAGTTGTTTGTCATTTTATTACTAAATTTTAAGTGCTCTTTGTATATTCTGGATACCATATTTTAATTAAATGTATGTTTTGCAAATATTTTTCTGTCTGTAACTTGCTTTTTTGTTTTATTAACAATATTTTTCAAAAAAAAAAAAACAACACAAAAGAAAAAGTGTTTGAATTAGATCCTTAGGTGGGGAAGATTCCCTGAAGGAGGGCACAGCAACCCACTTCAGTATTCTTGCAAGGAGAATCCAATGGACAGAGGAGCCTGATGGGCTACAGTCCATGGGGTCACAAAGAGTTGGACGCAACTGAAGTGACTTAGCACTCACACAATGTTTTATAGTGCATGTTTTGTATATCTTATTTAATTTATCTTTGACTAATCCAAGTGCACAAAGATTTCTCCTCTATTTTCTTCTAGAAGTTTTATAGCTTCAACTTTGTTTTTGTTTATGATCCATTTTGAGTTAATTATTTATATTATTGAGGGAAAGACCAAAGTTTTTTACATTTTTGAAAATATGTGGATAATTCAATTGTTCCAGCATCATTTGTTATAAAATTATCCACTTCCATTTTTTTTTGATCAATGATGATATATGTTGGATTCTTTGTGACTATATAGATGATTATGTTGTCTACAATACAAGCAAATTTTCTTCTTTAATTCCAGCTGTGTACTCTTATTTATTTGTCTCCCCTTATTAAACTGGTTAGGACCTCCAGTACAAAATTGAATAGAAATGATAACGGTAAACATTTTTCCTTTATTCCCAAATTTAAGAGAAGCATTCATTACCAAGAGAAACCTGTTGCCACAGAAGGACTTGAAGGATGTTTAGGGCAAGATGTTTCTGAGGAAGTCCAAACTTACCTTTACTGAGAAAGAACACAGGACAAAAATCTAATTGCCATTTATGAGAAGAAATTCTCTGGCACTTTCATGTTCCTCTTACTACCAGATTTATGACAATCATGTCTTTCTTCTTTTCTTAAGCTGATTCTCATCCAGAAGCTAGTTTATTATTCCAAGGTCATCTGTAATATCGTGATGGAATGAGGAACAGATCCCACCTAGAGTTTCAGGCTCTTAAGCCTTGGGACTGGGTTGGGTCATCATGATAGCGTGTGAGTCCGTGTGGGAGAGCCTCCTTTCTAGAGAGGTCCAGTTCTGCTCCCTGAGAGAACTTTCAGTGCATTTATCCTGTTTCATCCTTACCCTTCCTCTGAGGTCCCTCTTGATACTGGTGCTTCTCCCTGCTATTGTGGTGAGAGGGGGGCTTCAAGGCTAAAACAGCTTTTCCCAGCCATACCCAGGCCTTGGATTTCAATTTAGAAAACTCAGAAACAGGTCCTGGGCCTGCAATCTTTGTCCTAGAGGGTTTTCTTTCTGGTTGGTTGTTGTTTGTTTTGAAAAGTTGTCAATCATAGCTTCCTCACAACTGAAACATAGGCTGCCCCTGCTCCTTCTGGGGCCACTCGGGTGATAAATAATTCCACAGAGGGTGCTGATTTGGAGGTCTGCATACTGAAGCAGAAAAAAAAGCACACAATCTAAATTATGTACCCCATTCCCAGAGGTTCGGATATTATTTGGGACAATCTCTAAGGCTAATAGGCCATTTGCATGTGCAGAAGAAATACCTTCTAGCTCAACAGGGAAGAAAGGGATCTTGATGGTTTTTAGACACATTTGGTTCTTTGTTAGCAGGAGCTCTCCCAACCTGGCAGAGGGATGGTTTATTAGGAAGGCAGAGGTCAGGAGCTGGTTTACTGGAATAGCAAACGCAAAGTGACAGATTTATTGCTCATCAGGACTCCTGAGGGTAGTATCTTGGTATTTAGCTTTTCCTTATATGGGTGAACTGAGACTGAGATTGGAAGTTATCACCATACTCCCAATCTTGCACCACCCTTTCTGGGATCTTGTTCCGTGCATAATAATGGTGCCTTGGTTTGAGGTGGGAGGAGTTCTGTTCCCTGGGCCTCAAATGCTTGAAGCCTTATGATCATCTAACTTTCTCTCTGCTGGCAAAGCCAAGAGGGATAAGAGAAAGCTAATGAAAACATCACAGTTCTGTTTCAATTAGTAAGTCAGCCTGGTCAACAAGAAAGATGCTACAGATTTTAATTAGTCTCGGGGGAGGAGAACAGAATGTTCTAAGATGTCCTTACTCACCCTCATATTGCATTATCTGGGCCACAGGGTACATGCAAACTTTCCCCCAGGGCTCAGAATGTCTGCCTAGAAATAAAATTCAAATTCGCTGTTAACCTTTTTGCCACCATGTTGTTTCAAAACAGAAAATGTTCAATGGGACTAGCTTTAGAGTTTCAAAGTCTGTCCAGTGTCTAAATACTGGTCAGTCTTATTCCTAGAAACCTCAGAGGACACAAATGTTGGAGGAGGGGAAATTCCATCCAGGAAGAGGAAATATCTGAGATGAAATCTAGGTCCCTGTTCCAATGCTGTTCTCACAAATGATTCTAGAAAACAATCCCTTCACTTCTCTATGCCTTGGATTCTCCATCCATATAATGGGGCTGATTGTGTCCCCATTTTGCTTGGGAACCCTCAAATCCATGGCACAAATCCTGACTAATGTGTTTCAGGATATGCAAAGATCTCACTATTAAATGATGCTGTCATGTCCCATGAGCTTTTCTCCTCCTTATATTTTTAACTTGTGAACTCACATCTTTTAGGGTAAGCTAAATTTTTCTGTGACACCTAACCTCCAAATCCTCAAGGCTTATTTCTTACTTTCTTAACAGTCTGCTACAGGTCACCCTGCTTTCTTTGATGGCCACCTTTCAACAGCGGTGAGAATCTGAGTTACTTCCATCTTGTGATTTTGCTATCCCAGTGACCTTTGCTTCCAGCCATAGAGGCTGGAGAGAGCACATGTGGTGCTTCCATTCCCCCTTGACTACCCTGGACAGCAAACACTATGGGTCACTTTACTCACACTTATGCCCATGAGCCACAGCTAGTCACATGACCCCATTTTAAGTGCAAGGGAGACTGGGAAATATGCAGGAGCTTGTGGAATATTTGGGGAGCACTAGTGTTTTTGTCACATACCCTATAAATGTCATTTGTTATGTTAATGGGCAACCAACTTGCAAGGTGCTACGAACTAGAGATATAAAGATGCAGAAGACCCAGGTCCAACCTGAGGAATTCATAATTGGGAGATGGGTGTAGGGGAGATGGAAACAAGTAAACTATTGGGCTAGTCACAGTTTCTTGGAGGGATGAAGTGTGTAGGAGAGGCAGGAGTGATAAACTTTATCACAAGTAAGGCTCCGTTGGACATGAAAGAGGTCCTTTGGTTCTTGAAGGAGGATCAGGTCTTTCCCAGGTGGTGTTGGGCTGAGTGGATCTCATGGGAGAGAAAAAGGAGCTTCAAGTCAGACTCCCTTTCTTTTTAAGCCATAGTCAACAGGGGACGCTCTTGGCTCCATTTCGTAGGTCCCAACTAGTATTCAAAATATGCTTGCAATTTGCTCCTAAATTTCAAAGAAGAATAGAACAATCTGTGGTCCTATTTTGGTTCATTCTTCTGAAAAAAAAAAAAAAAAAAAAAGAAGACAGAGAACAGAAAATAGAATCCATATTAACTTAAAAAGGATATTTTGCACTATTGAATAGGGTTTAGGCTTGCACTTATAAAAATGAGTTAGTATATATGCCTAAGCCTCCATTCACAGTTCCCCAAATAAATGATTAAAATGAAGTCTTAAAGGGGGTTAAGAAGATGGAATAAAGTCTTTGAAGGTAGAACTGAGGCGAAGTGAAGTCACTCACTCGTGTCCGACTCTTTGCAATGCCATGGGCTGTAGCCTATCAGGCTCCTCCATCCATGGGATTTTCCAGGCTAGAGTACTGGAGTGGGTTGCCATTTCCTTCTCCAGAGGGTCTTCCCGACCCAGGGATTGAACCTGGGTCTTCCGCATTGTAAGCAGACACTTTACCATCTGAGCCACCCAGGAAGAACTGAGGCAAGGCCCTCCTAAATTACTCCCTGCCAGGCTCACTCAATAACATTGCAGGTGTCAGGAGTGGGCCTGTGTGCTGTGATATTCAACTATTTTGCATAAAAGCTTTGATAGCTGCCTCTGCCTGAGAGTCCCTTCCTCTCACTGATTATTTACAACCACATCACCTGGGAAGACTAGCATCATGGCCTAAGACTCAGGATCTAAGCCCTAAAGCACTATTTCCAGAAAACAATACGATATTATAGCCGAACCCTCTGGATAGTACTGTTTTCAGAGGCTCAGACAGCCACTCTTGGTGTGGGTCCTTTCAGAAAATTCATTGGTCAGAATACCTTGTATCTGTACTTGTTGCTCAGTCACTAAGTCATCTCAGAATCTTTGCAACGTCCTGGACTGCAGCAAACTCCTGGAGTTTGCTCAGATTCATATCCATTGAGTCACAGATGCTATCTAACCATCATATCCTCTGCCATCCTATCTCATTTTACCTTCAATCTTTCCCAGCATCAGGGTCTTTTCCAATGAGTCGACTGTTTGCAACATGTGGCCAAAGTATTGGATTTTCAACGTTAGCATCAGTTCTTTCAATGAATATTCACCTTTGATTTCCTTTAGGATCAACTGTTTTTATCTCCTTGCTGTCCAAAGGACTCTCAAGAGTATTCTCCATCACCACAATTTGAAAGCATCAATTCTTCACCACATATGTATAGTATGTAATTATTTGCAAAACACCTTTACTTATCCATTAAGTGAGTCAGTTAAAAAATAAAGACCAGTGTCCTGGAGTGTTTATGAAATGAACATTTTGCATTTTTATGAGAAACTATAAATTTCTGCAGCCTTCTTGGAGCAGTTTGAAAGTGTCTGCTTTTTATTTCTTTAGATTTTTTAGCCACACTGTGTGGCATGTGGGATCTAGTTCCCTGTTGTTCAGTCACCCAATCGTGTCTGATTCTTTGTGACCCCGTCGACAGCAACACACCAGGCCTCCTTGTCCCTCATCGTCTCCCAAAGTTTGCCCAAGTTCATGTCCATTGCATCAGTGATGCCATCCAGCCTTCTCATCCTCTGATGCCCTCTTCTTATTCTGTCTTCAATTTTCCCCAGCATCAGGTACTTTTCTAATGAATCAGGTGACCAAAATACTGGAGCTTCAGCTTCAGCATCAGTCTTTTCAACAAGTATTCAGGGTTGATTTCCCTTAAGATTGACTGGTTTGTTCTCCTTGCTATCCAAGGGACTTTTAGGAGTCTTCTCCAGCACCACAGTCCAAAGGCATCAATTCTTTGGCATTATGCCTTCTTTACGATCCAGCTTTTACAACTGTACATGACCACTGGGAAGACCATAGCCTTGACTATGTGGACCTTTGTAGGCAGAGTAATGTCTCTGCTTTTCAACACACTTGTCTAGGTTTGTTATCACTTTCCTGCCAAGAAGCAATCATCTGATTTCATGGCTGCAGTCACCATCTGCAGTGATTTTGGAGCCCAAGAAGAGGAAATCTGTCACTACTTCCACCTTTTTCCCTTCTATTTCCCATGAAGCAATGGGGCCAGATGCAATGACCTTAGTTTTTTTAATATTGAGTTTAAAGCTGTCTCTTTCACTCTCCTCCTTCACCCTCATCAAGAGGCTCTTTAGTTCCTCTTTGCTTTCTGCCATTAGAGTGGTATCATGTGCAAATATGAGGTTGATATTTCTCCCGCCTATCTTGATTCCAGCTTGTGTCTCATCCAGCCTGGCATTTCTCATGATGTGCTCAGCATACAGGTTAAACAAACAGAGTGACAGCGGACAGTCCTGTTGTATTCCTTTCTCAGTCTGGAACCAACCAGTTGTTCCATACAGTATTTTAACCATTGCTTCTTGATCCGCAACAAGTTTCTCAGAAGACAGGCAAGATGGTCTGGTATTCCCATCTTTGAGAACTTTCCACAGTTTGTTATATCCACATAGTCAAAGGTTTCAGTGTAGTTGATGAAACAGAGGTAGATGTTTTTCTGGAATTCCCTTGGTTTCTCTATGATCCAGCGAATGTTGGCAATTTAATCTCTGATTCCTCTTCTTTTTCTAAACATAGCTTATACATCTGGAAGTTCTTGGTTTGCATAATGCTGAAACCTAGTATGCAAAATTTTAAGCATGACCTTATTAGCATGGGAGATGAGTACAATTGTCTGATGGTTAGCACATTCTTTCGTCCTACCCTTCTTGGGAATTGGGATGAGGATTGACTTTTCCAGTTGTGTGGCCACTGCTGGATCTTCCAGATTTGCTGACTTATTGAATGCAACACCTTGATGGCATCATTGTTTAGAGTTTTCAATAGCTCTACTGGAATTTCATCACATCCAGTTTTATTAAAAGCAGTGCTTTCTAAGTCCCATTTGACTTTGCACTACAGAATGTCTGGCTCTGGTTGACTGACCACACCATCGTAGTAATCGGTTCATTAAGATCTTTTATTGTACAGTACTTCTGTGTATTCTTTCTATCTCTCCTTGATCTCTTCAGCGTCTACCAGGTTTCTACCAATTCTGTCCTTTATTGTGCCCATCTTTGGGCAAAATGTTCCCTTGATATCTCCAGTTTTCCTGAAGAGATCTGTAGTCTTTCCCATCTGTTGTTTTCTTCCAATTTTATACACAGTTCACTGAAGAAGGCCTTCTTTTCTCTCCATGCTGTTCTTTGGAACTTTGCATTTGGTTGGGTATACCTTTCCCCTTTCTCCCTTGCTTTTTGCTTTTCTTCTTTCTTCAGCTATTTATAAAGCCTTCTCAGATAACCACTTTGCCTTCTCCTTTTTCTTTTTCTTTGGGATGGTTTTGTTCACCGTCTCCTGGACAATATTATGGACCTCTGTCCATAGTTCTTCAGGCATGCTGTTACCTAGATCTAATCTCTTGAATCTATTCATTACCTCCACTGAATATTCATAGGGGATTTGATTTAAGTCGTACCTGGCTGGCCTAGTGGTTTTCCCTGCTCTCTTTAGTTTTAACCTGAATTTTGCTATGAGAAGTTGATGAGCTGAGCCACAGTCAGCTCCAGGTCTTGTTTTTGCTAACTGTATACAGCTTCTCCATCTTCAACTACAAAGAATGAAATCAATTTGATTTTGGTATTGACTATTCGGTGATGTCCATGTGAAAGTCATCTCTTGTGTTGTTGAAAGAGAGTATTTGCTATGACCATTGCAGTCTCTTTGCAGAATTGAGTTCCCTGACCAGGGACCAAACCTGTGACCCCAGCAGTGGAGGTTTAGAGGCTTCACCACAGGACCACCAGGGAAGTCCCAACAATGTCGGTTTTTTTTTTACCCTAGCAGTCTCACTTCGAAGAATTTATCCTTCAATGGTATTTGCTCAAAAGCTAAACATGCAAGTGAGTTTATTGTAGTGTTCTTTGAAATAGAAAAAAGCAAGGGAAAACTATCTACTGGGGAATGTCCAAATAACCCATGATACACAAGAACGATAAAACTAAGCATTTATTAAACATGAGATAAATCTGATGTCCTGATATGGTAGGATGGCTATGATAAAGTTATCAGTGAAAGTCCAAGCGCGCTAGTGCCCATGCATGTGTTATATGTGTGTGTGTATGCGGGTATGTGTGTGTGTTATGTGTGGCTCTGTGTCATCTGCTTAAGCATAGACATTACATCCAACATATCAGAGGTCACTTCTTGGGAGTGGGTTTGAGGTGAAGAGAAACATTAAGTAGGTACTTTACCTATTTCCTTACCAAAAAATAAAAAATAAAATAAAATAGCAAAACTGACCTTTCGCCCTGCTTTATAAGTGTGTGTTTATCAGAGGGAAAGCAAATACCAATGAACACACTCGGGGTCACCCTATCCCCATCTGGTCCCCAACTAAGCAGCATCCTAAGCCAGTTGCTGTAGGTTCCTAATTCCTTACAAAACAGCTTTATCTGGACCTTGACAATGGTGGATATCTGTCTATAACTTTGCACATATGCTAGTCATTTGTGAAAACTGCCCTTTTCTAAGCATAAATGTATAGATTGCCACTTGTGTCTTTTCTTTACATACTTGTGGTACATGTAATTTTTTTAAATTTGATGAGCTATGTTTTCAGAATCATAGTTCCCAAATATGCTTGCACATTGGAATCATGTGGAGAGCTTCAAAAACTGCTTGTGAGTTCTACCCCTGCAAAATCTTGGTTTCATTGGTCTAGTTAGGCAGAGCAGCAAAGTTTTATTTTTTTTTTTAATTCTCAAGAAATTCTAATATATAACCAAGGTTGAGGGCCACTGTTCTAAAATTTAGACTCACTTGTGAAATTTAATGCCTTTTATTTTTTAAATAATACTTTTGTCTTGAAATCTTTTTTAAGTACCTTTGGGGGGGGGCAAATTATTTACAGACGTCATGTATTATTTTATAATTGCAGAAGAAGAGGGAATTCCCAGGCTGTCTAGTGGTTAAGATTCTGCACTTTCAATGCAGGGGGCACAGGTTCAATCCCTGATTGGAGAACTAAGATCCCACATGCTGTGCAGCACAAAGTAAAACGATAAAAAGGAAAAGAATAAAGAAAAATGTCATCTATGTAAAATATAATCATATAGTTATATGATTATGAAAAGTAGATTTTTTTCAACACTGTGAAAGAGATGACAATGAATTCATCATCTCTGTTTATCAGTGAAGAACTTGGAGCCCAGAGAGCTGATTAATTTCCACAAGCTCTACAACTCACCTTAGGTAAGATCCTAGAATATTTGTAGTTATCTTAGGTCCTAGAATCTTTGTAGTTATCTCACTGCCAGCACCACAGGCTAGGATCTGGCTATGAATGAGCTTTCTTGCTAACCAGTTGTAGGAATCTGGGAAAGGCAAAAAAAAAAAAAAATCCAGTGGAAATAGCTCTGGGTTAAGATTGACAAAATTTAGGCTTCAAACTTTGCTCATCTACTCTCAGCTGTGTGACTGTCTGCTGACCTCTCTGGTCTCAGCTTTTGTCGCCTTCCTCATTCATATCTGCTTGAACTCCCCACTGTGCTGCTCTGTATGGAGCAGCCACTAGCCATGTCTGTCTATTATGACTGAAGTTTTAGTTTGATTTAAATTTAAATTGTGTGGGTGCACTCAGTTGTGTCCACCTCCTTGAGACCCCATGGCCTGTACCCTGCTAGGCTCCTCTGTCCAGGAAACTTTCTAGACAAGAATACTGGATTGGGTTGACATTTCCTCCTCCAGGGGATCTTCCTGGCCCAGGGATCAAACCTGAGTCTCTTGCATCTCCTTCATTAGAAGGTGGATTCTTTCCCACTGTGCCACCTTTCGATTAAAATTTACATAGCTAATATACTAGTGGGTCTGTATTGGCAATGTGGGTCAGAGTGATTTTACAGGACACCCCACTCACTCTGAGATTTGTTGTTGTTTCATAACAGGAAACATATATTTGATGACACTGTGCTTATAAATAGTGTAAGAAGTAAGTCTGATGGAGAAAGACAAATATCATATGATATCACTTAGATGCGGAATCTTAAAAAACAGATACAAACATTTAGAAAATGGAAAAAGACTGAAAGGCATGGTTACCAAAGGGGAAAGTGGAGCAGGGAGGGATAAATTAGGATAAATTAGGGATAAATTAGGGATTAACAGATACACACTACTATATATAAAAGATATAAACAAGGACCTATTTAACACAGGGAACTATATTCAATACTTTGTAATAACCTATAATGGAAAAGATCTAAAAATATATATATCTATATACGTACATGTAACTGAATCACTTTGCTGTACATTCAAAACTAACATATTGTAAATCAACTATACTTCACTTAAAAGTAAATTGCCCGAGCACCATTACATACAGCATGAAAAAAACCCATTCAGCACAGCATTTCCAATCCAGCTGCTGTCTCTGCAGTTACAGTCCAGCGGTACCAACATAATCATCATGTGCAGAAAGACCATCATTTTTCTCATTCTCTTCTGTCTGTGTCTGAAGCCAGCCAGCATTCTCTTTTCGGGGATTCTGCCTATCCTTCAAGGCACAGCTGAATACACCTCAATTAAGAATTCCACCCCCACCGACACTTCCACTGCTCACTCCTCANGGTCCTGGAATGAGGCTGGCTCCTGACCATGCCAGGTCCGTGCAATGAGCGAGGCTGCTTACAACACACACACTGACCCTGACAGCTCCCTTGAGGAAAATAGGAGATTTGTCTGGGGGTCTCGCAGACTTAACAATTGAAATTGCAGATGAAAGGCTCGTGAGCCAGTGAACAGGCAACCAAAGCTGATACAAGTGAGTTCTTAGAGAAGAAAGTTCTTAGAGAAATATTGCCTGGGAACCTCTGGGAGGAGATTTCTGGGAATTATCTTCTGCTTTCTTACACATTCCCTCACCCTTCCCAACACGGCCCTTATGGCTGATACAAAAGCATCAGCAGCTTGCTTGCCCAGGGAAGAGAAGAAAGAGAGATTCAGGATGATGGAAAGGGTAAAGGCCACCATCAGAATCAGTCTGGAAATCATGTGACCTAAACCTCCTCTCGTTGGAGTTGGCCACAGTGACTGGAATTTTGGGGAGCCCATACAGCAGATCCAACCCAGACTTTGTGTAGTCTCACCCCAAGGAAAATTTATCCCAAGATCTTTGTATCACTATGGGTGTAGTTTGAATATTTGCTCTGGGCTTTAGTAAGTCCTTCAACTTGATCATCCATGTCATTCATTTGGGTCTCAACTGTGTACTCCAGTCCCCTAAATTCTCATATTCTCTTTCTCTCCCTTTCTTCTCGTCCTCCTTCACATCTTCCTGTCTCTTCTGTCTCTCCCTTCCCCTCTCCTCTCTTGTTCCCTTTCCCAGATTGAGGTCTGTCCCCTTTAAGCACTTTGTTTTATTAAGGTCATGAGTTTCAGTGGCTAACTTGTCCTTTCTCTCTCTATCTGCATCCTCTTCAGTGTCTGTTCAGAGGTCTAGGGTGCTTGCAGCAGCAACCCATCAGCAGATTGCAGAAGATACAGAGTCTCCCTGCCCCAGGGGCTTGTCAGGCAGCAGCCCGTAGGTTGTCATTTCCAATCGGAAACCATTCTCTTTTCTGGTGTCAGCGTAAAGGTCAGTGCTCCCCAGACTTAAAGTAGGGAGAACAGCACCAGTGGCTTCTGAATCTGAGGATGGTGACAAATTGGAATAACTTGGGGGTGTGTGTGTGTGTGTGTGTGTGTGTACACATGTGTGAGTGACTGTTTGACTTCTAAACTCCTTTCTTCTTCAACCAATGCTTTTTTTCAGGATTTTTGTGGACAAGATGCTCTCATCTATTCTGAATAATAGCCAGGGACATCAGACAATGTGGAGAAGACTCTGCTCAGTTTACAGATGGGCAAATGGAACCTGAGACAATTCATTGAGAGTTTCCCAGATGCTTGGTGGTAAAATAGGGTTTAGAGATTAGTTCTGATCCTCCACCACCAGGGCCCCTTCTTCTAGAACAGATAAGATGTGCCAAGGTTTATACATGTAAATTGGTGCAGATAGAGGGCTTTGGGTTAGGAGCTAGGGAACCTAGATTCCAGATGCAGCTCAGCCTTCACCAGCTCTGGCATCAAACAAATCAACTCTTCCTTCTCTGAGCTTCAGCTTCAAAAATCATTAAGTCATGAGCTTAGATGATTACGAAAGTGTCTCAAAACCATGCTATTCCAAAAGCCTGGATCGCTACAACTAAGGGAATGGTTTCAGAATGAACAAGATTCCAGTTCTTTCCATCTGGCTCAGCTATGGGGTGGACTCACAGCACTTAGCCCCAATAGTCATCGCCCTTGGTGAACCACAGGGATCTTGTCCAGGTTGATCTCTCTGGAGATACAACAAAAAGCAGCCTAAGTGTGTCCTGCTTGAGTATGGCCAAGTATCTCACAATACCTCTTCAACTGGATTATGTAGGGAGATCTTCCAGAGTAAAGATCTCTTTGCCATTGAACTTCAAAAAAAAAAAAAAGAAAAAGACTATTTAGTATGTTCATTTACTAGAGTTCCTTTACCTCAAGTTCTCAAGGCACAGTGGTTAAGAATCCACCTGCCAATGCAGGAGACTCAAGAGCTATGGGTTTATTCCCTGGGTCAGGAAGATCGCTTGGAGAAGGAAATGGCAACCCACTCCAATATTCTTCCCTGAGAATTCCATGGACTGGCAGGCTCCAGTCCATGGAGTCTCAAAGAATCAGACATGCCTGAGCAACTGAGCACACACACACACACACACACCTGAAGTTCACCTATCTGGGCAAGTTACCTATGACCACTGATTAGAACATTGGCACAGACGAATTAAACAAATCAGCCCTTTGTCACCTACTTAAGTGAATAATTGTTCAGAGAAAATGGGACTCAGTGGGGTAGAAAGGCAAACAGCTAAAATGAAGACAATGTCTAGGGAGATTCAGACAAGCTTATGATGGCAGTGATTGTGACTAAAAGGAGCGTAGGCCAATGGGGAGTAAAGGAGGGGTTGCTGAAGATAAACATGATCTCTATGGCCAGGATGCTTCAGAGTTTGTGGTGTTTCAAAGAGGAGGAGGACTAGAAGTCTTGTGCCTGAAGCAGAGGCCTGGAGATTACTTAGCTAGTGTTCTGGTCCCAGACAATAAATTACTTCTGTCATCTAGAAAATAAAACTATATCCTTTCCCATTTATTTAGTTCCCACTATGTACCAGGTATTGTTTCTAAACCTCACAACAAGCCTGAAAAATAGGCATAATGGTTTCTATCTCATGTGGGAACCTGTGGCATAGAGGGGTTATTTGCGCACGGCCACCTAGAGGGTCTCAGGTTTCTCTGACCCCATGACTGGTGTCCTCTGCCATAAGGCCCATCCATGCGAGTTTTACAGACTTCTAAGGAAGGGTGCTAAATAATGTGTTCCTTGGACTCTGCTACTACTCCATAGAGCTGATACCAAGGAAGAGCCTAGTGTTGGATTGAAAGCTCCCCTACATCCAGACCAAGTCTCCTTTCCTTCACTGAGGATACAAAGTTTTTGCTATGCTTCCCCTGCGTAAAGATAACATTCTTGGTCTAGATTTTGGGGAAATAAACTTTTGGCTTTAATGGATAGTACCTGTGTCCCTGGTGCTGTGATTCAAACTGTGGGTTCTTGGGTGGATTTGGAAAGGATGGTCAAAGCCCTGCCAACCACGAAAGCCCATATATATATATTACACGGACACACACATATGTATGTATGTTTTGTTTGTTGTTGTTTTGTCATTAAGTCATATCTGAGTCCTTTGTAACCCCATGGACTGTAGCCTGCCAGGCTCCTCTGTCCATGGGATTTCCCAATACTGGAGTGGGTTGCTATTCCCTTCTCCAGGGAATCTTCCCGACCAAAGGATTGAACCTGTGTCTCCTTCATTGGCAGGCAGATTCTTTACCACTGAGTCACCTGGGAACCCCATATATAGATATATATGTGTGTGTGTGTGTGTGTGTGTGCGCGCGCATATATAACTGAATCACTTTGCTGTACAGCAGAAATTAACATTATAAATCAACCATATTTCAATAACAATTCAAACAAGATTTTTTAACCTAATAATCCAAAATAATTCAGGTAAAAGACTTTCCTCAGCAAAATATCTTCTACATGTTATGTATCTGTTTGGGGACAGTCTGTTTTGGTCCAGACTGTGAAGGTTACATATAAAATCTCCAGGCGCTACTGTATTGTGTTGTTGAGACCTTCTTCTCAGGTATTTTATGGTTGACAGGAAAAATGTTAGAACTTCCTATAGCTCTGACACTGGAAGGTTAAATCCAGACCATCATTTCACATGCGCAGAACGTGATAAATCCATCGAGAGCTCCAAGTTCCCCACAAGCTATGTTCCCTGGGCACCTTTTCCTCCTGCCTCAGGGGACAGGTGATACCAGTTGTTTTGTTATCCTCTCCTCACTCTCTTTTCATTTCCTTTAATTTGAGCTTTTTAAAAATTTAACTTTTTGCAATTTTTTTTGCAATTTAACAGATAATTATTAAGCAAAATTTATATATGCATAGCGTATAGTACTGTCTATAAAAGTTGAGAACTTTCCAATTAAGAGGGGAGGGAGGGAGGGAAAGGGTGGGATGAGATGGGAGAATGGCATTGAAACATG
>SJYQ01004790.1:166482-193879 GCA_006410935.1 Redunca redunca | reverse complement strand
AAAAAAAAGATATTTCTTGTTTAAAGTAGGCTTCCACCTCTACAGTAGAATATAAGTTTAATTTATGATCTCTCTTGTTAAATATTGCAGTTATAGGTTAATTGGGCTTCCCTGGTGGCTCAGCGGTAAAGAATCTGCTTGCAATGCAGGAGATATAGGTTTGATCCCTGGATCAGGAAGATCCCCTGGAGAAGGAAATGGCAACCCCTTGCTGCTTGCCTGGGAAATCCCATGGACAGAGGAGCCTGGTGGGCTATAGTCCATGGAGTTGCCAGAGCTGAACACAACTTAGCAACTAAACAACAACATAGATTAGTACTTTATAAAGGCAAATACAGGAAGATAGGTAGGTAGATTTTTTTTGTGTGTGTGACAAACTGAAGAATTCTTATTTCCAACTTTTAACAAAAGGTGGGTCTATAAACATGCCTTCATCCGTGCTGAAGTTAAAGATGGTCTGTCATTAAGCTTCACTTTTAACTTCAAAAGTGACTTAAACCCAATCACATCATATTGAATGCAAATGACAAACACTACAATGATAAGGCAGAGAATGTCAGACTAGATAAAAAGGCATGTCCCAGCTTCATGCTGTTTAAAAGAAATGTAATCTTTTATTTTTAAAAATTTGTCCTACTCTCCTCCCTTTTCCCCTTTGGTAGCTGTAAGTTTGTTTGCTGTGTCTCTGAATCTATTTGTTTTATAAGTTAGTTCATTTGTATACATTTTTTTTTTTAGGATTCAACATATAAGTGATATCATACAATATTTGCCTTTCTCTGTCTGACTTACTTCACTTAGTAAGATAATCTCTAGGTCCATCCATGTTGCTGCAAATGATACTATTTCATTCTTTTTTAAGGCCGAGTAATATTCCATTGTATATATGTACCACATCTTCTTTATCCATTCCTCTGTTGATGGTGATTTAGGTTGCTTCCATATCTTGCCTAAGAAAAACTCTTTCTCCTGTGTCCTCCTATAATTATTTTGTTTTTAATGAGGAGCCCCTAGACTGCCTATCACTCTAGAGATTTACAACACTGTGCTAGATATGGCTATTGCTCAGAAAAGGTTATCATGTAGGAAACACCCCATCCTGGAAAATGGACCAGATACCAGCACCCCAAGCTCTGAAAACCTAAAAAACAAAGACAAAGCTTTGAAATTTCCCTCCCTCCTCTCTCCCTCCACCCCAGATTCTTTTAAAGTGTTAAGATCTCTCTAAAACGAATTTCAAAATTTTTTTTTAATGATTGCTTGCAAGATTTGAAATCTACTCAATTAAATGAATCCAAAATATAAAGCTAAAAGAAATGTTTCTCTTCTGTTAAGTCAGTATGAGGGGGAGATAAGGCAATATAGTTAAAGAGCCAGTATCATGAACTTGGCCCTATTTTGAAGGTCTCAACTAAAATATATTCAAAATATGCTTACAATTTTCCTCTAAAGTTCAAGGAAGAGTAGAACAATCTGTGGTCCTATTTTGGTTTGTTGTCCTGGGAAAAACGAGACAGAGAACAGATGATAGAATCCATATTAACTTAAAGAGGATATTCTGCAAATAAATCTCCCTACTGTTATCACTAACCCCACCCCGTTCCAAGACATATTCCAACACATCTGAATCTTCACCTTTCTAAACCAATACTGCATGGAGCTTTTTATTTTCATAAACATAGTTTTTACTTTAGTCAACTCATAACCTTTCCTAAATGAGGAAAGGATAATTTTTTTTTTTCTATCCAAAGCCCAGACTTTCAAGAAATAAAATTACCAAAGTTCCTTTTATCCTTTGTAACCTGGTCAACAAATAATCAGTATTCAGTGGAGCAGGCCACAGTCGGCTTTCTTGCAATAAAACTGCCTAGATAATCATCATTCAATTACTTATAGAACACTTACTTTGCATCCAGCATGAGCTGGAGACACCATAACAAAGTAGATGGATGAACTATGAATCCCACAGATCTGGGTTTGGTTTCCAGCTGTGTAATTTACTAGCAGTCTTACATTGGCCAAGGTTACTTAGATTTTATGAACTTAAGCTTCTTCCTTTGTAAAATAGATATATTAAAATAGATGTATTAATAACTATTTCATAACTTGTAAGGATTCAGTTAAATAAATGAATATATGTAAAGCTCTTTGCCCAATGCCTGGCACATAAAAAGTGTTCAATAATTGTCAGCTATTACAGTAATAAGAATGAAATGAGGTTCAAGGAATGAGAAAATACCTTCCAACCTTTAAGACACGTTTCATATTTTCAAGAGTCAAAACTAACAGCATGATAAACACTGAAGGGTAGTATGGAAACAAATGCTAAATTATTTGATTCAGTCTGTATAGGTTATGGAATTTGTCAATGGCATTTGTGTATATGCATACCAACACTTTGTTACAATATGAAATCTTTTGTGGATATTAAATGTGAAATTAAATGAATTACATTTAGTATAAATTGAGTTAAATTTGTTAAATTTATTACAAATTAATTAAAAATACTCCACGTACTTTTCATTTTGATTCAAGTATTTCCAAATATTTAGACATCTAACAAAAGGAAAGAGGGCTGTTCTTTCCTGTGTAATTTGAGGATACATGTTGGTTTCATATTGAGGGCATTTCCAAGTTGATGAACTAAAGGTATCTTCTTTGCACAGTTCTCTTTTGGGCCTGAAATTATTGCTATGCTGTTGGTCACAGTTCCCAAGAATGGGTCACAGATAAGAGGCAAAACTATAAGCCAGGCCACAACCCATAATTGAACACACATCCCTAAATTTAGACTTCCTTTCCTAAGTGAGTTTTTGTTGGGTGAGGGTTCAGGGAACATATCCATCAAATGTTATTCCAAGCACAATGTCATTCTCCCCATAATTTCAGAGTAAACAAACTTCAATGAATGGCAGGCGTAAAATATTGTAGACAAGGTCAAGGCTATTAAGAGTCTCTTATAGACCCTTTGAGTACTCACCAGGGAAATAATTCATGGTGGGCCCTGCTTGACAGGAAGGTCACTGCCTTGAGGCATGGGACCCAAGTGCAGGATAAAACATAGTGACTGTGGCATGGTCAGGCTTTGACATTGGACTTTTCCTCAAGGACTGCAGCTGCCCTCTATTGCCCCACCCTATCAGCAGGCTCTGGATTAAGACATAGGCATTCAACATTGTCTCCAGGAAGAAATTTAGAATCAGGGATTCTTGGGGTTATGGAGGGCCTTAAAAGACTATCTGATTCAAAGAGCTTCTGAAGCTTGAGTCCCTTATGATACATTTTTCCAAATAGTTGATCAGCTATTGGGTAACAACATCTGCTAATGGGCAACTGGTCCCTTTATAGATGTAAATTTCTCTCTCAGGACTATTCTAACAAGTATTGATCTCCATCTGGATTGGAAAGTCCTTGAGGAGTGATTGTGCCTGATTTTTTAAAAATTTATTTATATTAATTAGAGGCTAATTACTTTACAACATTGTAGTGGTTTTTGCCATACATTGACATGAATCAGCCATGGGTATACATGTGTTCCCCATCCTGAACCACCTTCCCACCTCCCTCCCCATCCCATCCCTCAGGGTCATCCCAGTGCACTGGCCCTGAGCATCCTACCTCATGCATCAAACCTGGACTGGTGATCTGTTTCACATATGATCTGTTTCACACATGTTTCAATGCTATTCTCTCAGATCATCCCACCCTCACCTTCTCCCACAGAGTCCAAAAGACTGTTCTATACATCTGTGTCTATTTTGCTGTCTCACATATAAAGTCATCGTTACCATCTTTCTAAATTCCATACATATGCATTAATATACTGTATTGGTGTTTTTCTTTCTGACTTACTTCACTCTGTATAATAGGCTCCAGTTTCATCTACCTCATTAGAATTGATTCAAATGCATTCTTTTAATAGCTGAGTAATATTCCATTGTGTATACGTACCACAGCTTTCTTATCCATTCATCTGCCGACGTACATCTAGGTTGCTTCTGTGTCCTTGCTATTGTAAACAGTGCTGAGATGAACATTGGGGTACATGTTTCTCTTTCAGTGCCTGATTTTACCTTTGTAAACACAGCACCTAGTATAGAATCTATCATATAGCAAGGGCTTGTTGAATAATAATAATAATATTAATAATTATTATTATGTTGTTATTAAGTGCTCAGTATATGCAAGATTTTATATTAGTCATTTTCTCTGCTTTGCCTCATTTAATCTTCAAAACAGCCTTCTATGATAAGTATTCTTTTTATGTCTATTTTTGCAGAATAAAAAAATACGACTCAGAGTCTAAATAAATTGCCTAAGGTTGCACTGCTAGTTGATGACAAAGTAAGGATTTGATACAAATATGTAGCTCCGAGCTTGAGTTCGTGTCATTGGTATTTTGGATCAACAAATAAACGAATGAGAAAAAAATCAGTAGACTTGTAACTTAAAACTTCTGCCATTGATCTTGAATCTCCACTTGTTGCTGGTCAAATCCCTTTTTCATATGACTTGAGCCATGTTTAAAGACCGCTTTGAGTTGTCTTTACCTCTTGTTCTTCCTCTGTCTTTGTATTTTTCATGCTCTATATCACTGTTTGAATGTTCCTCATATGGGTAGCTTCAAGTCCCTTTGTCCTCTGACTCTCTTCTAAGGATTCACCTAATGAATTTTTTTATTAATTTATTTTTTATTGAAGGATAATTGCTTTACAGAATTTTGCTGTTTTCTGTCAAACCTCAACATGAATCAGACATAGGTATACATATAGCCCCTTCCTTTTGAAGCTTCCTCCCATCTCCCTTCCCATCCCTCCCACCCCTCTAGGTTGATACAGAGCCCCTGTTTGAGTTTCCTGAGCCATACAGCAAATTCCTGTTGGCTGTTTTACATATGGTAATGTAAGTTTCCATGTTACTCTTTCCATAATCTCACCCTCCCTTGCCAGTTCTAATGAGGTGGATGAACCTAGAACCTATTATACAGAGTGAAGTGAGTCAGAAAGAGAAAGATAAATACCACATTCTAACACATTTATATGGAATCTAGAAAAATGGTACTGAAGAATTTACTTACAGTTACAGGGCAACAATGGAGAAACAGACATAGAGAATGGACATTAATTTTTTAAAAAATTATTTCTTAGTTATTAACATTCACCTTTTACCTGGTCAAATTCTGAAACTGCTGTACTTCCTCCCATTTGATGGGGTTCCTCCTGATGGGCTCTTTTGGTGAGCCAAGCTTCTTCCAAGGCATGTCCTGAGTGGGGTGGGGTAGTGTTTGCATTGCAAAGCCATCTTCCAACTTCTCACTGACTACTTAATAACCCACCTGCCCCATCATACTTCCTGGAGACTCTGGGTAATACAGGTCTGCCCCATTACCCATCAGCACATAGACCTGCCTTCTCTGTAGTTGCTGCAGTGAGGAATCAGTGCATTCTTCCTCACCTCAAGGCCTTGGACCCATCAGCATGGATCCTCATAGATTGCGAATCTAATTGAAGTGAAGCATCTAATTCTCCTTCATGCTATCTAGGTTATATCTATATATGTATCTGTATCTTCATCTGTATCAGTCATCTCACAGGATATTCAGAACAGCCCCTGCTAAGATTTGATGAAAACACCCTAACTCAGCCACAGGACTTAGAATGGAGATGCAACCCATCAGTGACAGATCAAGAGCCAGGAAAAGGGCTCCAGGTTTCTGATCTCCAGTCCAAGGTTCTTGCAAGTGGCAGGATGCGGCTTTCTAGTCCAGATGTCTCAAAAGTTCTGAAGGTTTCTCAGTTGCTGTGATTTAACATGAAGGAGCTCTGAGAGCAAAGTTATAAATAAGACTCATGTTAACCCCGGGAGGAAGGAGATAAGGTGATCCGCCAAATTGCCATTCTTCATGGGACCCCAAGTAGACCGTCACTTCTCAGTAGCCCCTGGTTTTTCAGGTTGGTACCTTGTTCACCTCTCTCTCTCTCTGTTGTTGTTGTTGTTTTTGTTTGTTTGTTAAAGAGAGCTTGGGAATAGGCTATTTTATTTATTTCTTTTTGGCTGTCTCCAAGGCACGTGAGCTCTCAGTTCCCCAACAAGATTTTGAACCTGCACCCTCTGCCTCAGAAGCTTGGAGTCTTAATCAGTGTCCCACTAGGGAAGACCCCTCTACCTCTTCTTTTTGCATAGGTGCTAGCCGTCTATGGGGTTGCACAGAGTCGGACACGACTGAAGTGACTTAGCAGCAGCGGCAGCAGCAGAGTGGAGGTAATTAGGGTAGTGGTAACAACTGAATTAGTACATTGTCATCTTGCCATCCCTCTCCCCTTAAATCTCTTATGCGGTGAAAAAGGTTCATGTTTTGAGAAAACACAACTCTGTGTCTCCACAAAAGAAGCAAATAGTCTAGTGAAAATTAACTAGGATGGAAAGCACCTTAATTGCTTGTAATAACATTCCCCTATAAAAACCTCATCCGTATGGTGTGCTCAGTGGCTTCAGTCGTGTCCGACTCTTTGCGACCCCATGGATTGTAGTCCACTAGACTCCTCTGTCCATAGGATTTTCCAGGCAAAGATACTGGAGTGGGTCGCCATTTCCTCCTCCAGGATCCATATGGTAGGCACTGAAAACTTAGGTGCAGATCAAAGTCAGGCAAGTGAGTCTGTGAGTGAAACAGACCAGGAATAAGCTGAATGCAGAAGGGTGAAGACTGTGCCACGTTGTAAGACTCGAGCCCCATCACAGGGGGTAGCTGTCCACTCCAGCCAAGTGTGGTTGCCAGACTGTCTGACTTGTCGAAAGAAGCCAAGCATCTAGGTTTTATGTAAATTATTAAACATCTGCAACTAGTTTAATTAAAACAAAACAAGACACGATGTGGGACATGTGTGTCTCATTCTGCAACCTCTTCAGCACAGAGAGGAGGACTTCATATTAGCATATGAAGCATAGGCTAATATTGCATCATAGAGAAGAACTGGAGCCAAGACAGTTGAAGTACATTGCCCCATGGCTGGAGCTGGATTTCATCTAAACCCAGAGCCAAGCTGTTCCTGTTGGGTCATATTGCCTCCCAAACCAAGAAAGACATTGAAACAAGAGGGTGTCAACCAACCAAATGGAGTTTTGACACATGGATCCTATGACAGCATGTCCGCAAGTGACCACCTCGCTGAAATTCCTTGTCCTCTCTGGATCTCAATGTCCTCATTTGCTAAGAGAAGCACCAGGACTAGAAGACAGATAAAACTGCTGTATCTAGACTGCAAGCTGTGAGCTGAACCTTTGCCTACTTTGTAAGGTGTGACATCCCATGGCATATAGAAGACCCTCAATAAGCGCTTCTCATTTGAGTGAAAAATCTTTAAAAATGCATGACAAAGTACCTCCAGTGTCTAAAAGAAAGGTTACTCCATTCATTCATTCAGTTCACAAAGAGGTATTGAGCACCTACCATGGATGTATTAATGTTTTATTCACTCCATGAAAACATAAATGAATCACTCATACATTGTTGCTAATTCGCTTGATTGGTTGTGTTGAACTCTTTGTGACCCCATGGACTGCAGCACACCAGGCTTTCCTGTCCTTCACTATCTTCTGGAGTTTGCTCAAACTCAAGTCCATTGAGTTGGTGATGCCATCCAGCCATCTCATCCTGTCACCCCCTTCTCCTCCTGCCCCTCAGTGTTTCCAATGAGTCAGTTCTTCACATCAAGTGGCCAAAGTATTAGAGCTTCAGCTTCAGCTTCAACTCCTACATAAAGAGAGTAATAATGATAAGAACTAAGCTTTGCAATGCTTTTATGAACATAATACTGTTCTGAGTGTGTTGTATGTAGCAATTTATTTAATCCTAACATCTTATAGGAATGCATATATAATTCTTATCCTCACTTTACAGATGAAAAAGCTGTAGTGAAGAGAAGTTAGGAAATCTGCCTAAGGTCACACAACTAGTTTGGCAGTGCGAGATTTTAACCCAGACTTTTTGGCTCCATGTCCCATACCCTTAACTAGAGTACTACACACTTGTTGAAGAAAAGCTGCTGCTGCTGCGTCGCTTCAGTCGTGTCCGACTCTGTGCAACCCCATAGACGGCAGCCCACCAGGCTCCTCCATCCCTGGGATTCTCCAGGCAAGAACACTGGAGTGGGTCGCCATTTCCTTCTAGCAGCATTTATCAAATCCTACCCCTTTCTAGGTACTGACTTAGCTAGATACTTCTGCCAAACATTAACTGTTTACTCCTTACAACAATCCCGTGAGTTGATACTTTTTTTTTTACCATCTTTTTATCATAAACTGTCAGCAACCACCACCCAGCTAGTGAATTCTAACATGAGTTAGAAATGACAAGGGCTACAGGAGAGGGGAAGTGAGATGCTGAAGGAGTTCATGGGAGGGAGATGATGTGTTCAGATGAGGGGTTCACAGCCCATTCTCCACCCTCATTGTCATCGCCTGCGGCTCTCTATTGCTTTGACCCATGGGTAGAGTCATTGTTGAGGACTTAATTTTCCCTTGGCTGCCCAGAGGTCAGTAGTGGTCAGTTTTGGAAGCTCAAGATCTTTCTCTGTGCTGCTAGTAGATTATCTAGTTCAGTTCAGTCGCTCAGTCGTGTTCGACTCTTTGCAACCCCATGAATCGCAGCAAACCAGGCCTCCCTGTCCATCACCAACTCCCAGAGTTCACCCAAACTCATGTCCATCGAGTCGGTGATGCCATCCAGCCATCTCATCCTCGGTCATCCCCTTCTCCTCCTGCCCCCAATTCCTCCCAGCATCAGAGTCTTTTCCAGTGAGTCAACTCTTTGCATGAGGTGTCAGACTCAAAATCATTCATCAATGGTTCTTTGCAGAATTATCTGATATTTCAGTTACAATGCAGCAGTGCTTTATTTCCTAATGCAAAATAAGCTTTTCTCTGAAGACACAGCTTCCTCATGGGAAAGGAGGTATTCAGGGAAGGTTAACAGAGAGGAAGAGGCCTCAGAGCAGGGAAGACATCCAGTCCACCATTGTTTGGCAGGTAAATGCATAGCCCCAGAGCAGGGCCTGGGTTGTGTGGTCTTCCAGGCAGACAGTAACCCAGAGTGGCAGTGTTGTCTCTCAGGATTAAGCTCTTGAGTGCACCCCGAAGCTGTGGCCTGGGATAGGGGGTGCCCTCATTTAATAAATGAAGCAGAAAACATTGCTCTCTGTGTTCTTTTGACAATGTGATTTGGTTGATTTTCCAGGAATAAATAAATCCAAAGGGCTACCCAAATCCATACCCAAGCTGTTATCTCAGTCCTAGAGAAAACTAAATGCAGAAGGCATTGTGTCTAAACATTGACTAGATGTGTGAAAAACTTATTTTAATAAAAGGCACTGTGACTCACTGAACAATAATGCCTGGGTCCTGCTGTTTTAAATTACCTTTTGATGGTTTAAAGAATCCATGTGTTGTTCTAGTGGGAAGACCACATTGGAATGTTGGAATCTGAGTTCATAGCATCATTTTTAGACAGAGCCCTTCTCTGCTTAAAGACCACCACTCAGGGGCCTAGGGACTGAGAGTGAGTTTTCACAGGATACCTGTGTGCCCAGTTCTGGCCTTTCATTGCAGTCTCCTGCATGCCTTAGGCTCTTCACTTCCCTTGCCATGACTCTGGGCATCCCTGTATCCTCACTTCCAGGTTAGCTTTCTTACAAGTCTCCCTGCTTCCCATCTCATTGTCACTTCAATAATGTTGTTCAGTCGCTAAGTTGTGTCTGACTCTTTGTGACCCTGTGGACTGCAGCATGCCATGCTTGCCTGTCTTTCACTATCTCTTGGTGTTTGCTCAAACTCATGTTCACACAAATGCTGTCACACAAATCCTTCCTCCCTGCGTTCCTACTTTGCATATATCTTTTTATTCCCTCTTCCTTTCACTCCCTACCCCCTTTCTTACTGATAGATGCCTAAACCCTGTGCCATGTTGAATAATCCACTGAAGTTCTAAAAAATGAGGAAGACTGGGTCTCTGCACCCAAGGACTTACAGAGAACTGGGAGAAGAAGGACACATGTAATGATGAATGCTTATATCCTGTACAAATCCTAACCACCGAGGTCATGGTTTCTGGAGATGGGGGCTTTGGGAAGGTGATTGGATCATGAGAGCAGAACTCAAATGAAAGGTATTAGTGCCCTTGTAATAGAGACCCCAGAGAGATCATTCATCCCTTCTATTATGTGAGGTTAGAGCAGAAGACAGACATCTATGAGGCAGGAAAATTATCCTCACTAGATGCTAGATCTGCTGATGTCTTGATCTTGGACTTCTCAACCTCCAGAATGGTAAGAAATAAATGTTTGTTGGCTTAAGCCATCTAGTCTCTGGTATTTTTGTTATAGCAGCACAAATGGACAAGACAGCGTGCAAATAATTAAGTGCAGTACAAACATTGCAAAATCTTTATAGAAATGTATGGAAGATTCAAATGGAAAAACCCAAAGAAGATAGTGCCCAACTATACTTACAGTTGGTGGCCATGGAAGGCTTTATAGAGGAGAAGGGATTTGACTTAAGTCTCTAAAAGATAGATGTTTCTGGGAGAGAAGACAGAATACATTCCACGCAGATGAGGGTCTGAGACTTGAAGTGACCTGTCCTTTAAAAGTATTTGAGTATAAGGTGGTGAGAGACAGGATTAGAGTTAGGGCAGGCTAGATTATATAGGGTGGTATATACCACAATAAGATCTATACACTTAGGTATCAGGGAACCAGGAAGAGATTTGAAAAGGGAAGAAATAGATTTGGATTTTCTTTTTGAAAGACCACTATGATTATAGGGTGGAGGATAATTGAAAGAAACAAGACTGACAGCAGAATTAAAGTTGTTAGGATCCCAGTGGACTATGGGAGAAAAGGTTAAGTCTTGAATTAAGAAAGTAGCAATGAATTTGGAGGGAAGAGCTAGATAGGAAAAGTGAAGAAAAATAGAACTAACAGAACCCAAGCAGTGACTAGAATGGATGCCTAGAAGAAAGAGAACTGAGATCAACTCCAAGTTAATGAATGACACCAATATCCACACTGCCAGGGGAGGTAAGAAAAACAGAGGAGCAGATCGAAGGAAGTAGAATCAGGGATAGATTATATCTGAAGACCACAGGAGACACTGAGGCAGACACATTCAGTGGTCAATCATCAACACAGACAAGATGTTTGGGTAAGCTTGATCTCTAGCTACAGACTGAGAGACGTGATCCAACTGCTGTGTTTAAATGTTGAGAATGTGTGAGATCCCTGTCAAGAGTACAAAGAAGTAAAAAAAAAAAAGGCCAAAGACAACTTAAGTGATGTCACCATTTAAGAGCTAAGTTAAAAAGCAAAAAAGACTGGGAGGAAACAAAAATGAACTCTGTCAGGGAAGTGAACGAGTGTTTTAGTAATAACAGAGTGGTCAGAAGTATTACAAAACTGAGAAACCACAGAAATGAAGGCAGATTTTTCATACCCTCTGCATCTATCACTTTCAATCAGTTAGGGTCTTTTATGATTGATGTCAATTTCATTACCCAAAAGTGTTCCCCACTTCTTGATATGTGTTTCTTCAAAGGGACCAAATTCCTGCAGTCATACCTTCCCCACTTCTGATCAAACTCCAATCTTCATTCAAAGCCTGCTCAATGATTAACTCCTCCTTGAAATTACCCACGACTGTGATTTCTGCCTCTCAGAACATTGTCTGTGGTAGTTCACTCTCCCAACAGGCAGGACAGTCTTTGATATTAAGTTTTTTAAGCTTTGTACCTCCAGCGACCAGGCCAAGAAACTCCCATTATCAGTAAATGTCTGACCAACACATCCCAGTACATGGCATGCTTCTACACATGCTTCTTCCTTGAGTCCTCACAGTACCTCCATTAGGTCAGAATTAACATCATTTCACTTGATGTTTCAGGAACCAAGTTCAGATGAGGCATATATCATTCAATGTGTGTGTGTATATGTGCTCAGTCATGTTCGCCTCTTTGCGATCCCATTGACAGTGGCCCACCAGGCTCCTCTGTTCATGGGATTTTTCAGGCAAGAATACTGGAGCTTGTTGCCATTTCCTCCTCTGGGGAAATTTTCCTGACCCAGGGATTGAAGCCAAGTCTCCTTGTCTCCTGCACTGGCAAAAGGATTCTTTACCACTGAGCAAGTGAGGAACACCGTATAATTCAATAGTCTTAATAAATAATAATTTTAATATATACTGATGATGATAAAAAAGCTATTTCTTCTTTGTAGCATGTGCTAAAACTGTTCAGCTGAGAAGATATATTCATTTTCCACTGCTGCTATCACAAATTGGTACCAAGTTGGTGGCTTACAACAAATTTATTATCTTAAAATTCTTAGATTAGAAACCCAAGGTGGGTGTACCAACTGAAATCAAAGTGTAGACAGGGCTACCCTTCTTTCTGGAGACTCTGGTGGAGGATCTGTTTTTTCTATTTTATCTTTTTCCTTTTCAAGTTTCTGGAGGCCAGTCCTTGGCTCATGCCCCCCTTCCTCCATCTTCAAAGCCAGTGATGTCACATCTTTCTGACTCTGCTTGCACAGTCTCAGCTCTCCCTGATCACAGATGGGAAAGATTCTCTACTTTCAAGAACCAATGTGATTTTGTTTTCAGTTCAGTTCAGTCGCTCAGTCGTGTCCGACTCTTTGGGATCCCATGAACCACAGCACGCCAGGCCTCCCTGTCCACCAACAACTCCCGGAGTTTACCCAAACTCATGTCCATCGAGTTGGTGATGCTGTCCAACCATCTCATCCTCGGTCGTCCCCTTCCCCTCCTGTCCTCAGTCTTTCCCAGCATCAGGGTCTTTTCAAATGAGTCAGCTCTTCACATCAGGTGGCCAAAGTATTGGAGTTTCAGCTTCAACATCAGTCCTTCCAATGAACACCCAGGACTGATCTCCTTTAGGATGGACTGGTTGGATCTCCTTGCAGTCCAAGGGACTCTCAAGAGTCTTCTCCAACACCACAGTTCAAAAGCATCAGTTCTTTGGCCCTCAGCTTTCTTTATAGTCCAACTCTCACATTCATACATGACTACTGGAAAAACCATAGCCTTGACTAGATGGACCTTTGTTGGTAAAGTAATGTCTCTGCTTTTGAATGCTGTCTAGGTTGGTCATAACTTCCCTTCCAAAGAGTAAGCGTCTTTTAATTTCATGGCTGCAATCACCATCTGCAGTGATTTTGGAGCCCAGAAAAATAAAGTCAGCCACTGTTTCCACTGTTTCCCCATCTATTTGCCACGAAGTGATGGGACCGGATACCATGATCTTCGTTTTCTGAATGTTGAGTTTTAAGCCAACATTTTCACTCTCCTCTTTCACTTTCATCAAGAGGCTCTTTAATTCTTCTTCACTTTCTGCCATAAGGGTGGTGTCATCTGCATATCTGAGGTTATTGGTATTTTTCCCGGCAATCTTGATTCCAGCTTGTGCTTCAACTAGCCCAGCATTTCTCATGATGTACTCTGCATATAAGTTAAATAAGCAGGATGATAATATACAGCCTTGATGTACTCCTTTCCTGATTTGAAACCAGTCTGTTGTTCCATGTCCGGTTCTAACTGTTCCTTCCTGACCTGCATACAGGTCAAGAGGCAGGTCAGGTGGTCTGGTATGCCCATCTCTTTCAGAATTTTGTTTTATTGGAGTATAATTGCTTTACAATGTTGTGTTAGTTTCTGCTGTACAACAAAGTGAATCAACTGTATGTGTACGTATATCCCCTCCTTCTTGGATCTCCCTCTCCCCCCACATCCCACCCCTCACCACAGAGCAACAAACTGAGCTCCCTGTGTTATATGGCAGATTTCTGCTAGCTATTTGTTTACACACAATAGCATATACATGTCAATCCTAAACTCCCAATTCATCCCACCCTCCCCTTCTCCCTGTGTCCACAAGTCTGTTCTTTATGTCTATATCTCTANCCAAAATCACTGCAGATGGTGATTGCAGCCATGAAATTAAAAGATGCTTACTCCTTGGAAGAAAAGTTATGACCAACCTAGATAATATATTCAAAAGCAGAGACATTACTTTGCCGACTAAGGTCTGTCTAGTCAACGCTATGGTTTTTCCTATGTGAGAGTTGGACTGTGAAGAAGGCTGAGCACTGAAGAATCGATGCTTTTGAACTGTGGTGTTGGAGAAGACTCTTGAGAGTCCCTTGGACTGCAAGGAGATCCAACCAGTCCATTCTGAAGGAGATCAGCCCTGGGATTTCTTTGGAAGGAGTGATGCTGAAGCTGAAACTCCAGTACTTTGGCCACCTCATGCGAAGGGTTGACTCATTGGAAAAGACTCTGATGCTGGGAGGGATTGGGGGCAGAAGGAGAAGGGGATGACCGAGGATGAGATGGCTCGATGGACGTGAGTCTGTGTGAACTGCGGGAGATGGTGATGGACAGGGAGGCCTGGGGTGTTGCGATTCATGAGGTCGCAAAGAGTCAGACATGACTGAGAGACTGAACTGATTGAACTGAACTAATACACAAAATTTGTTTTTCTCTTTCTGACATACTTAACTCTCTATGACAGATGTTGGCTTAAATAAAGATTCCTTTACTTTTTTTTTTTTTAATTAAAAAGGAAAAACAACAGGTGATTAGATTAGGTTCACCTGGGTAATGCAGTATTCGCTCCCCATCTCAACTTCCTAACTTGATTGCATCTGCAAAATCCCCTTTTCCACATCAGGTAAAATATTCAAAGGTGCCAGGGATTAGGATAATGGCCATCTTTGGGAGACCATTATTCTGTCTACCACAGAAGAGTTTTCCTGATCTTTATTTAGTTCCTAGAACACGGAGAAGGTGGAAAACAAAATGATGTCTCTTTTTCCAGTATCTAAGGAACTTTATATTTGGGAGTGAAATATTTTTTATATTTTATAGAGATGTTTATTAACTACCCATGACAGTGGGAGCCAGTGAGGACACTGTACTCTCAAATCTATATACCAGTCAGGATATGTGGCATAAGTGCCACGGATATTTACAGATATCTTCATGACTATTAGCTTGCCCAGTAAAACTATTTTTAAGGGCCGCACATAAATCTCAAACACAGCAGGTCCTGGATAGAATGCATCATACCCTGGTCCTTTTTTCTTGCTCAATTCCTAAATCCCAGATAATGGTATCATCATTCATTCCATCCTCTAAACACTATAATTAAACTTAGTTCCTCTTTTCCCTTCATTTCAACACAGCCAATGGATCAATAAATTTTGTTGTTTCTACCTTAGGTCTGTGTCTAGAATTTGGTCTTTCCTCTTGTCAGCTTAAAAGATAGTCACAACCTAAAAGCTACGAGTTATATTTCACTTGGTGGGAATTTTTAGGGCTTCAAGCCCAGGAAGCAGCATTTCAAGTAGCAAACTTCTCTGAGGAGGAAAATGTGGGGAGCCAGGTTACATAGAAGTTTTACAACAAAGTGTAAGCAATCTAAATGTCATAAGATTGCTGTTAATTAAAGAAAACCATTTAGCACTTCTCTATATATGGGGAGATTCAAGAATCTGGGCTTACTGAAATCATTCCTTTGGTATGTACCTCATCTATCTGGGGCCAGTATCCTGTATTTTCACATCCTGCTTTTCCTCGGGGCTCATCCTAAGGAGTGGCTGTTGTCTGAAGGCCGCTAGATCCATCCAGTTCATTTCAGTTGCTCAGTCCTATCCGACTCTGCGACCCCATGGACTGCAGCACGCCAGGCTTCCCTGTCTGTCACCATCTCCCAGAGTTTGTTCAAACTCATGTCCATCGAGTCAGTGATGCCTTCCAACCATCTCATCCTCTGTTGTCCCCTTCTCTGCCTGCCTTGAATCTTTCTCAGCATCAGGTTTTTTTTTTCCCCAGTGAATCAGTTCTTTATATCAAGTGGCCAAAGTATTGGAGCTTTAGCTTCAGCATCAGTCATTCCAAAGAATATTCAGGACTGATTTCCTTTAGGATTGACTGGTTTGATCTCCCTGCAGTCCAAGGGACTCTTAAGTCTTCTCCAACACCACAGTTCTTTGGCACTCAACTTTCTTTATGGTCCAACTTTCACATCCATACATGACTACTGGAAAAACCATAGTTTTGACTAGATGGAGATGGAGGGTATTATTTCCTTCCTGAGTTCCTTTAGGGCTCACCAGCTTATCATACACTGTGATTGCAATCAATGATGACTGTGACATCCTTTGTTTACTGATATGGTAGGTAATATTCCATTTATCACAACCAATGGACCAAAAAACTTATTGTTTCTACCTTATGTCTGTGTCTAGAATTTGGTATTCTCTCACTGCCAGTTTTTGAAAAATTATTATTGCAGTGTCTCCATCTTATATATGTATTATTTCAATAGAATTCCTGATATTTCTCTTTACCAGCTTCCCTCCTTTTTAGCCCAGTCTTCATTGTTTAACACTGTGTTGCCAAAATTAACTTTCAAAAAAAAAGAAAACAAATCTGATTATGTCTTCCTACTTTGGGAGATCCTCCCTAATGTTCTCACCACCTACACAAAATGTCTAAGGAGACCATGAAAAAGATGTTTCAAAGCAAATGGGAAATAGCTCCTCTTTCCTCTCCTTTCAACCCTTGTATCTATCATAAGGCCTATGTGACCATATCCCCTGAAGATTTTTATATTTTTGTGAGAAGACAAGCTGTCTCATAATGGTAAGTCTAATACTTGCACAAATATGTCATTTTCTCCTAGCTCCTAGCAAATGTCTGGAGAGGTGATAACTCTCTGTAGCACTTACATATGAACACATGCTAAAATAGAGGTGGGGGGTGGCATCCTGGGGTTTGTTTATCCTGGCTCTAGGACTGACTGCTTAGGAAGTATGCAAAGCCAATAATGACTAATGTCCTCAAATATTACTTATTACTCATATAGCATAGTCACAATAAATACTGAGAGACCCAAACACTATTTGTTTTGCTATTTGAACCACAATTTAATGTCCACCCCAGTATGGCCCCTCCAAAGAAAAGCTATTAACTTGCTGAGCTAAACTATATTTAAAGAGCAGTCAGTTGTAAGGATTCTTTGCTCTCAATTTGCAGCTATGTTCCAATTAAACCCATGTTGTATCCAAGCAAGTTAAATTGCAGTGACTGTTGAGTTAGGAAAAAATGTTAAATGACTGTCTGGAGCCCATTTAGACTGTGGCTTATACTGATGCTGATTAGAGAGGGATGTGGAGATGGTTGGAATTATAGAGCATAAATCAATACACTTTCTATGAGAAGGCACTGATGTATATGTTTAGACAACAAGCACCACTTATTGAAGACTCACTATTTGCTGGAAAATCTCCCAAAATATATACAGTGTAGTTTATGACCCTAAGAACCGAGATCACAGGGACAGATGTTGCTGTGAGACACACCAGTGGAATGCTGAAGTGACAGTTGAGATAATTCTGGTTGTTCATTTTGATCAGTTGCCTAAGAGTAGACAAGGTTGCTTAATAACTGGTCTAATTTCCTTATCCATCATAAAAGGAATAATAACACCTGCCTCTCTCCATCTCTACAGGACAGTTACATGATGGCTAATGTCTGCTGGATACTAATTGTGTGCCCGCAGTATTTGAAATGCTGTGTACATATTAGCTCATCCGGTTTTCACAACACCCTAAAAATATGATCCACATTTTATAGATTGGGAAACTGAGGGAAAGAGACTTTATTTGCTCAGTCACAGGGCATTCCCACTGATGGAGATTTCTTACCATTATCCATTTCCATAGATTAGAAAGTTCTTTCTGTGTTGAATCCAAGTCTGCCCATAACTCCTTCCCAGTTAGTCATGGTTCTGTCCTCTGGGTCTAAACAAAATAAACACAACTGTTCTTCCTCATGTCAGAGCTTCAGTATTTGAAGATTGCAGCTCTGTCTCTCTTTCCAATCTTCTTTAGTCTTAGCGATCTCAGTTCCTGAAACCATTGAAAAATCTACCAGTTTTGGAGAGGTCCTTATTCTGCTGTTATCCTAGAGTAGACATGATGCCCTCGTTGTGCATCAGGGAGTGTTCCTGCATAGTATTAAGCAGACTACTCCCTGATCCTGAATGGAGAAAAAAAGCTCATTTTTGTCAACAGTGTTTCTTGGTCTCTTCTTACACTATTCCTGTAGTAGCAAAACTCATAAAGATAGCCTATTATCTTCAATAATAAAATAAGGTAAAGTGTATTATGGCATATTACCTGACAGTAACAGTTCTATGATTTATGTTTTAATTTCCTTAATCATCACAGCAAACCTGTGGGTTGGATGCTATTTATTCCTGTTCTCATGAAAAACAGAGGCATGGAGTAGTTAAGACTTGATATGATATTATACAGCATATGACTGCACAATGACTAGCTTTTCATAAGGAATAATAATAGGCAAATAAAGGCTTGTAAGAGTATATATATATACATACACTTGTGAAACTTTGTGTGTGTGTGTGTGTGTGTGCTCAGTTGTGTCTGACTCTTTGGGACACCATAGACTGCCAGATTCCTCTGTCTGTGGAAATTTCCAGATAAGAATGTTGGAGCGGGTTGCAATTTCCTTCTCCAGGGGATCTTCCTGACCCAGGGATAGAACCCATGTCTCTTGTGTCTCTTGCATTGGCAGACGGATTCTTTACCACTGCACCACCTTGGAAGTCATGAAACTTATAGAGTATGCCTTTTAATCGGTGCTTTTGCTACATACGTTGCCCTTTTTCCCTGGAGAAGGGAAAGGCTACCCACTCCAGTATTCTGGCCTGGAGAATGTCATGGACTGTATAGTTCATGGGATCACAAAGAGTTGGACACGACTGAATGACTTTCACTTTCACTTGCCCTATTTTGTCTAAGTGACATCTTGTCTTATGAATATCTCACATGATTCTCAGATTTTAAGCTGAGCATAGCAAGAGTGATGTACCTCCTTGAACTAAGATGAGACCAACCTTCTAGGGGCCTCTAGTCAACTGACATTCCAGCAGTGCCACTGATCAGGACCTGACCCACAGTGATGAGCCACAGGTCAGCTGGAGAATGAGCGCTGGAGACAAAGTGTCAACTCAGGAAAGGTATTGTTATATGGGTGTGAACTATTTCCCTGTATCACTAGGTCCCCTCAAGTATGTTTCAAGATGTCAAGGGTGGCATTTTGTTGCTGCAATAAATTTTTATTTTTGTATCCTGGACATGTTAGATAGATGATAGATAGATAGATATAAACACATATATCCCACTATAGGCTTCCTAGGTGGTGCTAGTGGTGAAGAACCTGCTTGCCAATGCAGGAGATATTAAGAGACATGGATAGTCAACCCCTGTGTTGGGAAGGTGCCCTGAAGGAGGGCATGGCAACCCATTCCAGTATTTTTGCCTGGAGAATCCCATGGACAGAGGAACCTGGCAGGGAACAGTCCAGAGGGTTGTAAAGAGTCAGACGTGACTGAAGTGACTTAGCATGCACACACACGTCCCTCTATATCTATCTATCCCACTATCTCTATATCCATATCTATCTATCATATGGATATAGAAAAGCAATGAAAAGCCTAGACAGCATATTAACAAGCAGAGACATTTCTTTGCCTGAAAAGGTCTGTATAGTCAAAGCTATGGTTTTTCCAGTGGTCATGTATGGATGTGAGAGCTGGACAATAAAAAATGCTGAGTGCTGAAGAATTTATGCATTTGAACTGTGGGTGCTGGCGAAGATTCTTGAGAGTCTCTTGTACAGCAAGGATATCAAACCAGTCAATCCTAAAGGAAATCAACCCTGTATATTCATCGGAAAGACTGATGCTGAAGCTGGAGCTCCAATACTTTGGTCACCTGATGTGAAGACACTACTCACTGGGAAAGACTTTGATGCTGGGAAGGACTGAATGCAGAAGGAGGAGGGGTCGGTCACAGGAAGAGATGGTTGGATGGCATCACCAAATCAATGGACATGAACTTGAGAAAACTCTGGGATATGGTGATGGACAGGGAAGCCTGGCATGCTGTAGTCTGTGGGGTCTCAAAGAATCAGACATGTTTGAGCAACTGAACAACAACAAATCTATCATTTATCTATCTCTGTCTCTAAAGATAGCTATCTCTCCATCTATCTACCTATCCATCCATCCGTCTTCATCTGGTTTTTGTAGTTTTAGTATGTATTTCATCTAAGATGATGGGCTTTTAAAGTGTAAACATCCCTGTAGGTTGGCAGTCTTCTGTACCCACAGCCTGTTAGCACTGGGGGGAAAAGGAGACCAGAATTCTAAAGAAGAAGTCCTGGAACAACAAATGAGCAGGGAGAGGGCTATGAGTGATTCCAAAATAAAGTTAGATGTGGGAGAGGCAGAGAGAGGGAGAAAGGAGGATGAGATAAGCTTGGATAACTCTCAAATTCAAGTGAAGGATGGTAGGATCAAGCCTAGGCCATAGGAACACAAAATGACAGCCCCCTCAACACACAGCAACACTCAGTGCCTAAGACATGCTCATATAGATGGTATTTCAGGCAGTTTCTTGAAGATGATGAGAAAACTCACACTGTCAATACAATAGTGAACTCGGGACTACAGCCTATTATACCTATTGATCTTAAGTGAAAGTCTGCTATTTAATCTTGTTATTGTTGTTCAGTCGCTAAATTATGTGACTCTTTGCAACCCCATGAACTGCAGCACACCAGGCTTTCCCATCCTTCATTATCTCCCAGAGTTTGCTCAAACTCATGTCCATTGAGTCAGTGATACCTTCCAACCATCTCATCCTCTGGCACCTTCTTCTCCTCCTGCCCTCAACCTTTCTCAGAATTAGGATCTTTTCCAATGTGTCAGCTCTTTGCATCAGTTGGCCAAAGTATAGGAACTTTTAAACTAGTGGGAAAGAATTTTTCAAAGAGTTTCTGAGTAATTGCTTACTAGGCATAACACTTTTGAGGGAGATGGTGGGTCAGGGTGGAATGATCCTGCCCCAGCTCGGCCTTGGCCTCTGGTGACACCCATCTCTTCCTTCTCCTTCATCTCTGACTCTCAATGTCCCCTTCCCTGTCACCTAAGGGAAGAGGCTCCTCTTCAGGATATAGCATCAAGGCCATTTCCTTGGTTGCTGAATGAAGGAGAGCTACTTTTCCTGTTGAGCTGTTCAGCTCAATTGCTTTCTCTGGAATGGTGCCATTGGCATTGGTTAACCTCAAGAGCCATGGCAATGAACTTCCAGGCAAAAGGAGCATATCCCGATTTGCCTGGTGGTATCTCACTTTTTAATGCTTTTAGCACTCAGCAGAGCCTCACTGTGGAAAAGGGAATTGCATCTGCTTCCCTTCATGGCCCCCCAAGGCACAGCAATCACTCCATCTCAGAGACCAAGCTGGCCAGCTAACGGGGGAAGTGAGAACAAGCTGGATTCACTCCCTGAATCATCTGCCAGCTGTCTGGACAAACTCAGAGGCAGACCGGACCTGCTTTCATGATCAACTGCAATCTTAGAAGAAAAGAAATCTAGCTGGGTGAGTTGAGTCAGTCCCGGGTGGGCTTTTCAGGCAGCTGCATCTGGAGGCTCCATCCTCTGGAGTGCTCATGGAACACATTAAGTCTGGAAGTCATTAGGAGAACATAAGCCCAGAAGATCCTGATGTCATCCTTAAAAGGTGACCTGATTTCATAGCATAAAGCTGACCTTCACACAACTCTTTCAAACAACATGCTTATGGTTGACCGCAGATTTCCAGTGGATGCACTAACCTTTGCACCATTGCCACATTTGGAATTGTCTTTGTGGTGCCTAAAGGCATGAAAGAGATACTGATGAGCTCAACTCCAACCATTCTCAACTACTTATTATAGCCTCTAGCTAACCTTTAACATCTTATTTCTATTTGCTGCTGCTGTGCTGCTCAGTTGTGCCTGACTCTTTGCGACCCCATGAACTATAGCCCACCAGGCTCCTCTGCACATGGGATTTTCCGGGCAAGAACACTGGAGTGGGTTGCCATTTCCTCCTCCTGGGGATCTTCCTGACCCAGGGGTCAAACCTGCATCTGCTGCGTTGGAGGCAAATTTGTTACCACTGTGCCACCTGGGAAACCCTAGTTCTAGTTGCACCAGGGTTAAAAGGATAGCTCATTTTCTGCATACCTGACTCAAAATTGATGCTACTATAGGCATCCAGAGGGGTCCCTGGCACGTGGTCAACCTCATATGGGGTTAGGAGCTGCAGAGCACATGGTCACACTTGAGCATAGATTGCTGTACATTCCGTCCATCAGATGGCTCTTCCTTTCAGTAGGACCACCAGAGGTCCAGCACTATACATGGGAGGTCCACTGGCCCATCTGCCCTTAACATTACCTTGTGATATGGACCACTTCAGGGCTATGGCACAAACAGAAGCTTGGTAGCCATCTCTACAAAATCAGCAATTATCCTGTATTGGTAAGCAGGTTCTTTACCACTAGCACCACCTGGGAAGCCCTAATTACCACAGGGTAGTTGCCAAAATAACATTAAAGCAGTACTAGCAAGTCTGCCAGAGAAGGCAATGGCACCCCACTCCAGTACTCTTGCCTGGAAAATCCCATGGGTGGAGGAGCCTGGTAGGCTGCAGTCCATGGGGTAGCTAAGAGTCAGACACAACTGAGCAGCTTCACTTTCTCTTTTCACCTTCATGCATTGGAGAAGGAAATGGCAACCCACTCCAGTGTTCTTGCCTGGAGAATCCCGGGGACGGGGGAGCCTGGTGGGCTGCCATCTCTGGGGTCGCACAGAGTCGGACAAGACTGAAGCGACTTAGCAGCAGCAGCGGCAGCAGCAAGTCTGCTTCAAAGCAGAAGAGCCACGCACTTTCTTTTCTTTCTCTTCTTTCCCCTCTTCCTTCCTTCCTTCCACCCTCCCTCCCTCCTTCCTTTTGTTGTTTAATAAAAATTTTCAAACTGTATCTTAGATTTGTTGATTGATTTTAGTAAACTCTTGAGTTGATTCTTTTTTGCTTGCTGGTTTTGCAACTGCTGATTGCAGACACTCTTCTAAGTTTTAATCTAGTTGTAAGAGTCTACAAGTACATGAATGTGACTGCAGATACAAACTTGAGTCCAAAAATCTCTGATTGTTTTATTCCCTTGGCCGGGTTGATAGTTTTTCCCTGTGCCTCTTTACGGAGAGTCAGGCATAAAGAAAAGCTGTGCTGTAATTACTGTTCCATTTTTCACAGGCTGAACATTTGTGGATGAGGTGACCAGATGTCTGTGCTTTCTCGTTTGTATAAGCAAGATCCTCATGTTCTCCCAAGACCATGATTTATCCACAGAAGTGTTCATTGAAGCAGCAGAGCAAAAAATATTGGAAATCAATAAATTCAAAACATCAAGAATTTATTAAGAATGTTATGGCACATCCCTCAACGCACTACTATGCTGCTTTAAAATTACATTTGCAAAGATTTTGGCATTAAAAACCCTTTGCATACTAAATACCTGAAAGTACTGAAAGGGTTAGTTCCTCACTATTGTCTGATTCTTTGTGACCCCATAGACAGTGGTCTGCCAAGCTCCTCTGTCCATGGGAGTCTCCAGGCAAGAATACTGGAGTAGGTTACCATTCCCTTCTCCAGGGGATCTTCCCAACCCACGGATTGAACTCAGGTCTCCCACATTGCAGGCAGACTCTTTACCATCTGAACCACCAGGGACTTATGGTTTAATATCAGCTGAAAAAATTGTGCACAGCATTTTATGTAGAATATCTCAGCTACTTAAAATATGCATGGAAATATAATGGAAACAGGGTCACTAAAATATTAACAGTGGTTTTCTCTGGGTGGATAATTTAAAAAATATTTTAATACAATTTCTCTAGATTAAAATATCTATGATGATTATATTAATAATTTTATATTAGCATGTCAGGTGCTATTCAACAAGCTTTACATGGATATTATGAGAATAAAATGAGACAATAAATGGAAAGCACCTGAAGAAAATGTGGGTGAGCATTGTTGTTTTTGTGGTGATTACTCAACTTTAAGAGAAGCAGCAATAAAATTTTAATTTAAAAATTATCCAAGAACAGATCATACCACCTCCATAGACAGGTGATGATTGTATGTGAAATTAACACATCGACCTCCAGTACTCCTTTCAACGATGATGTCAGCCTTAAGAATATTTCTGTGGAAAACACTAAGGTGTATCTCACATTAGGTGAAGTTTGCTGTGTCTCAAGCGCTTGGCATTCATCAGATTATTTCTCTTTGTCCAACATCACTCCTTGGTGAGAGTAGAGGTGTTTGGGTTCATAAATGTGCCCTGTGGCTGGGTTTACCCTCCCTGGAAGATCCAGTCCTGACTTTGGTCCCCATTTCACCAGCATGTTGGGTAGCGGGGAGTTCGGCAGGTGGGCAAGCTCTGAACCTTCCACCTTCCCTTGTTCTAATGTGCGCCTGCGCCGAGCATGACCACTTTGGGAGATGACATTTGCTGTGGCCAGATGCTTAGCTGCACTCTCGCTTCCTCTTCTTTCATGTCTCTCAAGGGGCATAATCCCCATCTCTAAATATAAACTGTGTCATCTGAAAATACATACCCACTTCTGCCAGGGTTTTTATTTTTCTCCCAGATGGTATTACCAGGGTTTCTATTAATAAAGAGAAGGCCACGTAGCCAAACATGGCTCTCTGTTCCTTTACTGGGGGGAGCCAGGGCTCAAGATGTACGAACATGAGCCACCCCTTTCTTTTCTCTGGGAAACACCACAGCAGGTGGCACTAGCCATCTGGGACCACACATGCTTGCTTCTTACAGTTACATTGTGATCAGCCTTGACTACCAGCGTTGCACCTGTAGAATTCATGAATTCTCATGAATGAAGAATTCATGAGAGATGGACTGAACAAATGGGGTGTGATCAGTAGGAGCCCTATAACCTGGCCAGGCTGCAGCTCTCCAGCATAGCTGGTGACTACAAATTCTGATTCCTACCATCCACTGCAGGACTAACCTTTCCTAATATCACAAAGATGCCACCTCTGGAGTCACCTAACAGCCCATATGCTGCTTTGTCCTCATTCTGGCCATGCCCCAGGGAACACTCAGGGAAGAACTCTGTCTTTGTTCTCTCTGAACTCTGCCTATACAATCCAAGAACCTGTCACCCTGCTTACTCCAATCCTAATAATAACTTCATTGAACTGAGAGCTCACTACAGGCCAGGTACCTCAAACACATAGGACTTGTGTGCACAGCTCTTCTAGGAGGGGGCTGTTGTTCTATCTAACAGATGAGGAGGCCAAGGCTCAGATAGGCTAAATAACTAGCTCCAGTCACGTGTCTCAACATGAACGAGTCTGGATTCAAACAGATACCCACTAGATTAATTCTTCTGAACCATTTCACTTTTTCTCAAATTCCAGTGTACGGTTTGCAAGTACTTTCAAGATAGTTCAATAACTTCCATCTGCCAAGGGCAGAGGAGTGGGATCAAGAAAGGACTACACTTCTTTGTCCCAGGCTCATTGTAAGTGACCTTAGTGAGCAGGACATTGATTTGCAGTCACACCTTCTGAAATTAAGAATAAAATGACACTTGAGCTTCCCTGGTAGAGATTATCCTTTTGGGGGACGTGGGACACTGACCAGGCTTCTTACAAGGGGATTCGGGGCTGTGCGATATCCTCTTATCCCAGAGTTTACAAAGGCTGAAGGAATTTGGTGCCAATATTAACAGTTCAGGTATCTCTTGCCAGGAAGAATGACAGATGTCCCTCCTGAGATAACAGATGACCTAGGCATGCAAGTTTATGGAATGGAAAGCACCTCGGCACAAGATCCAACAGCTGATGGAGACTGCACAAGGAATGGTAGACCCGATTGTCACCGTAAAGTTTGAATGGCAGCTTGGCAGTGCACCTGGGTTGCTCAAAATGAATTTTGACTTGTTCTGGAATGATCTGTAGCCTAGTTACAGTGTGTGGGGAAAGAGTGATTGTGTGACCTTGAAGGCAATCAGCATTGCTTTGAGCTTCCTCTTTAACTTTCTGCCTAGTGTCCTAATTGGAGCTGCCCTTCTGATTCAAATGGGAATGCTCAGGTGGGGGATAAAGCTAAGTGTGACAGGCCAGGGGTGGAAAGGGCACCAGGGCTTAGGTTCCCACAGGCCGCCATCCAGGACCACTTAGCGAGGGCAGTGCTTTCCAGGAGCCAGCGTCACAGCCCTCCAGACTGTCCTTTGGACCAGCAGTCAAGGGTACTGACCAGCAGCCTCAAACCCTGTTTTCAATTAAAGGATTTTTACAGCATTTTCCTTTTATTATTCCTCTGTCTTTGTGTGTATATAATATCCTTTCTGGTATATAGTGTCAGAATCCAAATCAAACAGCATATTGTGAATTACCAGCTAAATATTAAAGATAAAGAGAATGAAAAACATGTATTTTCAACACCCTGGAAAAGGTCACAGTCTTGTAGAGGGCATATACATATTTTTAGAGACATATAAGAAAGACAAAACATAAGCGGCTATGTGGTTTCAAAGGACAAAGAAGTAACAGTCTCTCAGAAGACTGATTCTTACATACGAGAATCCAATATGTGGTAAAAAGAGGTGCCACAGTCCATTGGAGAAATGTGGGCCTATCCACAGTCTATTTATAGGGGTATGAAAACTACTAGCTTGTGTGTGTCTTCTTCAGACATACAAAAAATAAATTAGAGCTGGGGGGAAAATGAATTAAGTATTAAGAAGAAAACCACAGAAGATAATAATAGAAAACTATCATCTAAAACCTCAAGAGGTAAAAAACTTTCTAAGAATGGAAGTAATAGAAGAAGACTCTAAGGAATCTGGTAAATCACAGATTTGAGTCCTTTAAAGTTTAAATGTTTTCTCATCTTTTACTATTGTGATTATGTAACTATTAATCATTTAATACCATTGTATCACGATTGGTCAACAGAAAATAATAGAATTCTATATCACTAAAGCTACCACTTAATAGAAAAAAATTAAGTGTTTTCTATGACCAACCTTGGAGAAGGCAATGGCACCCCACTCCAGTACTCTTGCCTGGAAAATCCCACGGACGGAGGAGCCCGGTAGGCTGCAGTCCATGGGGTCGCTGAGGGTTGGACATGACAGAGTGACTTCACTTTCACTTTTCACTTTCTTGCATTGGAGAAGGAAATGACAACCCACTCCAGTTTTCTTGCCTGGAGAATCCCAGAGACGGGGGAGCCTGGTGGGCTGCCATCTATGGGGTCACACAGAGTCGGACAGGACTGAAGTGACTTAGCATGACCAACCTAGATAGCATATTGAAAAGCAGAGACATTACTTTGCCGACTAGGTCCGTCTAGTCAAGGCTATGGTTTTTCC
>SJYQ01004790.1:145185-166474 GCA_006410935.1 Redunca redunca | reverse complement strand
GCATCACTGACTCGATGGACGTGAATCTGAGTGAACTCTGGGAGTTGGTGCTGGACAGGGAGGCCTGGCGTGCTGCGATTCATGGGGTCGCAAAGAGTCAGACACGACTGAGTGACTGAACTGAACTGAACTGAATGATTGAAATCTTCACTAAAGGGATTTCCCTAGTGGTCCAGTGGCTAGTACTCTACACTTGCAATGCAGGGGGCCTGAGTTCAATACCTGGTCAGAGAACTAGATCTCTCATGCTGCAACTAAAGATCCTGTATATCACAATGTAGATATAAGGTCCTGCATGCTGCAACTAAGACCCGGTCCAGCCAAATAAATAAATATTTAAAAACTTCACTAAAATACAGTCTAAATAAAAGGCTTTTTTTCAACTGATTCTGAAAAAAAAAAAAGCTGCTCCAAACTGGACTAGCAAATATTCCATTAGTATCTTTGTCTACATATCTCAGAGCAATTTCCCAATCAAATTCAGCAGTGGAATCACCCCACTTCACAGGTAAGAAAGATGACAGCAGCAAGAAACTCACCAAAGGGGCAAGAAATATCCATGGCACAGTTGGACTCAGGTTCATGGACTTTTTCTACCTTTTGTACTTTTAATCAGTCATAGAACCACACATGCTTTTCTTCCAACAAGGACTGGGGAGGCCCTTGTCCATAGCAAGGAGGATGACCAACCATACCCCAGGTGGACTCAGATCTGAGACAAACTCAGAATTTTTTTTAAATTGGACTTTCAGAGAGATGACTATTTTATTTCAAAGAAAGTAAATATCAGTTATCAAGAAAAACCAAAAGAATAAACAAGTATAGGCAAATAACCAAGCCAAAACAAAAAAACTGTATCCGTTGTTATTCTTTCTGTGTAACCATTCTGAAGTATAATGTTGAAGAGACAGGATAAATGGTTGATTAAAATGAGAATGTGTTAATAATCCTGAAAGCACAAGTTTTATTTTAATTGTCAACATGTACTAGCATTTAGTTTGTGATAATAAATAAGAAAGTAGTTATAAAGATCTTTTGAGGTGTTTTGGAGAGAGACACAGAGCATTCAGAGGTATACACACACACACAGACACACATGCACTGTTTCTATTTCAGGATGCTAAACACTGAACTGAGGCTGTTTATTTTTCAGTCCCTGGGCTACATATATACACTCTTAGGTCATAACAACCTGTGATGTGTGCATTCTCCAGGCAGAAAGAAGGCAGGGTGACAAGGTGAGTGTTACAACTCAAAGTCTAATAGAAAATGACTGTCACAGAAGATTGAAAGAAAAATTTCCATAAGCCCCAAATGCGGCATTCAAAAGCAATATTTTAATCAGATCATTTCATATTTTTTTTTACTGAGAGTGACTTTTTTTAACAAGGAAAAGATATATATTTGTTCTAGTACATCAAGGACAAAAATAAAATGAGACCCATGGGAAATGATTTCTTCACAATCCAGCTATTTGATCTATTTGGAAGTCTTATACCATGTTGCTGCATGCTAACTACAAGTCATCTGAAAAAAGAATCAGCTTGGATCACAATTGATTTAATGCAGTAGAGCTGGCCTTCCCAGCTTAGGAGGAATGTATGCATGAAAGCCTTGGTTTTACAAGGTCCATGGAGACAGCATTCATTTGGATGAGGCAGAACAAACCTAGAACTCCAGGGATGACGCAGACCATGGCAGTCTTTCAGAAGTTACAAGCCAAGTCTTCATTTACTTCTTCCTTACACCCCTATTGCGTGGGGTATCAGACTGGTGGAGCCCTCCACCCACAAGCCCTCCCTATTGGAGTGCTCTCAACCCGTTTCCATGTTCAAAATATGCCCTTCTGGAAAGATGGATGAAACAATCTGTCATGTAACATCAGTTCAGTCAGTTCAGTCGCTCAGTCATATCCAACTCTTTGCAACCCCATGGACTACAGCACATCAGACTTCCCTGTCCATCACCAACTCCCAGAGCATGCTCAAACTCATGTCCATTGAGGTGGTGATGCCATCCAACCACCTCATCCTGGTGTCCCCTTCTCCTCCGCCTTCAATCTTTCCCAGCGGCGTAACATACAGACTGCAGATACCTGACAATACCTCATCACCACTTCATCTTGTGGGGCCACTGGGGTTTGTTTTCTTTTTATTTTGTTTTGGTTCCTTTGAAGAGTATCTCAAATTCAATATCCTTCAAGAGGAGGAGTTAGATGTGCTATTTGAAAGAGGATATATTGAGGCTTTGTAAGGTCACTGTAAGAACACCTAGTGAAATACAAGAGTGATGCTAAGGCCAGGCCCCTGGATTGTGAGCAGAGTAAGATGCTCAAAAAGAGAAAAAATGGAGAAAGAAGGACAAAATCAGTCTGGGACAGGCTACAAGGACCTTACTTTCCTTGACTGTGTGCAACATAAGGGACCAATCCCTGATCAATCAGGGGTACTAATACTTTCTCTGTTTGACTACTGTGCAATTTGGGAAGGGAGAGTCACTCACCATCTATATTTATTAGCTGTAAAATAAATGCATCAAGAGGATAATGTTGCCTCCTCAGATATTTAACTGCTGAACTTGGTAGCATCATCAGGACTTATTAAGTAAGCCATGTGGTACATGCCATTCGAATCCTCACAGTCCCCTTCTATATCTGCTGTTATCTTCCAAACAATCTTCTTTGGTAATATTCAATACTTATACATTGATCCCTTGGAGTAGGAAACAGCAACCCGCTCTGGTATTCTCGCCTAGAAAATTCCATGGACAGAGGAGCCTGGCGGACTACAGTCCATGGGGTTGCAAAGAGTGGGACATGACTGAGCATGCACGCATGCATACATTGGTGCTAAATGTTTAGTAAGCAGTTTTAGAAGTGGACACTGTATTCACACCATTTGATAAATTCTGCAATAGGACATTTCTATGGCATCATCGAGATTAATGAATGGTGACAACTGTGACCCTGTGTATAACTAGGGAATTTAGTACGATTGTATGTTTTTCTTCCAAGGACAATGGGTGTTGCTTTTCACTTTAAAATTGACTTTAAATTTCTAGCTACTAAGAGTTTTCCTGAGAGACTAGGATTATGCAGACAACAGGCAAAACTTGTCTGTAATAAAAGATAGATGATAGGCTAATTATTTTATCTATTCACCATTTGGGTTCTTTTTATGTGAATGCACTGATTCTGTGAGGGAGGAGGGGAATTATGAAGTTGTTAATTAAACTACACACTTTTTTTTTTTAACAATGAAACAAAAACGCTGTGTTTTAACTGAGCGCCTACTTTGTGTCTAAACTGTTCAAAGTTCTGGCATTACTCTCTGAGTAAGAGAGGAATTTTTCCCCAAAGACCTTACAAAGGAGCAGGTGGCAGACAGTGTTGCAGAGAAACAAGCGAAGCAGAGAGAGCAGTGGAAGACAGCTGCATTTCCTGGAGAACTTCCTAAAGGGGACAGGGTGTGATTTGGTCTGAAAGGACTGGTGGAATTTTCACAGGGAAGGTGGGTGTTGGGGGTCCTCAGGGAGAATATAGACAATGCACAGAGGCCCAGAGGGTGGAGGAGAAAATGAAACAGCAGGTGGTTTTCCTTGGCTGGAAAACCATCCCAGTAAAGAGATGTTGGAAAGGGTGGAATGACCCGGTGTGGAAGAGTTCCATGGTCTCTTTTCATTAGCAATAAGGAGTTACTGTAAGTTTCTGTGGGCTTCCCTGACAGCTCAGCTGGTAAAGGATCTGCCTGTGGGAGACCTGGGTTCGATCCCTGGGTTGGGAAGATCCCCTGGAGAAGGGAAATGCTACCCACTCCAGTATGCTGGCCTGGAGAGTTCCACGGACTATGTAGTCCACGGTGTCACAAAGAGTTGGACACGACTGAGAACTTTCACCTCATTTCACTATGTTTTAGGACAATTTGAATGAAACAGACAACAGAAGGGGAATGTGGTAGGGGGCTGGAATGTCTCAATTCAAGTGGTTGAAATAACTTTGAAGTTTGGATGGATTTATTGCAATTCATGGAAAAGCAGAGTGAGGTAAAGAAATGCATTAAAAATTAAGAGATCTGAGTTGTAGCTCTGGCTTCACTACTAATTAGTTTTGCGTTAGAATGAGTCACTTCACATCACTGATCCTTAATTTTCTCATCCATGTGGGGATGAGTATGTGTGTGTGTATGTGTGTTTATTATAAAGGCGGGTCCCTTGAGTGCTAAGGTGAGTTGTATGTTTCCATATGATGAGTATATCCATCATTTCCTTCTCTGGTATTTTCATTGCAAAATTTCCAAAGTGATTTAAATCAGATAGTTATTTCTTCCTTATTCTAAAAGAAGCTATCTCTCTTGAGATGCCTAGGTAGCAAGTACCCCTCAGCTATCCTCTCATTCTGCTCTTAAATCTGTTACTTAAATATTTAACCCAAGGGACTTCCCTGGTAGTCCAGTGGTTAAAAATCTACCTTCCAATGCAGGGGATTCGGGTTTGATCCCTGGTTGGGGAACTAAGATCCCTCATGCTGCAGGGCAACTAAGCCCACCTGCTGCAATGAAGACTCAGTGCAACCAAAAAGAAAATATAAAGAAAAACACCAATATAGTATCCTAACGCATATATATGGAATTTAGAAAGATGGGGATGATGACCCTGTATGCGAGAAAACAAAAGAGACTCAGATCTATAGAGTGAACTTTTGGACTCTGGGGGAGAGAGAGAGGGAGAGGGTGGGATGAGATGGGAGAATGGCATTGAAACATGTATACTATCAAGTAAGAAACGAAAAAAAAAAAAAAATAAATAAATATTTGATGGGAAAAGAAAGAGGCAGCCTTACTGCCACTGTTTCTAAACTTTAGGGCCTAACAGACTGGACCACAGATCAGCCACTCTGTGCTGGTCAAGTGTTCTTAAGGATAGTGAATAGTTGAGTCAAGTGGAGAGGTGATGATCTGAGAGACAACTAGTCCGGGGTAGGAGAGACAGTTAATTTGCTGCCCTCTACCCCTGACCAGGCCTTACATGGATCAATCTCTGTTTGCCATTTGGCTTAATCCTGGCTGTCCTGCTAAAGGCAAGAGCACATTTTTCTAAAGAAGACTACGTGAACACTTTTGACTTCTGTTTCAGATGGAGAACTATTGCCAGGATGAAAATCATGCAGGATCAAGACACATGAATAAATGCATTATATTGGAAGTTGCTTCTATAAAGTAGCCGATGCTTTGAAATAAATGAGAATTCTGTCCATCAACGCAATGACTACATAATTGGAAATAACTGTAGTAGAATGCATATTTTTAAACTTTTTCTCCAGGTGTTTGCATATGGTTTTTACATTTTATGATTTGATTTTTATTTTATGTTTAATTTATAAACATACATTTCTCACCAATGCATCTAGTCTATTAAGAAAAGCAATCCTTTCCAGGCTAGGGGAAGTTGGCAAAAAGACAGAACCCATCAAATGCAGTGGTTCTCAACATTTTATATTCTACCGTCTTAACCCAGAACTTGTCAGGTCCGTTCTGTGACCATGGTTTTCGCAGACAGATGCTTTTAATTTGTCTTTCAATATGAGGCTGACTCTGACACTTGGCAGGTTTATCATTTCTCCATTCTCCCCTGCCACTCATTCTCAAGTTTTAGATTTCCTCATTTAATAGTTGCAGTAGTGTTTTACATTTTCTATAAATCTTCATGAAGTTTCTAAACCCAGTGCCTTACATGTTGAGAACTGCTACCTACCATTACCCTTTGAGGAACTGAGTGACTTATTTTAAAGCTCTGTGTTAATCAATCTTCTGCCTGGGGGTAATGAGGAAGTATGACGCTACTTTTTAAACTTAACAATGCTCAGAGCCTGATTTGTCTCCCTGGAGAACAGAGTTGGGACGAGCAATGTCTCCTCTTCAACCCCGTGTCTTACCCATAAGTTCTGACTTCTTCTGACCCAGAGATATGAGCAATAGGTACCCGAGGGTTCAGTCACCCTCCTCCCATCTCTTGTGATGCCTGTGGCATCACAAAGGAGGCAGAAGCTCCGGGCTGGTGTCTTTACCCCTTCCCTGACCTCTTCTCTACTCTCTTCAGCCACTAGGAAGCTCACCTGCCTCTGAGCTCCTCTTATTCTGACTGCTGTTCCTAGGCTACTGGATCACCCTTTGCCTGGTGCTGCTTCCTGAATGTTAGGTGTCCTGTTGACTGTTAGACCATCAAATTCCTTGAACATAGAGAGCATCTCCATGTTGCATGTCGGTATATATCTCAGCATTTTTTACAGTGGTAGGCACAGATAGATGTTCTCCCAGATACCTGAGTAGAATAATTAAACAATTTTAAAAAGATCAGAATGGACTTAACTAATTATAGACACACCACCCAATTTTCTATCTCTGAAATATTCCTGATACAGCCAAGACAGAAAGGCATCAGAGCTATAATCAAGCTGCTGAGAAGGAGATTGAAAAGAGGCTCTCAGTGTGTGTGTGGGTGTGAGTTTAGTCTCAGGGCTGTCTTCATGAGTTACATGCTTAACAAAGTGACTATTCTGTGATTAAAGACAGATTAGGTTTGTATTTAAGGGATGCAGATCTTTTGTGTGTCTTCCATTAAAGATAAGGTCTGGAAACCCTAAAGCATCTCCCAAGGCAAGAGCCTCCCTGTGATTATCTACCAACTGTTGTATGACTTTGAGAGTTTGCTGTCCATATTCTCATCTGAAACATTCAAAAGTGGATGTAATGACCTTCACGTGCCAAATATGGATCCTGAGCACCAGCTCATTGCTTCTGTTGCATCCACCCTTCTTCAGAAACAGCAAAATGCCCATACTGGGTTGGTCCATCAGGTTCTCCTTGGAAGTTCAAGGACAAAGGGAAGTGACATGGTTGAAGCTGCTGATGTGTTCCAGGGTACCTCCCTCTCGCCACAAATAGAAGGCTAAAGTGCCTTCAGAGCACATTTAGGGGACATCTACGCTTTCCACATCATTAACAGAACTTTCAAAGCTAAGCTGTTCTTCCCCACCTTGTCCCCTCAAAAAACACAGCAATGTTTGGAGAGCTCACACGGGGTGGCTTTTGTGTCCTGCATGAAAGAGGAGAACCTGCTATAGTTCTGAACCACAAGGATCTACGGTGGGACTTTGGGTTTTCATGTTTCCCCTTTTTTGAGCATATCAACTTAACTAATATTTAATGACCATCCTCAAGTGTCTAAGATTGTCCTCGGCAAGTATAGAGATTTATAAGAAGCAGACCTACCTTCCAGAAACCAACAACATGCTGGAGGTGTATACAAAGCAGTGTGGAAATGTGTGGTATGTGGAGGTCTAAAGAATATTCCTCCCTCCAGTGACCCGGCATAGTGTTTGATGGTCTCCAGTGGGGAATAGCTATGGGACTTTGAGACCAAGGACCAGGCTTGTGAAATTAGGTTTAGATCTTTGAAAGGGGAAAAAAAAAAAAAAAAAGATACCAACTTACTCCCAAATAATCTCTAAGTGAGTCAACAACTCAATTTAATACCTTCCTTGTTCAGGAGTCTAGCTTTGGATTTCAGCAGACAGGCATGGCTTTGTTTGGGACCCTGGTTGATGCCGTGTAAATGTAACTCACTCCACCCAGCCTGGCAAACCAGTCCCAATATCTTGGAGACAGATGGCCACACTTTGGGAAGTCTTTTACCTGAGGTAACTATACTGGGTTACTACTATGTTTATCTTTTTCTAGGCCATCCATAATTTGATAGCAGGAAAACTCTAGCACAAGTCACCAATGCCCCTGGTTGTCACAGACAAGCAGTGAAGCAGAAAGCAGTCTGGGCAGCAGCAGGGAGGGACTTTCCATGGCGTGATAGATACTTTCAGTGCCCTTACCTACCTCTCCTGCCCTTCCCACTTCAGAGTACAGGGTCAACTTCCGTCCTCCAAAGTGTATGATTCTCTGCTTGATCCTCATAGCTTTCTGTGGTCACCAGAGGCTGGTTTGCAGCGAGCCAGAAAGGCCAAGGAATTAATGTCTCCCTCACAAGAGCTCTTGACCCACACTGGTGGACTTAGTGTATCAGTACACCACCTCCCCCACTCCTCCGGTGGCATCCTCTGAAACATGTGTTCCATCGAGTTCTCCAGCAAGATTAAGCTTCAGTTGCTTAAAGTGATAACTTACTTCATAACTCTTAGTTGGCTGTCTTCTCTTCTCTGTTTCATATCCCAACTCCACCACCAGTGTTTCCTGCAATTTTCTCTCAGATAAACAACTTGAACGCTAATCTTTGTCTCAACATCTTCTTCTGCAGGTGAAGAAGAACCCAAACTAAGATCTTCAAGACACTGTGAGATACCTGGAATCAGGCAGGCACAAGATGGGATACAAATTTGAAGTTATTGGATGGTCAGCACATCTGTGGATTGGAGACTCAGAATCGTGAATGTTGTCACCGCTGAGATGTTTACCTTCACCATCGCTTACCCCTCCTAGAGGAAGACAAGACATAAGGAGGCAAGGGTTTCAGAAAATGGAAACAAGTGATTATAGAAGTAGAAGAAGGAATGGAACAAGGCAGGAAAAAACAGTTATCTCACCAGTATGCCTATTGCATGCTTGAGTGGATGGGCTGGGGAGACAAAGCGAGGTAGATTCTTAACACAGCAGCTCAGCACAGCAGCTCTAAGAGGTTATCTTAAACTTGAACTCAGTAAGGAATTCTCTATGGGATTTTCTCTGTTACAGGTGTGACGTTTTTTGTGCACAAGCCAAAGCTGTTCACAAGACAAGCTTGGCCCTTTCTTTCTTTTTACCCATAAAGACATGAGCACCCAGAGCTTCTCCAACAGATGCGATCCTAGGATCCCCTGGGCTTGGAGTGTTCCTCCTCCAGGTGCAAGGAAGTGGGTCCTCGGGGTCATGAAGCTCCTCAGTCAAGGTCTATGGGTACTTGATTTTACCAGGTCTCCCTCTCTCAGTATCCTCTGCTGGATTTTCAGTTCTGTTCTTAACGTGGATATTTCCTACATGAGCTATGCTATAAAAATAAACTGGTGATGATGACAATAAGAAATGATGTTGTTCAGTTGCTAAGTTATGTCTGACTCTATATGAACCCATGAACTTTAGCACTCAAGGCTTCCCTGTCCTTCACTGTCTCTTGGAGTTTGAGCAAACTCATGTCCATTGGGTTGGTGATGCCATCCAACCATCCCATTTTCTTTCACCCTCTTCTCCTCCTGCCCTCAGTCTTTCCCAGCATCAGAGTCTTTTCCAATAGTAACAGCAAACTACCCAATTATTCTGCTTAAAATCCCCCAAAGTCCAATTTGAAGAAAATTGCTATTAACCCTAGATTCAGTAACTTCCCCAACATCATACCCCTAGGTATCCTCATTGGCTGTGGGTAACTTTTCCTTCAATTGTTTACTCTTTTATTCTGGTAGGTCTTTGCTGCACTTCCTAAGGCAGCGAAGTGTAATAACTGTTTGGGCAAACTCCCAGGTCTGCTGGCGCTCGGTCCTGCAGAGTCTAAATGTTCCTTCCCAATCTTGAACTTCTGTGAGAATATGTAGGTAGGAAGTCTGGAATCTTCTCTCCGGAGCCCCATCCTGGAGAGCTGTACGTCATGTTGGAGGCCAAGTTACTGCCCTCACTGTCTGGCTGCTGCTGCTGCATTTATTAGGTTGTGGTTAATTAGAGTTGAATGTGATTCACAGATGAGCAGGTATGGAGGATGGAATCAGAAAAGAAGGGAGAGGGAAGTCAAGCTGATCACTGACTCGATGGACATGAGTTTGAGCAAGCTTCCGGAGTTGGTGTTGGACAGGGAAGCCAGGCGTGCTGCTGTCCATCGGGTCACAAAGAGGAGGACACGACTGAGTGACTGAGCTGATACATGCACACACACACACACACACACACACACACACACACATATGGACTATTTCTCAGCCATAGAAAGGAATTAAATAATACCAACATGGGTGGACCTCAAGATTATCATACTAAGTGAATATATATAAAAAACTGAATCATTTTGCTATACATGTAAATTGTAAATCATTGTAAATCATGTACATTGTAAATCAACTGTAATTCAATAAAAACAATTTTTTAGAAGTATTGTTAACATCATCATTACTCTTGAAGATATCAGAACACTGGACTTGTCTAGTTATTTTGTTGTGACAGCCTAGGATCGTTAACACTGGATACAATCGCATTTTTTCTCATTCTGTTTCAAGAGAGGCAAAGAGCAGTCTAATTAGGATACTTTATAAGTGTATTGCCCATAGTGTAAACCAGTGACACATAACCAAGTCAGTGATAAAGTCATCATTATCAGAAAAGAAAAATTTAAGATTTTTCACTGCTATGATTTAGACTGTCAGGGGGTACTGTCAGGTCCATTGAGTTGGGTCTTTTAGTTGGGAAAAAAGGCTATTTTGTACAGCAGTGATAATTACTTCAAAATTTTAATAGAAATTTAAAAATATTTTTACTATAAAACTGATTCATTATTTTTAAAATATGGTATACTTGAACCACAGTTATTAGTAATTATTAATAAGTGAGAACATACTTGAATTTCTATAAGAATAAATGAATTTCACTGACCTGGAATTGTGAAGACATGGAAGAACAGACTGGTTCCAAATAGGAAAAGGAGTACGTCAAGGCTGTATATTGTCACCCTGCTTTTTCAACTTGTATGCAGAGTACATCATGAGAAATGCTGGGCTTGAGGAAGGACAAGCTGGAATCAAGATTGCTGGGAGAAATATCAATACCTCAGATATGCAGATGACACCACCCTTATGGCAGAAAGTGAAGAGGAACTAAAAAGCCTCTTGATGAAAGTGAAAGAGGAGAGTGAAAAGTTGGCTTAATGCTCAACATTCAGAAAACTAAGATCATGGCAGCTGGTCCCATCACTTCATGGCAAATAGATGGGGAAACAATGGAAACAGTGTCAGACTTTATTTTAGGGGGCTCCAAAATCACTGCAGATGGTGACTGCAGCCATGAAATTAAAAGACGCTTACTCCCTGAAAGGAAAGTTATGACCAACGTAGATAGCATATTGAAAAGCAGAGACATTACTTTGCCAACGAAGTTCTGTCTAGTCAAGGCTATGGTTTTTCCTGTGGTCATGTATGGATGTGAGAGTTGGACTGTGAAGAAAGCTGAGCGCCAAAGAATTGAAGCTTTTGAACTGTGGTGTTGGAGAAGATTCTTGAGAGTCCCTTGGACTGCAAGGAGATCCAGCCAGTCCATTCTAGAGATCAGCCCTGGGATTTCTTTGGAAGGAATGATGCTAAGGCTGAAACTCCAATACTTTCGCCACCTCATACGAAGAGTTGACTCATTGGAAAAGACTCTGATGCTGGGAGGGATTGGGGGCAGGAGGAGAAGGGGATGACAGAGATGTGATGGCTGGATGGCGTCACCGACTCGATGGATGTGAGTTTGGGTGAACTATGGGAGTTGGTGATGGACAGGGAGGCCTGGCGTGCTGCGATTCATGGGGTTGCAAAGCATCGGACACAACTGAGCAACTGAACTGAACTGAACCCATAATAAAAAAATAATACCTTATGAATACAGAATTTCTCCAGCACTTTTGCATACACTTCAAATAGAAATACACTGCATTATTCCAGTTTTACAAGTGACAATAGTAACGTATAGAGTGATAAATCCAACCTGCTGGTAACAGACAAAACCAATTTTTATCCCGATCCCTCCCTTTTCTCTACTCCAGTCACCCACTCTAGTACCTGACCTTGACCAACCTCTGGAATCCTTCACAGTAGTAAAACTGGAATTCCTGTTCTTAGCAACCATTCCTTCCTAGGGCCAAAAATGAGTTCATATTTCAATTTTAAAGTTGCTCCAAATGTCCACCATGTATGCCTGGTCTCCTTGTGTCCAGACTAACAAACTTAACACAGAACTTGATGACTGTTAGTAACACTATTTCTCAGATTTGAAATGATTTCTTATCTGAAATGATAAGGAAGAAAATATTAGGGATCTAGTTATCAAACACCTAAAATCAGTCCTCAAACTAGGGTTTTTGTTCACCAGGTGGTTTTCAGCTAAAGCATGATCACACCTGCCAGGGATTTCTAGCACATCATATTTTTCAAGGGTAAGAAAAACATGTTTCCACACTCAGTCCAATAGCCACAGAGGCAGGCTTATGGAACTTGAAAAATCTAATTACAAACTTGTGGTAGGTGAAGTTAAAATAGTCATTTTTAAAAGAATCTGGTTCAAAATTCACACCTGTTTAGAACATCTAGAAGGTTACCTGTGTCTGTATGGACCATATACCTTAAATGTTCTCTATTCTTGGTTGTTGTTGTTTAATCACAAGTTGTATCCAACACTTTTGCAACCCCATGGACAGTAGCCCACTAGGCCCCTCTGTCCATGGGATTTCCCAGGCAAGAATACTGGAGTGGGTTGTCATTTCCTCCTTGAGGGGGTCTTCCTGCGCCAGGGATTGAATCCGCATGTCCTGCATTGATAGGGAGATTCTTTACTACTGAGCCACCTGAAAAGGCTTGGTACACTGTCTTTAATGCACATTATAGCCCTTTGGTCTGTGTGAGAAACCTTTGTTTTAGAGTCATTTCACTCTCAGTAATCTGAAAGACTAGAATTTCATCTTTAAATTCTCTTTCATTTTCCTTTATACCACGAAGAGAAACAGAGATAAACACAGTTCCTGCAGTTAGAATATGTGGGTTAATATCCCAACTTGACCATTCACTAGCAGAGGGGATATGACGTTGTTGTGTAGCCTTTCTGAGTTCAGAAAACTTGTCTGGAAAATACAGATAATAACATCTCTGCCTCCCAGGCTGGTTGGGAAGATTAAAGGAGAAAGTAGACATAAAGCTCTCAGCACAGTGTCCAGATAGATATTTCATAAGGGTTGCTTGGTGGGTATAAGTTTTCTCACGTGCCCAGACTTTTGTAGATAATTACTTAATAAATATTCACTCCACACATGTGCCCTGGACTTCGGCATCTGCAGATATGTTTCCTTAGTCATTTATGGCTTTTCTCTTAATCCAGGAAGTACTGCTTTGGACCATCTCAGGATTAGAGCCATCTTCCCTCTGAGATTCAGCTGTTCTATAAATGGATCACCAATCTGTTGGCTCCCAAACATCTTCTCAGGAGGATGTGATCAGGCCAATGAAGTGAGAAAGCAGCCACTGCTTCTCAAACGACAACCCACATGAGACTCCATCTTTTAATTACTAGGTAGTTTGCAGGTATAATTGCCCAGTAATTGCCTGAACCCATGTAGCAACAAGGTGTGTTTACAAGTCATCAGCCATGCAGTAAATGGTTCATTGATTCACATAGCTCCCAGCCTGTGATCACTTAGGTTTCGAAGATTCAAATGCCAGTGGCCTTGATAGGGGGATGAAAGTGCCTGGCACCTTTATCTTTAGTGTCTCCTTGAAATTTGTTTCTTCCTCTGTCCTTTTGGCAGGGCATTCTGATAATGGGATAAAGTCATTTATTTGTCCCTGTGCTCTGTAAACTTCAAATAAGCTTTACTTTAGCAAGTGTGTAAAACAGTCCACTAACATCCTGAGGTTTATTCATTCATTCCTCAGTAGTGTATTAATCAGAATAGACTGTAGCTAAATAGCTAAAGTGTTGAGTAGGTCATGTCTGCTGTGTCTCTGTGACTTTAGCATGACTATATGCTTCAAGAAGATTTATTGGGATGTCTCATTAAGGCTAGACATAAGGAAGTCATTAAGTCAAGATTAATCAGATTGAAACATGTTAGAATTTTTCACTTCTTTTGCAGTTAAGCATGACTGTGAGACTGTTTTTGATGGTGATTGTTTCTCACATATGAGAGTCATTGACTCTGGGGGAATTAGAAGGTTGGTGTGCAGCTGAGTATTAGCAGCATATGGTCTTTGTGATCAAGTGAAGATTTGGGGGAAAATTAGTTGCACAATGTAGTGGAAAGTTCAGAGACAGATTTTGAATCTAGGCTATGCCGTTTGCAATTTCCATGGCAACTTCCTTCCATGCATGAGACCCCAACTTCTCCAGAAGATAATGGGTTTGGAAAAAAATCAGTAACTTGCACAGAATAGTATCTGTTAAGCTCTGCTTTCATCTATTTGGCATACTGTGCTCTCAAGTTAGATTATAATAATTATTATATTTTGATATGTATGCGAAGGTCTCTCAAAAAGTCCAACTCTTTATGACCCCACAGACTATGCAGTCCATGCAATTCTCCAGGCCAGAAAACTGGAGTGGGTAGCCATTCCCTTCTCCAGGGGATCTTCTCAACTCGGGGATCAAATCTAGTCTCGCACATTGCAGGCAGCTTCTTTACCAGCTGAGCCACAAGGGAAGCCCAAGTATACTGGAGTGGGTAGTCATCCCTTCTCCAGTGGATCTTCCAAACTCAGGAACTGAACCAGATTCTTTACCAACTGAGCTATCAGGGAAGCCCATATTTTGATAAAGTGTCTCTAAATTATGTCAGAATAGTGCCAGACTAGATGATCACACTGTCGCTCAGGTTATTCTTACTTTCCTTGGAGCTTAAGCTTATATTCCAGGATGTGGATGTTTATGAGGCCCAGAAAAAGGAGGAGGGGGGAGAGAGAGAGAGAGGAACTGAGGACAAGGAAGAACTCTTAGTTTGCTCCCTGTGGGCACCTGGAGAGAAGGCAGTTTTATCCTAGCCTGGGTGCAGCCCCGTCAAAGTCTGTTTGGCCATACTGCATGGTCTGGCGACAGGAGATCTTAAAGTTTAGCTTGCTGGTGCCCCACCTTGGTTCTTTTGTGGCAAGGTAAGGACTTGGAATGGAGAAGGCAATGGAACCCCACTCCAGTACTCCTGCCTGGGAAATACCATGGGTGGAGGAGCCTGCTAGGCTGCAGTCCATGGGGTTGCAGAGTCAGACACGACTGAGCAACTTCACTTTCACTTTTCACTTTCATGCACTGGAGAAGAAAATGGCAACCCACTCCAGTGTCCTTGCCTGGAGAATCCCAGGGACAGGGGAGCCTGGTGGGCTGCCATCTATGGGGTTGCACAGAGTTGGACACTACTGAAGTGACTTAGCAGTAGCAGCAAGGACCTGGAAAGAGTCCCCTGGGAGTAAGCCCAGACTCACCCTTGTGCATCCATGCAGCAGGGTAACAGTTGGGTTCTCTAGGAAATGAAGAGACTGGAGGTGCCACAGGCTTACCTCACCCTAAGACAGCATCAGTTGCTCAGATATTATCTCTGAAGATCTCACCTCCCAGGGAGAGAGACAGAGGCATTTGAGAGCCTGACGTGTGACCTGAGTGTTCATCAGAGACTGTTTAAATGACCTAAAGCGACTGGGTTTTAAGCTGATAGAGCTTTAAGTATCCCCTCCTCCACTGGTCAGTGAGCCTTCAGGAGAGAAACCCTTACAGCTGCAGACAAAATGGAGAGTTGTGTCTTGTGGTGTGCACCCTTGAGGCACGGTGTGAATGAAATCTGTGCTCTCGCTGGGCTTAGAAATTGTTACTACATTTTGCTGGAGACCATCGTCTGGTGTCTGAAGGATGCCATCCAGTTGTTTATACCTATCCTGCCCCTTTCTCCTCATCTCCACGTAAGAAGGCACTTCCTTTTGCTTGTTCTCACTCTCGTGTGTGTGTGCTCGGTCGTGTCTGACTCTTCATGCTCCCTTGGACTGTAGCCCGCCAGGCTCCTCTGTCCATGGGATTTCCCAGGCAAGAATACTGGAGTGGCTTGCCATCACCTTCTCCAGTGGATCTTCCAGACCCAGGGGTCGAACCCACCTCTCTTGTGTCACCTGCATTGGCAGGCAGATTCTTTGCCACTAGCTCCATGAGCGAGATCAACTCACATTGTGTGTTTGGGGAAGGTGGGGGGGGGGGCTTCCCCAGGGTAACACCTCCCGAGATGGCCTTCCTTCTGCATGGATGTCATCCTGTGTGACTTAGGCACATGGACTGGCTGCTTAGGTATGGTGCTCCATGCAGCTCTTTTTCTTTTCCAAGCAACAGCATGGACTAGATTGGACATGACGAGTCATTCACCCCCTTTCAGGACTTGATGTCCTGCCAAGAGCCGGAGAGAGCGCCTCACAGACAGGTATCCTCAGCCTGCGTGCTTTTGGCTCCTTGCTCCCCTCCTGTCCCCAAGAACATGTCCTCACTTCCCTTGGTGCCAGCAAGGGCATGTTCATGTTCTTCGACACCAAGCTCCTCCCAGGTTGATAGGTTTGTAAACATTGAGTCCCAGCCAGAGCGTCTAAATGCTGAAGGAAACAGCGCGGTGAAAAGATGACCTCACGGGTCGTGGCTGCCAAGTGGAGATGCGAAACCTCACTGCTGGTAGCCAGGGAGGGATAAAGGGCAGGGGGAGCTTTTATAAAACAGTTTCACAGACAAACAGCCGCCCCCTTGCCCCTGTGTGTGTCCCAACGAGTCAGGCTGTGGGTGGCCAGTCGAGATGGAAACCACACTTCAAGGGCTCAGACCTCCTCTCCAGGCTGGGTGACCCGGGAGGAAACCAGAAGCCCTTGCCTGTGCTAAGTGTTAATAATGGAAAGAAACTGCACTGATTCAAATCATGCTGCCTGGGCAAGTGAAGTTGCAAACCATTCTAAACTGTGCTCACGGTTTTCTTCTGGTTATTCAAGGTACTCTAAAGCAGAGGTCCCCAACATTTTTGGTGCCAGGGACCAGCTTTGTGGAAAACAGTTTTTCCACAGATGGGGGCAGGGGATAGGGGAATAGTTTTGGGATAATTCAAGTGCGTTACCTTTACTGTGCACTGAATTTCTGTTATTATTACATCAGCTCCACCTAAGATCACCAAGCATTAGATTCCAGAGGCTGGGGGACCCCTGTCCTAAATAATTGACCCTAAAAAGAGTGAAAGGAAGGCGAGTTACTGGTGTATGTGGCATATGGTTAAAAATAGATGGTAAAAGACCTTGACATGGAATCTACAAGTTCAGATCAGTCACTCAGTTGTGTCCAGCTCTTTGCGACCCCATGGACTGCAGCACTACAGGCCTCCCTGTCCCTCACCAACTCCCAGAGTTTACTCAAACTTCAGTACTCTTGCCTGGAAAACCCCATGGATGGAGGAGCCTCGTAGGCTGCAGTCCATGGGGTTGCAAAGAGTCGGACATGAATGAGTGACTTCACTTTCACTTTTCACTTTCATGCATTGGAGAAGGAAATGGCAACCCATCCCAGTGTTCTTGCCTGGAGAATCCCAGGGATAGGGGAGCCTGGTGGGCTGACGTCTATGGGGTCACACAGAGTCGGACAAGACTGAAGCGACTTAGCAGCAGCAGCAGCATGTCCATTGAATTGGTGATGCCACCCACCCATCTCATCCTCTGTTGCCTGTTTCTCCTCCTGCCTTCAATCTTTCCCAGCATCAGGCTCTTTTCAGATGAGTCAGCTCTTCATATCAGGTGGCCAAAGTATTGGAGTTTTAGCTTCAGCATCAGTCCTTCCAATGAATATTCAGTACTGATTTCCTTTAGGATGGACTGGTTGCATCTCCTTGCTGTCCAAAGGACTCTCAAGAGTCTTCTCAAACACCACAGTTCAAAAGCATCAATTCTTTGGTGCTCAGCTTTCTTTATAGTCCAACTCTCACATCCATACACGACTACTGGAAAAATCATAGCTTTGACTAGACAGACTTTGTTGGCAAAGTAATGTCTCTGCTTTTTAATAAGCTGTCTAGATTGGTTATAACTTTTCTTCCAAGGAGCAAGCATCTTTTAATTTCATGGCTGCAGTCACCAGGGCTGCAGTGATTTTGGAGCCCCGAAAACACTGATTCTACAAATTGTCAGAATCTACAAATTGTCAAAGAAAGATTGAAAAGCTTGGTGGTAATGCCTTTATCAGAGTTTGTACAATCACAGGGAAATCACATTATACACTGCTAGGTGCATTATATTCTCAAGGTGTCATACACTGGATGCGTTAGACACCACGTGTTACAAGTTTGGTGCATCATACCCTACAGGTACTATGAGTTATGTGCAATATACTTTGCATGTGTTATATACCGTGTACATCACACTGTTTTTATTAGACACTAGGTGCATAATCTATGTCCTAATGGGCAGAGGGCAGTAGGTAGGAAGAGGGAACAGGGGAGCAATGAGATTTGTACTTTCAAGGTACTCAGAATCCAGTTCCATAGAAGCAACTAACTTCTAACTACCAAGGAACCCTTCCATGCTGTGTGGGATGATTCTATCATATGTCATGAAAAGCCCAAGAAGTCTTCAGGGAGAACTTGGAAGGCTAGGAGCTGGAGTTTGAAGGCTGTCTGGGGTGTGCATGGAAAGGCTCCACCATGGACACAGTCAAAGATTTGGAATCACTTGGGATGCTACCTCTGATTAGCATGAGTACAATAAAATGAAATAAACCAAATGTCATCAATATGTCCTACAAATGCTCTGTTTTTCATATAAAGTTGATTTTCTTTGTTTTTCAAAAAATAGATATGAACTAGTCTGTGCATAGATCACTGAGTACTGCAGGAGGGACCTGGAAGTTTGGGCTCAACTTCTAGGCAACCAGGCAGCACGTCATAAGAATCAGGAGACTAAACCAGCCACAGCCAGAGGATTGCAAATCGAAAGGTGACCATTTGGGTTTTTCCCAAAACTTGAAGTTACTTGAAACCACTTAGTAAGTGAGATAAAGGTACAGATAGCCATAGCACCCATTGGAAACAATATACCTTGGAGCTATTAACCTGAATCACTTCCAGTGTTTTTTCTTTCGTTTTTCTTTATTTTTTGTGAAGTGCTACTTTTAAAGTAAATATTTCTGTAGCTGGATAAAAGTCCTCTCCTGCATAGTCTGAAACTGTCTATACTTATTGCTGTATTTACCTGGTTCATAATGAAGGGAAGATGTCCACATTTGGGTTGTGTCTTATATATTAGTGACTGCATCTTGGGCTTTGCTTTCCAGTTAGAACCAGGGGCGAGTGTGCCTTTGCTGGGGGGTGGGGATTTCTCTTTCTATTCCATGTGAAGCCCCAGGCTTTTCCCTCCACCCCCCACTGCCTCTTAAGGAGTTAGCACACGATTTAAAAGCCCATTTATACAACTTTACTTCCTTCCTTGACTGCGTTTTCTTTCTGTATATTTGACTTCCTTGGGCTTGAAGCCCTGGTCATCTCGCAGCTGTATGACCTGGGAGCCAGAATGGATGCAGAATCTGCACCTCAAGTGGAGAAAGAGGATAAAAAGCACTTTTGCCCTGGGATGTGTGTGTGTGTGTGTGTGTGTGTGTGTGTGTGTGTCTGTGTGTCTGTGTGTGTCTGTGTTCCTGTAAGGACAGGCAGAGATGGTGGATTCATTTGAACCCAAGAGGAGGCACAAAGAAATAGCTCAGAGTTTATTTCCAAGCTCTGAAAAATGCATCTTCATTACAGCCCGTACCCAGAATGAGTTATTTGAGCATTGCCAGACTTTTTTTCTTTTTATATATCTGCTCACCAATTTAAGTGCTCATTCTGCCAGAATCTGGTCTCCGAAATGTGAGCTGGGGAAACGACACTGGCTGAGAGCTCAGAATGCTTGTCAGTGTCCTTGCGGAACTCAGCCAGGGGGTCCCACCAGCAGCTAATCAGCAATGAGAAATCAAGGCGACAGCATCAACGACAGACAGTATTTCTACTGACACCGTGCTGGGGCTTTCCTACTGTTATATCGCAAACTGCTAACTGCTGCTGCTGAGTCACTTCCGTCGTGTCCGACTCTGTGCGACCCCATAGACGGCAGCCCACCAGGCTCCCCTGTCCCTGGGATTCTCCAGGCAAGAACACTGGAGTGGGTTGCCATTTCCTTCTCCAAAGCATGAAAGTGAAAAGTGAAAGTGAAGTCGCTCAGTCGTGTCCGACCCTCAGCGACCCCATGGACTGCAGCCTTCCAGGCTCCTCCGTCCATGGGATTTTCCAGGCAAGAGTACTGGAGTGGGGTGCCACTGTCTTCTCCACAAAAGAGCCCTGCTATTCCTATTTAACGAGGTTAGAGAGGTTAGCAATTTATTCAAAGTGAGAGAAACCAGTGTGCTCTGTTTCATCTATCCAAGCTTTAACCATAACTAACATTACATGTGTGTTTCAGTTTATAAAGCTGCCCTCCGGAATGGTGTTTTATTCAATCCATGGTGAAGGACTCGGGAGCCTAAGATTCAATCCAAGATTAGCCCACACATCAGTGGACCATGTGAGATGTAAAATGTGTTCTTGTGAAGCTGTGGTGTCAAGAAACTACAGGTCAGATCTCAGGTTATGTGGGAAGAAAGGCAATCTTTTGAGTGGCACCTGTATCTCTAGTGTTCACATCTCTAAAAGTAAAGATAATACTAGATACTAGTTAGCCAAAGCCCTTACTTTGGTCATTGTACTAAAAAAGAAAATTCTCTTTAGCACAGCAGTGGATAGTGTGGGTATACCTGGGGGTCCACAGTAAAAATTTATAGTGAAATAACCTCATTAGAGTTAAAAATAATTGAACTCATTAGAATGTATGTTTTATATGGCACACACATTGTTTTGGAGCATATAAAATGAAGGAAAACCTCCAAATTCTTTTTATGAAGCAAGTATAACAAATCCTATGTCTGATTAAAAATAAATAAAGAAAAAAATATAGACCAAATCAGTATGATTTATGAGCATTGGTGTGAAAATCTTAAATTTTAGTGAACATACTCTAAAATCATGTTAAGAAATATTAAGAAAATGCTGAAATTAACATGCTATAAAGACTAGAGATCTCTTCAAGAAAATTAGAGATACCAAGGGAACATTTCATGCAAAGAAGGGCTCGATAAAGGACAGAAATGGTATGGACCTAACAGAAGCAGAAGATATTAAGAGGAGGTGGCCAGAATACACAGAAGAACTGTACAAAAAAGATCTTCATGACCCAGATAATCATGATGATGTGATCACTAATCTAGGGCCAGACATCTTGGAAAGTGAAGTCAAGTGGGCCTTAGAAAGCATCACTACGAACAAAGCTAGTGGAGGTGATGGAAATTCCAGTTGAGCTGTTTCAAATCCTGAAAGATGATGCTGTGAAAGTGCTGCACTCAATATGCCAGCAAATTTGGAAAACTCAGCAGTGGCCACAGGACTGGAAAAGGTCAGTTTTCATTCCAATTCCAAAGAAAGGCAATGCAAAAAAAATGCTCAAACTACGGCACAACTGCACTCATCTCACATGCTA
>SJYQ01004790.1:119985-145096 GCA_006410935.1 Redunca redunca | reverse complement strand
AACAGTGGAAACAGTGTCAGACTTTATTCTGGGGGACTCCAAAATCACTGCAGATGGTGACTGAAATTAAAAGATGCTTACTCCTTGGAAGAAAAGTTATGACCAACCTAGATAGTATATTCAAAAGCAGAGACATTACTTTGCCGACTAAGGTCCGTCTAGTCAAGGCTATGGTTTTTCCTGTGGTCATGTATGGATGAGAGGGTTGGACTGTGAAGAAGGTTGAGCGCCGAAGAATTGGTGCTTTTGAACTGTGGTGTTGGAGAAGACTCTTGAGAGTCCCTTGGACTGCAAGGAGATCCAACCAGTCCATTCTGAAGGAGATCAACCCTGGGATTTCTTTGGAAGGAGTGATGCTGAAGCTGAAACTCCAGTACTTTGGCCACCTCATGAGAAGAGTTGACTCATTGGAAAAGACTCTGATGCTGGGAGGGATTGGGGGCAGGAGGAGAAGGGGACGACTGAGGATGAGATGGCTGGATGGCATCACGGACTTGATGGACGTGAGTCTGAGTGAACTCTGGGAGATGGTGATGGACCAGGAGGCCTGGCGTGCTGCAATTCCTGGAGTCGCAAAGCGTCGGACACGACTGAGCGACTGAACTGAACTGAACTGAACATGCTATAATCAAATTGGATTTATGCTAGGAATTCAAAGGAGATTAAATGTTTGATACTATGTTAATATAAGAAAAAAATCCAAATGAGATTTTGTAGAGATGCTAAAAATTCTTTGACACAATTTAACAATCTTTCCTAATTAAAATTCTTGAGAAAATACAAATAGGGGACTATCTCCTTAAAATTATGAAGGACCAGCATCTCACTCTTAAGGCCAGCATCTTTCAAGATGTCCTTGGCCATTTCACATCATTTTTGAAGTACCAGCTAATGTAATTAGACTAGGCAAAGTAATCATAGCCCAATGACTGAAAAGAAGAAATAAAATGATCCCTCTTGCAGAAGACATAAAAGTATACCTGAAAAATCTTACAGAATTAATGATAAAACATCTCATAAAAGAATGCATTAAGACAGCAAGATAAAAGGTAAACATGAGAAATTGATAGCACTCACATACATATCCGCCTGCAATGCAGGAGACCCCAGTTAGATTCCTGGGGCTACTACTAGTTCGATTCCTGGGTCTACCTCTACTACTTCTGCTACAAGGATACCCACTCCAGTATCCTTGGGCTTCCCTCGTGGCTCAGCTGGTAAAGAATCCACCTGCAATGCGGGAGACCTGCGTTCGATCCCTGGCTTGGGAAGATCCCCTGGAGAAGGAAAAGGCTACCCACTCCAGTATTCTGCCCTGGAAAATTCCATGGACTGTGTAGTCCATGGGGTTGCAAAGAGTCGGACACGACTGAGCGACTTTCACTTTCACTTTCACATACACATAGGGACTTCCCTGATGGCTCAGCTCAGACAGTAAAGAATCTGCCAGCCATGCGGGAAAGCTGGGCTCAGTCCCTGGGTCTGGGAGATTCCCTGGAGAAGAGAATGGCAACCCACTCCACTGTTCTTGCCTGGAGAATCCTAAGGACAGAGGAGCCTAGTGGCCTGTTACAGTCCATGGGGTCGTAGAGAATCAGACATAACTGAGTGACTAACACTTTCACGTACACATAGGGACTTCCCTGGTGTTTCAGTGGTTAAGACTCTGAGCTTCCACTGCAGAGGGTGCAGGCTTGATTCCTGGTTGGGAAACTTAAGATCTCACATGCACCATGGCATGGCTGGAAAAAAGAGAGATTTCTCTCCTTGTTTCACATACACATAACCATGAGAACATATAATGAATGAGAACACCAAATTTACAAAAGAAAAAAGGATAAAATAAAACGTTAGTAATAAAATCATATCTCATTAAAAGTATATATGTCTACATAAAACTGTACATGTTCACAAGATCTTTATCCATAATAGCCCAAAACTGAAAACAACTCAAATTCCCATTGACTTGTTTTTTTGATAAACAGATTGCAGCACACTCACCACTGCTCAGAAATAACAAGCGATTCATGGAACAAACGTGGATGAATCTCAGAAGCGGTTTGCTAATGAAAGAAACTAGTGTAAAAGTTTTCTTACTGTTTTGGTTACATCTTTATAAAATTCTACAGAGCTAAAACTATGGCAACAGAAAAATCAGGGGTTCCTAGGTCCAGGACTAAGGAGAGGAGATTCACTGGGTGCGAGAAAACTCTTGAGGGTAAAGGAATTGCTTTACAACATGAATATAGTGGTGGATACATCACCATATGCATTCATCAAAATGTTGAATTGTACTTCCCAAATAATTGCTTTTTACTATATAGCATATATTATACCTTGATAAAGCTGATTTAAAAAAATAACTTTACTCATTATTCAAAGAATTTGTTTTCTAGAAGTTCCCAGAAAATCAGCCAAGGCCATGCTAGAGTGCAGCTGAAATGGAAAGGGGAGTGTTTTGTACAAAATAGCCTTGTAAGGTGTTAAGATATAAACTAGATGTTTTCAGGTAGAAAACTCAGAGTCACCAGGTCATGTTCCCTGGACTTACAGGTTTTGAATCTCTCAGTATTCGGAGTAAAGGTCAGAATAAATATAAAGTAAATAGATGGGGAAACAGTGGAAACAGTGTCAGACTTTATTTTTGGGGGCTCCAAAATCACTGCAGATGGTGACTGCAGCCATGAAATTAAAAGATGTTTACTCCTTGGAAGGAAAGTTATGACCAACCTAGATAGCATATTGAAAAGCAGAGACATTACTTTGCCGACTAAGGTCCATCTAGTCAAGGCTATGGTTTTTCCAATGGTCATGTATGGATGTGAGAGTTGGACTGTGAAGAAAGCTGAGCACCGAAGAATTGATGCTTTTGAACTGTGGTATTGGAGAAGACTCTTGAGAGTCCCTTGGACTTCAAGGAGATCCAACCAGTCCATTCTGAAGGAGATCAGTTCTGGGTGTTCTTTGGAAGGAATGATGCTAAAGCTGAAACTCCAGTACTTTGGCCACCTTATGCTAAGAGTTGACTCACTGGAAAAGACTGTGATGCTGGGAGGGGTTGGGGGCAGGAGGAGAAGGGGACGACAGATGATGAGATGGCTGGATGGCATCACTGACTTGATGGACGTGAGTTTGAGTGAACTCCGGGAGTTGGTGATGGAGATGGAGGCCTGGCGTGCTGCGATTCCTGGGGTTGCAAAGTGTCGGACACGATTGAGAGACTGAACTGAACCTAACTGAACTGAAAAAAGACAGTGGAGAACAGCAGGCAACTGCTTCTCTCACGACACCAACTGCTTCCTTTGCTTATCAGTCTCTTACTTCACTTCTCTTGCCTTATACATTTGCCTCACAAATAGGTGGATGTGTTCATGGATGGAAATAAGCAGGATCAGGGTCTATGGGTATGTGTGTGTATGTGTGTGTGTATAAAATTCCACTTCCTTTTCTCCCTCATGTCGAATCTGGGTTTATTCTTACCCTTACAGAACCATGTGATCCTAGTTTTAAAATAAAACCATTCACCTTGATAGTTTTCTCTTACTCTAGATTTAGCCCCCTTTCCAGCAGAGGAGAAAGTAAGGAAAATTGCTTTTTTTCTGCATACGTTGTGATTCTACCCATGCACATACCTGTTTTTCACATTTCAATATGAACACCACTGCTGTCTACGAAGGGTCTGTGAATTTCTTGACAATATCAGTCTGGAAGTGAAGTCCTTTGTGGGGCGATGGACTGAATTCCTAGATTCAGCATCGTGTGTTCTAATTTCCTTAAGTTGTCTCTTTTCACTTCTCTCAGGAGTTCCAAAGTAAGTAACTCCAAAACAGCGGGTTGCCATGACTGAGGGCACCCCTTCCTTTTTATCTTAAATGAAGGCCTGAAACTGCAACTTGAAAGTAAAAGGTGTTCTAAAATGTCTAATTTACTTCAAAGATTCGCCCTTCTCGGCCCTTTTCTTTCTTACAAATGATTTGGATGTGAATTTATCTGTCGTTCTATTGCTTAGAGCTGTCTAGTTACTGTTGTGTTTCTATTATTATTGTTTTCATTACCCATTTAAAGATAGCGAGGACTCAAACTCCGGTACAAATTTCTTTCCAACTTTTCACCCTCAATTTAAAAATAAAATACCAGAATAAGGAAAAAAAAAAAAAAAAGACTGGATCTAGTCTAAAAACTTTGACAAAGAAACACATCCAGTACCATAATAGCAAGCACTGGGAATCCTGGCTGTTATGGTTTTGCAGTTTGCTAAGTGGCTTGCAGGCCAGTATCTTTTTCCCAGTGATTGTTCAGCAGTGACTTGTCCTGGATGAGGAAAAAGGAGTGATATCCTAGAACTCTATCCACTGCTAACTCTTGATGAGCATTCACTTGTGTCTCAAAAATATTTTATTTTCTATAAATATTGTTTTTGCAATATTTGTTGATTTTAATTTAATTTTTTTTCTTATGCGGATACATCAGTAACCAACACCCCCAGTTAATGTCAATCTTTATTAACCAATGTACATGATCTAGTGAGTTAGCACATTGGACTTAGAATTGTTGTTATTCAATCACTAGATTGTGTCCAGTGACTCTTTGCAACCCCATGGACTATAGCCTGCCAGGTTCCTCTCTCCATGGGATTTCCAAGCAAGAATACTAGAATGGGTTGCCATTTCCTTCTCCAGGGGGGCTATACCTGGACCAGAGATCAAACCCATGTCTCTTGTATTGGCAAGAAGATTCTTTACCAGTGAGCCACCAGGGGAGCCCGGGACTAAGAGTAGACAGACAGACTTGAACCTGGGGACCTGAGAGGTAAGAGAAATCATACATAAGCCTTGTAACAAGCAGAATAAGGTCTTTCCTTTTAACCTTTTTGTTAAAATTTTATTATTTAAGCTATTTGTTAAATCTGATGAATATAAATTTCTATATTTAGAGTCAGATGAGTTTGAATTTCAACTCTGCCACAACATTGGTAACCTTAGGCAAATGACTGAATGCTTTCTAAGCCTCACTTTTCTCATTTGTAAAATGGGTTTCATTATAACATTTATGTCATAGGGTTCTGAGACAATTAAATAAAAGATTAAATAATAAATATGAAATAATTATTAAATGAAATCATGCCTGTCAAGTGCCTCACACACTGCTTAGCACATATTCAAAGACTTTCTGTGCAATTTTCACAAGCATCCGTAACTGGGGTGATATATTTCAGATATCTTTGATGGATCCATATCTCAGATGGATTAAGAAGTTAAGCACAGAGATTTAGGAAGGTGAAGTCATTCTGTTTTCTCTCTTCCTTTCTATCTTTTTCCCAGACTCTCACACCATGTCCTTACCCCTTTCCTCTCTACCCCACACACAGACTAACATGGTGGCAGACTAGAGGTGGGGGTAGAAAACGGGCACCGTGGCCAAGATCGCCAGGTGCCCAGGGCCAGCACAGCATACCTGCAGGGGTGCGCTTGCCTTTATAATCCATGCCTGGCCCCTTTCCACATCCTCTCTTAGGGGAATGAAGCCCCTGATGACCTATTGGGCTTGACTCTTGCTGCTTCCCAAAGGCCTTTCCTTCCCTCCCTCCCTTCTTTCCTTCCTTCCTTCTACTTTTCAAAGTCTAGAGCAGTAGAGAGTTTCCTTGGCTTGACTCTAGTGATCATAGGGGATGGAAATGCCAAGGAAAGGGGATATAGAAAGCATTAGGAAAGGCATGCTTTCTGGATATGGCTAGGGCACAATTTATTTGCCAAAGAACTTTTTTTCTTTCTGCAATAGTTTAAAGCTTTTGGAAAAGTAGCTGCAGATACAGATTTCAATGTACAGTTCATTTTTACTCACACATGTTTATACAGATAAGACATTTTCTGTCTAAATGTGATAATAGAGGGTTTCTAGCCTGACTTAGAGTAAGGAACATGGAAAAGACAGCAGAGGAGATAAGGATGCAGAGTAAGAGAGCCTTGAATCAGCTTGGCAATGCCCAGGGATCCAGGAGCTAACAGCATTACCCATCCAGCAGGTACCAGGCAAGAGGCATGCTCACTGCTATGAGTTATGTGTGTTGGGGGAGACAGAGAGAACACAGACAGGAAAGACCAGTGAAGTTGACTGGGGCAGCCCCTGGCCTGTATCTGCACTGCTGACCCTGGGCCACCCATGGGGACTCTTAGTGATCCTCATGGGGTTGCTGAATGCAAGGCAAGGAGGGCTCTGGAGCGGGGCATGTGCTCCAGACCCCCATCACTGGGCAGCAGCCCCACCTAAACATCCAGGCTGAAAATTCATTTTGGTCCTTAGTGAACAAGAAAATAAAATGAAAGAGGATGCTTTCTGAGATTGGGGCAAAGCACATATGATGGGCTCTAGAGCCTTCCACAGTCTGAAAGGATTGGGTTTCTTGAAACGTTGTAGTCTCTTGGAGTATTGGGGGTGCAAACTCAACGGGCAACATAAATGGAATGTGCAGAAAAAACAACCCTCCTGTTTGTTGGCTGTAACTAGTATGGTCTTCGTCCAGCTCTCGATCACCCTCTCTGGGCTCAGGGGGACTCTCAGGCTGACTGGCCTCCCCTCAGCTCCTGCCCTTTCTAAAGACACCTCACTGTGGCTGTGAGCCCTGTTCACTCCCTGATGACCTGGCTGGTCACTCCGCTCCTTTTTATCCCCTAGGCCTGGCTTTCAGCCCCATCGAGGTTCTGGCACCAACACTCAGGGCAGCTTAGAAAACTTGGATCTCAGGAACACCCATTTCGGCCCCACTTTCAGCACACATGCCTTGAGTTCCCTAATGAATAACAGAGTCCAGGGTCACTCTCTGCTTATGGTTTTTCCTTCATTTATCACCTTCTCTTTCTGATGAACTTCAGTTGCTACTCATTCATTCACTCAGCAAACATTTTCCAAGTGCCTGCTATTTGACAGGCTTAAATGTCACGTCCTCTGTGAAGTCTATCACAACTTCTCTGAAAAGAATTAGTCACTTCCTCTCTGTCTTTCCACGACACTCTGTATAAACCCCTGATTATTTCTGTTGCATATGTTGCAATGATACACCACTGCCTCCCTCTCCTCTGTAGGCCCATCATGTTCCTGCTTGAAGGGAGAACCAGTTGTATTCAGCTTTGTGCCATCAGTGTCTGGCACTCTTTGAATACTTATTGATAAACAATAAGAAATGGGTGGAAAGAAATTGATGCACTTAAATACAGGTGCTCCTAGTACCCAGAGAGGCAGCATGGTTTTGTAGTTAAGGGCACAGCTTCTGAAGTCAGATCATCTTGATTTTAATCCTGACTCTAAGATCAACTAGCAGGACAATCCTAAACAAGCAATTTACCACTGTGTGCCTCACTCTCCACACTAGAAAAAGTGATAATAACAGTACCTAGTCCACAGTGTCATTGTGAGGATTAAATAAACTAATGCAGGGCAAATATATAGAATATGCTAGGCATATAATATGTGTTCAATAAATGGTGATTCTTGTTGCTTGTTTGTCTTTCCCAGAGGACTTGATTCTTTTTGATAAAATGCTATCACACTCAGATGAGCAGTTGGATGAATTTAGGGTGTGAAGGACAAAGAGAAATTCAGGTTTCATTTTCAGAGGAAAAGCCAGTGAATTTTATGCTTTATCTTCATTTTCCCAGCTGGACTTGACTTGTACATCCGGATGTTTACTTTCAGACTTTATAAGGACTCTGGTGCCATAAGGAAGATGCTGGAATACAGTCAAATGTAGCTGTGAGGGAAACTTCTAGCCAAAGAAAATAAGGCAGAATGTCATTAAAAAGAAAAATAATCTGCATTTTCCTTATTAAAAAAGGGTGGGTTGGGACAGGTTCTGTTACATTAACTGCTAAGATACCTATGAGATAAATGACCATGTCTAGGGAGCTGGCAGCAAGTCCTACTCTGGAGACATGATTTTGAGACCATTTAGGTAATCTCAGTTTTTTCCCAGCTTCTCAATAAAGTCAAAATAAAAGTTTAATGAACTTTCTCTAAGGATCCATCAGATGTCCACCTCATTCTTGCTGCTGCTCCTTATGCACGTTCTTTTTGATACAACTTTGACAGTAACTGGGCTTCCCTGATAGCTCAGTCGGGAAAGAATCCACCCGCAATGCAGGAGACCTGGGTTCAATCCCTGGGTTGGGAAGATCCCCTGGAGAAGGGGATCTTCTTGACAGTAACTAGTCACAGAGCTCTTGGAATCAGTCAAACGAATCATTTGAAAAGAGTTCATAAACATAGGAAACCACTTGTATTAAAGATGGATACAAGAGGAAGAGTCAACACACACGAAATGCTGCCCCCAAATACCAGGCTTCCAACAGACTGGGGAGTTCAGAGAGAAGTGCCAGGGAGGAGAGGGCAGAGAAGTAACCTGCAGAGCAGCAAGAGGGAGTGTGGTGAGCTCCAGGAAGCGGGGTCTAGCCTTGCTCACACCCCTCCCACTGCCCACCTCTCTTCCTGGATCTCTGGTCTTCCTGGATTTCCCGACTTTTCAGTTTCCTCCTGTTCTGCTTCCCCTCTTTCACTTGCTTATGAACTGAAGTTGGCCTTGATTTGACAGGGACAGGACAAAAGTTCCACTACCCAGTGATTCTCCAAGTGCAGTGAACAAGAAGCAGGTGGGGACAATCTCTTTTTGTCCCTGCAGATCCAGTCACCTTCTTTTCCACCCTGCCCAGTGCCCTGGGGGTCTGGCCCATGAGTCCCTTGCTCTGGCTTGTCATCAGTTTCAGTGATGGGGAGTCCCGGCAGGAGATCGGAGGTTAGGGGTAAAGAGAGGTCGGGGTGTTGATTCTCCCTGCTCCCTCTCTGTGAGACCACCTAAGACTGGTTGAGACCATCCATCAAGAGAATCCCAAGGACATCCTGCCTAGTGGCCATCCCCTACAACCCTTCTACTCCAAGTTCCAGTAACCACTCTCTCTCTCTCCGTGCCCCTTCCTACCTTAGCTAGGGTTCTTACAAGCCAGAATACTGCATTTTTGGTTTCCCTTGCCTACTTCTTTGAAGATGATCCCTTTATTAAACTCTCCTCCAATTACCCTAATTTGAGTGTGTCATCTGTTTCCTGTAGGGGCTCTGACAACACATATCAATAAGAATCTTGTTTAAAATTCAGATTCCTGAGTACTGACTGCAGACATTCTGAATGAATGTTAGGTCCAGAAAGGCCTCTTCATTTTCCACAAGCACGTGATTCTGATGCCAGTGGTCCAAGGAATGACTTTGAGAGAGACTTCAACAGATTCTAACTGTCAAACTGGACATAGTCCAGATGTAGTCAAATAGTAAGAAAAACACAACCCTCATAGTTCCCATTGTTCCAGAATCTCTTCTGAGAAGTCTAAATTTTTGTATGAGATCATTATGAGCTAAGTTGGGAAAGACAAAGAGATTTCTAAACTAAGGCCTGAAGTCTGTGGGAGGGCTCCAGGAACCAGAAAACTAGAATTACATAGTATCAGTGTATGTGGTATACAGTTTCTGAACACCTCATTGATTTATGCTGGCATGGTTTACCTGGAGCTGAGCGCTCCTGAAGTTTTATTTGCAGTGATTGCACCATCACTAATAAGATAGGGAGATGTAATCAATGGCAGATGCGCAAATCTGAAATTGAAGAATGAGGTCCTTGCAAGCCAGCAGTGCCTGCCACTAGTCCAAACTAACAGTTGTTAATTGCAGTAACTAGTCAACCCCAGCAGTTGTTAATTGCACAATGCTACAAGGAAGCATCTGCCAAAGATGAGAAAAAAAAAAAAACAACAACAGGAAACTAATGTACTGGTGTCTGGTAAACACTAAGGAGGACCATATAGGCATGTAGAGAAAATACAAAACCTCCCCGGATCTTGAAGTGCAGACTAATCATTTCAAAAATCTGTCCTGTTTTGCATATATCAGGTATATTCTTGGAAGGTGACTGTTTCAGATATCTAGGACAATATTTGTTTAGGCAGCAGGGCAGACAGAAGAGGCAGTTGGAGAATAACAATGTCTCTTCTGGGAGCTGAACCTCCTGCTGCTTCTCCAGCTTATTTCTCAGAATAGTAGCTCAGAAAGTGGAAGGGGCCAGCTCACTTTCTCCTTCATAAGGACATGCTGCAAGAGTCGGGCCTCATCTGTAGGATCTGCCTTAAAAATCTTCCAGCAAGTGTCTGGTCATGGATGCTTCTTCAAGATAATCTAATCTAAATCTTCTGCTCTTGCTGAATCACGTGCCAGAAGAGATGCCCAGATAAACTGATGTACAAATGGATTAACGAAGTACATATTCTCCCGGTACTCTGTTCCCCACTGCGGCACATCTGATTGTGATGTTGCGTTCATCACATGGTAGCACTAAAAAAAGCAGTTTTTTTAAGAGAAAAAGGATGGGCTATAGCCTCAAATCCCTGGGCCCAAATCTTGACTCTGCCACTTTAAGAAAATTGTTTAGTGATTCTGATTCCCTGTTTCTTCATTAACAAAACTAACAAGAACAGGGACCTCATAAGAGGATGCCATCATTAATCAAATTAATATACCTAATCACAGCACAGCAGCTATTATAGAGTGATAGGTTCTCAATAAATGACAGCGGTCATTCTTGTTATTCTAGAAGCTCGAGTTAAACCTCAGATGGCCTTTTTCTTTTCTGTAGGTCAAAGCCACAGGTCAGAGACACTGTAGCCCAAGTGTCCATCTTGCTTCCACGGATATGCACTGCCTAACTGGAGAGCTGAAATGGGATTGAGGCTCAGAGATCTGAAACTATTCTGTCTGACGATCTGGGCTCTAGGATAAGTGATCCCTGCATAGGAAACAGTTTCAACAATGATAATCACATCTCCCACTGACTCCAGTCTCCTGGGCACCAAAACTTCATCCCCATGGAGAGTCAGGCCAGAAGCTATAAACCCAGTCCATTAAAACTCAGTGGCAGGCTTGCTTGGTGGTCCAGTGGTAAAGACTCTGCCTGTGAACACAGGGGACACAGGTTCAATCCCTGGTCTGGGAAGATCCCACATGCCCTGGAGCAACTAAGCATATGTGCCACAGCTACTGAGCCTGTGATCTGCAGCCTGGAAGCCGCAACTGCTGAGACCATGTGCTGCAACTACTGAAGCCTGCACTCCCTAAAGTCCATGCTCCACAACCAGAGAAGCCGCCACAATGAGAAGCCTGTGTACCATAACTGAAAGTAGCCGGAGAAAGCTCACATGCAGCAACGAAGACCCAGTGTAGCCAATAAACAAACAAATAAAAACAGCTCAGCTGCTCGGTGTCTGGGCTGGTAGGGAGTGAACTCACAGGTGAGATCTGAGGCTGCCGCAGCCGTGAACATGGTGGACCTTGCCCACATGGGTGCCTGTGTCCTGAAGCATGTGGTGACTGGGAAGAGCTTTACCTGGTTGAGGGCAAGCAGTTTTACAACGTGCTGGGCTTCAAGCAGTACAACAGCCTGGGCATCCTGCTGGCCACCCTGGGGAAGCCTGTTTGTGATTTGGCCATGCCAAGGCTGTCGGCATGCAGGAAAAGCAAACAAAAACAAACACTCAGTGGCTCTATCTCAGGAGTCAACATAGATATGGCTGGAGCCAGGCAGTACGTGATGAAGAGAAAGAAATCATCTTTTCCCTGTGGGGAGTTTTAAAACTACTAACTCATTCTATTTCCTTGAGTTTGGTGTCATATATTAATTCCTAGCATCATTCCCAGAGCATTGTTGACTCTCTCTAACAGATTTCCTGAATGTATTTGAAAACATCCTAAATCTATGGAACTTAATCTGTCATTAACACCAGTCCATCACTGACCTACCCTATCACTATCTGGGCCTATAGAACAACCATGATTCTGTATCATTTCCCACCTAACTATACCAGCTAAGCATACCTATCCTGTTATTAATGTTAACATCCATCCATGCACCCCTCCACTCATCTACCCATCCATCCATGCATCTATCCACCCAACTACCAATCCACACATTCCTATATAATATGAAGTGCTCACTCACATGGGTGCCTCCTTGAAGCCGGGGATACTTGAATGAGTATGAGGAGACCTGGTCTGTTAGGAGAAACACGAAAGTATCAGGTTTTTGGGGGTAAGCACTTGATCTTGATGGTCTTAATATTTCCCCAGATAGCCTATGTACCTATGGAATGCAGAATCAGTCCAACAACAAACTGGGCCACTGGAAATCTATCTCTTGTTTCCACTGGTGGTAACAGGTCTCTAGTTGAGCCTCCCAAAGCACCAGTTCAGTTCAGTTCAGTCACTCAGTCCTGTCCATCTCTTTGTGACCCCATGGACTGTAGCACGCCAGGCTTCCTTGTCCATCATCAACTTCCAGAGCTTGTTCAAACTCATGTCCATTGAGTCGGTGATGCCATAACCATCTCATTCTCTGTCATCCTCTCTCCCAGCATGAGGGTCTTTTCCAATGAGTCAGTTCTTTGCATCAGGTGGCCAAAGTATTGGCGCTTTGGCCTTCTCGCTGACATTGGTTTAAGAGAATACAGAATATAGGATACTTTGCAAATAAAATTATTTCCCTCTCATTTCTGGTGTAATTAAAATTTTTCATAGATTTTTTGTTTTTTCTTGAAGCAAAATGGAGGTACACGTTTGGTTTCAAGCTTCTTTCAAGAAGATGTTACATTTCAGAGAAAGTTGAAACTCTAGCTGGCTCCACCCAAAAGCTTCAAGCGGAACCTCAAGATTGTATCCTGGCGATAGGAAGTTATAGAATCTATCCTTCAAGAGCAGGGGGTGTGGGGAGAGGGGCAGGTTTTCTCCAGATAAAGGCAGGGAGTGAATGCCCTTGAGGGCTCCCATAGCCAGGCCTGGAACCATCACCAGTCACCTGGCTCAGGTGAAAGCAGAGTCTTTCCCTGGCCTGTCTGATTCTATTCTAGCACAGATAAACAACAACACAGGATCGGAGCAAGATTCTTGACTCTTTTTTAAATTATGCGTTTATTTTAATTCTACTCCTCGGACCTCCTTCAAGTCCTTAATTTTAACCTGAGAAACTTGTCCTCTGTCTGCAGGTTTATATTTTACTACCGTTTTACACTACACAATCCATGTTTCCCTTTCTTTATGATAAATTACTTACCTTAGGATTTCATATGTAATCATTGTCTTTTTCTCTCCTTAATAAACCATCCTAAGCGGGCATTTACGACACTGAAACTTAAATTTTGCTGGTTTTTCTTCCTGACATCACAGCTGAGCCAGCATTCATCAAGTGAGGGTCCTCACCCCAGAAAGGTGATTCAGTTCCTACTGACAGCAGAGTACAGACAGAGTGGGTCTAAATTCCTTGTCTCAGTTCATCGAGTCATAAGTGACAGGAAGTGATGAGAGGGCTAGAGCAGAGCTTACAGTGCTTTTCCTGCCAGAGCTCTTTCATGCTTATTGATGCCAAGGAAGTGATTTTAATTAGTGATGACTAAGTAGGCACACGAAAGAGTTTCCTATTAATTTTTAATTCTGTTACTACTGCTCTCACCACCATTAATGGAAATTCTATTGAAGGAGGAAGAAGGGACAGCTTGGGGCTGATGGCAGGAGGAAACTGGGGGGGTCACTGCTAACAGAGGTAGCCTGAGAAACACCAGGCTATCTGGCATCTGTTCTAAAGAGAAAGTGAAGACAAACCAACAGATCTTCGGGGAGTCCTTACTCTGTGTTCTAGGTTCTCTGTATTCTTTCACTGAATTCTTGAAAACCTCTATGAGGGACTGCTATGATCTCTTGGGGTAAACATATTGCTGTCGCATCCCATAAAGAAGGGTGATATTACAAAGAGAGAGCGAATTTGCATACAAATCGATAAAGATTGATATTGAATGTAGATTGCAAAGCATGCCTATCCTTGACCATTTGTCAAGATGGCAAACCTCACTGGAAACTGACCATTCCCTGAGCTCACAGATTAAATCAATGACCCAGTTTAGAAAGCAATCTGTCTGCGGTAAGAGTTGGGAACAAAATCAACCAGATACTCAAAGGAAAAAAAAAAAAAAAAAAAAAAAACTCCAGAGCAGATTGTGGATCTTAGAAGAGGCATCTAAAATCAAAACTCAGTGTGTGATCCCCTAGGAAGCTACAGGTAGGGCTCACCTCACATAGAGGGAGAAAGAAATCACCATCTGTATGTTATGGGTACTGAGACACAATATATGAATAAAATGGAAATATCAGTAAAGAAATAGGAAACCTAAAAGGAAAGAAAAAAATCTGGAGCTGAAATTACAGTATCTGAATTTTTTAAAAAAAATCACTAGAGGGATTCAAAGTAAGATTTGGATAGGCAGAAGAAAAAAATCAGCAAACTTAAGATAGGACAATAAGACTTACTGAGTCTGAGGAACAGAAAGAAATGGGATTGAAGAAAGCCACCATCAAATGGATCAACCATGTGCTTTGTGAGAATCCCAGCCCTCTAATCACCTTCTCTATTTAATTTATTAGTCATCTCTCAACATAGCAGAGCCGACACAAATTAGTTTCCTTACTTATTTGGCAAGATACTAATGCTATATCAGTACACTATATTTTCTTTTGAATTTATTTTTAAGACCCATGTTTAAGGATAAGGATGACTATATGGACCTTTGCCGACAAAGTTCTGCATAGTCAAAGCTATGTTTTTTTTTCTAGTAGTTATGAACGGATTTGAGAGTTGGATCATACAGAAGGCTGAGCACTGAAGAACTGATGCTTTCAGTTTGTGGTACTGGAGAAGACTCTTGAGAGTTCCTTGAATAGCAAGGAGATCAAACCAGTCAATACTAAAGGAAATCAACCCTAAATATTCACTGAAAGGACAGATGCTGAAATTAAAACTCCAATACTTTGGTCACCTGATATAAAGAGTTGACTCATTGGAAAAGACCCTGATGCTGGGAAAGATTGAAGGCAAAAGGAGAAGGGGGAGGCAGAGGATGAGATGGTTAGATAGCATCACCAACTCAATGGGCATGAATTTGAGCAAACTCCGAGAGATAGTGAAGGACTGGGAAGCCTGGTGTGCTGCAATGCATGCGGTTGCAAAGAGTCAGACACGACTTAGCGACTGAACAACTTAAGAATAGGTCTTTCTAAATGTGAAAGAGAGATCTTGCAGTTAGCAGGCACCTGGCATGGAAGGAGCAATGCAACAGGGAAGATGAAGGAGATGGGAGGGACAGAGTGGCACACCTAAGAGAAATCTCTCACAGTCTGCACCCTATTGCCTGGGGCAGCGCTGGAACCTGACCCATGATCAGTCTGTGGGCATCTGAATATCGCCATGATAGTGCCATAGCAAACACGTGCTTTCATTTATTCATCATGTGCATGTCCACCTGGGCACTTAGCGGAAAAGCTGCAGATGATTCTTCCAACTGAGTGGCCATCTTGGTGGTAATTAGGGGGTATAAGTAGGTGCATCTGGCTTTTCAGCCTCTCCCTACTAGTTGCACAGCATGAGAAGGTGTAGAATGTTGATGGCACTGCTATTTGAATCTTTTAAAGATATTCAGACACAGCTCACCCTTCACAAACTCAGAGACCTCGCCCACATTTCATGATTCTCTCAGCAGTCAAGTATCTTCATCACAACAAACCTTCCTTATCCTCATGTGTACCTCAATGGTCAAGTAACATTTCTAGCAACCTTGATCTCTTAGTCAATGACTATAGTCTGAAGGGTTAAGGTAGCTTTCATCTGCATAGCTCTAATGCATGGGATAGTAAAATGTTTATTGAACTCTTAGGTGTTTTTGTTATTTATTTTCTCTTACTATTACTGGTTATTTAATATCAAAATATCCATTGAAAGGTGTAAGCCCTGTATATAACACTGAGTTTGGTACAATAGAAAAGAAAAACATGTCCTTTAAGAGTTTACAAAGCATATACATGTAAGGCAGATAAGTAGCTATAGCAAGATATGATTAAATACTAAAATTAGTCATCTACATATTATCTGTATTTTTCAACACAAGTTACACATTAAAATTGCCTATGAAGCTTGGTAAAACTGTAGATGTCTGTAGCTCACCCACTGAGACTCTGATTAGGTCTGTCTGGTCTGTGTCTATATTTTTTAAATAGTCCCCAGGTGATTCACACTCACTTCCAGGATATGAATCACTGTAACAAGTGCTAAAGAACATAATTAAAAGAGATAACAGTGAGAACCCAAGTGAGGAGGAAAGTCTTATAGTATAATTGGAACTTGTTTGGAACCTTGAATCAGAGAAAGGATTTGGGTGGGCAACAATGGAAAGAGGAGACCATTGTGATTGGGAAGGAGGCGTGGAAACCATTGTGAGAAAAGGGAGTTGGAAATCAAGTTGCTTCATATTTGTTGAGTGGCAAGCACAAGAAGAAAGATGCAGAGGGTCATGTCTGGAGTGGTAACACTGGGTTACATGATGGCAGAAAGAAAGTCTTAGTGACCAAAGGAAGCACACAGTAGGAAAGTATGCTTGGACCACAAGCCCAGAAAATAGTGTCTTTTGTTTTGTGCCCATAAAACAATTGTAGGTGGCTATCAAAATGGACTTGAGTAAAGACTGACAAGCAGAAATGCATCAATTTAAGACTCTAAAACAGGTGCCTTTGTTTGGAGACCCAGACTCTGGGAACTGTTACTCCTGAGAGCTTTACTTAACAGTTGAGAGTTTTCCTGTCCATCCCTAATTTCCAGATTGTCAAGTGACTTTTCCTCAGTGGCAAAGTCTTTTGTCCTTCTGATTCCTTTGAAGGGAGTAATAACGAAGCTGGGTGGGGATGTGGATCAGGGTCATTGAAAATAGAGTGGAAGTTCAAAAAGATGGGCCAAAAAACAAATGAAAAATACTGTAAGTGCAGAATAAGGAGGTGGATATGTCTGATTCCTACCTGCTAACATGCAAAACAAGGTAATAATAATAATAATCAAAGAGGTAATTGTTGATGCTTTCCCAAATAGTCAGGTGAGACTGTTGATGGTACACACCAAATTTAGTAAGCTCACTCACGAGGCTGGAATAGGAAATGGCAACCCACTCCAGAATCCTTCCCTGGAGAATTATATGGAGAGAGGAGCCTGGCGGGCAATAGTCCGTGGGGGGTCTCAAAGAGTTGGACACAATTGAGTGACTGGGCATGGGTATACACACTCATGAGGCACACTAAGGACGCTTGCAATGCATGAAGTACTTTTTACAGCTTGTGTGGGGACAGATCAGAAAACTGCAGAAAAAGCAACTCTCCAGAACAACTTAAGATGTACAGATACTTTACTGATTTCTTCCATTTACAACTGGTCTATTTTGTGACCCAGTTGAGGTCAAACAAAGAGAACCAAAACAATAATAGAGAGAACTGAAAAAAAGAACAGGTAAAAAAAAGAAAACTCCCAGAAAATTAGAAGGTAAGAACCCCAAGTCCCCAGAATCCTGAGACACATATTTGTGTCCTGTCTGCCTAACAATGGAGCAATTATGAGAGTGGTAAAAAACAGCGGGCAAGGCCTAAAGATTTTGCCCAGAGGCATGGCAGACAAAAGGAACAAGTTTCCCAGGAAAGCAAGATGATTCCAGTTTAACTCATCCAACAAAACTCTTCCAAGAAGAAAGCCAGAAACCCTAACTACATCTCGGAGGGAGCTGGAGGCTGGCCCATCCTGGTGACGCCAGCTGCTGCCATGGGTGCCAATGCCAGAATTACTGTCTGCAGGCTTTGGCAAATTGCGCTCCCGTGACTGTGTGGGGCAAGCTGCAATCCACATTAATCTTAATTGTCTGGGTCCCCTGGTCAGATTCGACACTTTCTAGACCCTTGTAGTGAGGATATATTACAGAAGTTTTAGCCTGCCTCCTACCATCCTTCTGCAGGCTCCCAATTCACTGATCGCTTAAACTTCAGGCCTCAGTCCCCAGAAAATGTGGCCTAGAGACAAGAAATACTAAAGCAGGCTCATACCTCCCTTCCCCTGGGCAGTGGCACCTCAATACTGAGTCATTATCCCCATGAGGGCTGAGCCAGTCGACCTTGGTTCTCCCCATCTTACTTAAATCATCCTTACTCTTTATTAGCACTGCTGCTGCTGCTGCTGCTAAGTCACTTCAGTTATGTCCGACTCTGTGTGACCCCATAGATGGCAGCCCACCAGGCTCCTCTTTCTCTGGGATCCCCATTATGCTTCCTCTGTCTCCCTGGTTTGGAATTCTTCCATCAAATAACAACCTCTGTATAATCATGTGTGCATGCTTAGTCACTCAGTTGTGTCCGACTCTGTGACCCCATGGACTGTAGTACTCCAGGCTTGTCTGTCCACGGGATTTTCCAGGCAAGGATACTGGAGTGGGTAGTCATTCCCTTCTCCAGGGGATCTTCCCAATCCAGGGATTGAACCCGGATCTCCTGCATCGGCAGGCAGATTCTTTACCATCTGAGCCACCAGGAAAGTCCTTTGTAATTAAACAGCACCTATATATATATATATATTGGGTTAGCCAAAACATTCATCTGGTTAAGGAATCCATTGTTTCATAAAGTTCCTGGTGAAAATACAAAATGTGTCAGTTCTACTTAAAGCCAAACCGAACTTTTTGGCCAATCCATCAGAAGCTTCTGTGTAGATGCAATGGGTTGAACTTTCTCACTTTGATTTTGATCTCAGTCTCCCGCCTTGCTCTTGACAATAACCCTCTCCCTAGTGGACGTAGGCTCAGGGGAGGATTAAACTCTGAGTCTTAGCTCAGTGCTGGGGCCTGGATTCCTGTGGACAAAACTACCTGAGGCTGGCAGCCTGCCCTGACTTCCAAGAAATGCCTGTCCCAGATTCCCAGCGGGCCCTGCTCACCTTTTGGCATAATTCATCTCTTCAATTGGAGCACCTGGGGCTAGCAATTAAGCTGGACGGGAGTGTGGAATGATGAACTCCTTGCCCATGCACCTCTCCTGATTCTCTTTTGCTAGTTGGGCCTCCCTTGCCCTGGTGGACAGTGCCAAGTCTCAGTCCCTTTCCTGCCTATGCTGTCCTGCTGCCAACAAACCTCCACACCTCCTGATAAATCCAGCCGGGAGAGAAGCCCATAAGGGAAAGGAATGGTCAGTCTCAGCTGGTTGGAAGTGGAGTAGCAGGCAGGGTGGATGCTTGGATCCTAACATCCTCCTGGATGATAGGAGCCTGCATGATAAAAGATACACATGTTGCTAAGTGAGGATCCCACTATCAGTTCTATTCAGGACTTTCTGTAGCAAGTAGAATAGAGAATGTAGCAGGACTTCCTGCCTCCAGATAGCTGAGTCTGTCCTGCAAGGGTAACATCCACCTGGTTCCAAGCCCAGAAGCTGAGAAAAGTTCAGCTTCCCTGCTTGGAGGTGGGTCTCTGCAAGCAGTTGACCCACAGAGACTGGAAACATAGAACCTCTAGCTCTGGCTCAGTGTTCAGTCACTCAATCATGTCTGACTCTTTCTGCAGCCCATCAGACTCCTCTGTCCATGGGATTTCCCAGGCAAGAATACTGGAGTGGGTTGCCATTTCCCCTCCAAGGGATCTTCCTGACCTAAGAATCAAACCCAGGTCTCATGCCCTGCAGGTGAATTCTTCACCACTGCACCACCTGGGAAGCCCCCAAGTGCTCTGGAGCAAATGCTAATTCAGGAGACAGGGGAGCATGTAGAAAAGGGACCTTGAACTTTTGAACATCACCTAATAGAAACACGACCAATGATTGTCTCATCAGCGTCACCACTCACGTAAGTCAGGCCTCCTTCTACCAAGTCCTGGGAATGATGTGAGGCCTGTGCTTCCCACCCAGTGCTTCTCCCAAATGGTGAAAATATTGGTGGCAGCACCTTCCCCAAGGGTCAAATGACATGTAAACAATAGAAATAGTCCCACCTCCTAGACACTGTCTTCCTCCTGTGTGTCACTTTAGCAGGGTGTGGCCAGGAAGATTTCCAGGTGTAGCGGCGAGTTGACCGACCAGCTCTGCAGACTCCTTTCCTTCTTAACTCCACCCTTTACAGGTCAAAGCCGCTGCGCAGGTTGGTTCCTGGGTACTGGGCAGTCAAGGGACTCCTGATGGTGATGGAGCAGAATGACACAGTGACAAGCAGTGCCAGAAAACCAAGTTCTAGCAAATGTCTGATAAGCAAGCACTTTGCTTTGCTCTCAAATCCTTTTCTGTGAGGAAGCTTTCTTCTACAGCCCATGGTGCATGATGCTCCATCCCTGAGACCAGAGAGAAACCTGACCTAGGCTGAGCTTTTTGAGGAAAAGGTGACACTGATGCTCTGAGGTTCAGAGAACCATGGAGAGGCTTATCAGTAGCCTCTGTATGTGGGTGGTGGAGTCCTTGGAAAAGAAGAATGTCCAGGTTGCACTTTTCTTGGCAGCCACACACCAGAGACTAGTCATGAGTTTCAGGGAAAGGCAATCTCCCACCCACTTGCGCAGTAATTGGCTAACTTTCTGGAAACAAGCAGCCAGCCTAGCTGAGATCAGCAGGGCGGGTCCACAGCAGGTAGAACTCACAGCCTCAGTGATAATTCCCTTAGGGTCATTGTTTTGATTCCTGCTGAAAATTTGAACTTCCTTGGTGGCTCAGACGGTAAAGCGTCTGTCTACAATGTGGGAGACCTGGGTTCAATCCCTGGGTCAGGAAGATTCTCTGGAGAAGGAAATGGCAACCCACTCCAGTACTCTTGCCTAGAAAATCCCATGGACGGACAAGCCTGGTGTCCATGGGGTCACAAAGAGTCGGACACGACTGAGCGACTACACTTCCTTTCACTTTCAAAAGTGACCTAGGCATTAGAAAACCTGACTCAGTTTTAACTCTTCCTGAAGTTATCTCATAGAATCACCCAAAACTTGCCTGGAATCTCTTATTCCTGGATATTAGAATAAGTCAGTTTCAGCTTTATGCCGTGGAGTGTTTCTGCCTCTATCCTATAATTTAACCCTAGAAATTCATCGTTATGCTTCAGTGCTTCCTCTCCTCTTTTTGTTGCAGAAAGGGGGACCCTTTCTGTTCCCGAAAGGGAGCTCTTGTCTAACACTTGGAAATGAATTAGCCAAGGAGACACACGTACTTACAAAGCAAGAGACTTTATTGGGAAGATGTGCCTAGGTGGAGAGCAGGATTATAAGAGAAACTACAAGAACTACCCTGCTTGGAGTCTTGGATTTTATGATGATGGGATTAGCTTCCAGGCTTTCTCTGGCCAGTCACTCTGATTCAGGGTCATTCTTGTGCATGCATTGCTCAGCCATGGTGGGTGCCAGCAAGAAAGAATCTGAGAGGTGGTAGGACACATGGGGTGTCTTTACCAAACACTTCCAGTTGGTGGTGGCTTATTAGTTCCTTGTACCTTACTGGGCCCTCCTGGCATAAAATTGGCTGCAATAGTGCCTGGCCAGGGTAGGTAGTTTCAGTGTGTTTCCCCTAATATTTTGGTCCTTAAAATATGGCCCTTGAAACAGAAACACCAGTGTTCTGTAAATGCAGTATCTCAGTCCCCACTCAAGATGTACAGAATCAGACACGCTGGGGTGGAGTTCTGCAGTCTGTGCTAATCAAGCTCTGTAGGGTTTTTTGATGCATGCTCAGGTTGAGAAGATGTGCTTAGGTAAGAGATCCTTTTTGATTAACTCCTACTACTAATAAGCTGTTGGCTTCTGACATCCAGAAAGGAGAGCTTTCAGACAAGTTTTGGGCCAGAGATGAAATCATGATTATCTTGTTTAATATTTAATCAACACCCCATTATTATTCAAATCATTTTTGGAGGCCACCCTGATCATTGAAATCTATGGCTAAAAAAGTCTCTGAAAACGTTCTTGTCACAAGTCCTCACAGTTATATTTTATCATCTTCACATATTCTGAATTCTAGAAAATAATTTGGTATCCTCAGCATGGTTCTCTTTGTCAAATAGCTCTCTATTGCTGTTTCTATAATAAGATCCACTGAGGCGTCAAATGCTTTGTTAACCATCTATTCTATTCACACTAATGAAACCCACATTGTCCACCAAAATTGAAATGATGTCAAAGAGAGTCATGGAGTTTTCTGAAAAGTTTCTTTGTTTCTCTTACCCATAGCTCACCTACTTATACCCTGTGAGCTCAGATCTACGAGCTTTGAGTGCATTGTCTCATAAGTGAATTTAGATGAATGAAAGCGTTGTTCACTTCAGGCTCCATCTTCAACATGTCATTTCCCGTGTCAGAGACTTCCCATAACTTCACTGTATCTCCAGGAAAGAGATGGTGGTAAAAATCAGGCACAGAGCAGAAAACCATACCTGGTCCCAGAGTTTTGTCTGCCACCCTGATTAAACCTTCTGGTTTCTGACTTGGCATGACTCACAATTCCACTCCTTCTCCAAATGAGAAACAATGATTTGAATGTTTCTGCATGAACTTCTGTTAGAAGCTCACTTCCCAATGCTGTCCATCTCAGCCTCCACATCTCAAGACTGAACCTGACACATTTATGAGTGACCACACACATTTCACGAATCTATTTCAGCAAAATCCCATTAATCTAGCTCAGTGTGTGTCACACCTCAGTGTGCATTTGGAGCACCTTAGGGAGGCGGCTGTTGTAGTTCAGTCGCTAAGATGGGTCCCACTCTGCAAGCCCATGGACCACAGCATGCCGGGCTTCCCTGTCCTTCACCATCTCCTGGAGCTCAAACTCATGTCCACTGAGTAGGGGGGAGGAAGGCTTGATAAAATACAAATTGTTGAGCTCCACTCTCAGGGCTTCAGATTGGGTGGATCTGGGGTGGGGCTCAAGAATTTGTATTTTAAAAGTTCATATGCTAATACTGCAACCACACTTTGAGAACTGCATTTATAGCATCTTACCTCTGGCAAGTTCTGGCAACTGTGATCTATTGTTTGAACAAGAAAAGTTAATACAAATCTCATCACCTTCCCATAGCTTTTGTTTGGAACTATGAACTGACCTAGCTGCAAGAAAACAACACACTCTCTTGCCAGAAGTAAAATCTTGGAGGATGTTAAAACTACAGAGTACCCTCTGGAAACTGAGTGCTTCCTGTGATATTGACTGATAGACACCCAGATACATGTAATAGAATTATAGATCAGCCTCCTTTAAGATAGTTTGTTGTGGGAGATCAGAATTGCTCCCTATGGGACTTAAATTAGGTACAGAGCAATTAACTTTAAGCAACCAAAAAATTGGCTCTATAAAAATTCCATTTAAAATTAGCTCTTAACTATGAGCTCATTAACAGGTACCTTCACTATATAAGAGACAAACAAGTCTCCAGAGACGGAAAGCGTGCACTCAATTTTTGAGACACTTCCCCAAATATTGAAATCGATGAAGCCTGGCATCTGACTTTCCACAGAATCAGATATTTCTAAAGGCTTTCTGATTTTGAATCCAATACTGCACTTGGAAAGATAAATATTCCCAGTCATGAAAGCAAATACGCTTGGGTTTCAGTTTTGATGATGGTTCAGTTGTACAATATTAAATGTGTGGGATTTAATTCCATTTCTTTCTGAGAATTTTAAGTAAATTTCATTGAGAGTGAGTACCTCACTTTGGTAGACTTTTAGTTTCACAGAGGATGCTTCTTTGCCTGATATGTGATAAGAACTTTTATAAGTCTTTGTTAATCAGACATTTCTTCTAAGGGATTGTTGCTCACAGTAGTAGGTGTAATGGTCATCTAAGTTAAATTCACCCATTCCAGTCCATTCTAGTTCACTGATTTCTAAAATGTCGATGTTCACTCTTGACATCTCCTGTTTGACTACTTCCAATTTGCCTTGATTCATGGACCTGACATTCCAGGTTCCTATGCAATATTGCTCTTTACAGCATTGGATTTTACTTCCATCACCAGTCACATCATCACTGGGTATTGTTTCTGCTTTGGCTCCATCTCTTCATTCTTTCTGGAGTTACTTCTCCACTGATCTCCAGTAGCATATTGGGCACCTATTGACCAGGGGAGTTCCTCTTTCGGTGTCATATCTTTTTGTCTTTTTATACTGTTCATGGCGTTTTCAAGGCAAGAATACTGAAGTGGCTTGCCACTCCCTTCTCCAGGGGACTATGTTTTGTCAGAACTCTCCACCATGACCTGTCCATCTTCAGTGGCCCTACATGGCAGAGCTCATAGTTTCATTGAGTTAGACAAGGCTATGGTCCATGTGAGAGATTGGTTAGTTTTCTGTGATTGTGGTTTTCATTCTGTCTGCCTTCTGTTGGATAAGGATAAGAGGCTTATGGAAGTTTCCTGAAGGGAGAAACTGACTAAGGGGGAAACTGGGTCTTATTCAGAAGGGTGGGGCCATGGTCAATTCAGTTCAGTTCAGTTCAGTCACTCAGTCGTGTCCAACTCTGCGACCCCATGAATTGCAGCACGCCAGGCCTCCCTGTCCATCACCAACCCCCGGAGTTCACTCAGGCTCACATCCTTCAAGTTGGTGATGCCATCCAGCCATCTCATCCTCTGTCGTCCCCTTCTCCTCCTTCCCCCAATCCCTCCCAGCATCAGGGTCTTTTCCAACAAGTCAACTCTTTGTATGAGGTGGCCAAAGTATTGGAGTTTCAGCTTTAGCATCAGTCCTTCCAATGAGCACCCAGGACTGATCTCCTTTAGGATGGACTGGTTGGATCTCCTTGCAGTCCAAGGGACTCTCAAGAGTCTTCTCCAACACCACAGCTCAAAAGCATCAATTCTTCAGCTCTCAACTTTCTTCACAATCCAACTCTCACATCCTTACATGACCACTGGAAAAACCATAGCCTTCACACTAACAAAGTAATGCTCAAAATTCTCCAAGCCAGGTTTCAATAGTACATGAACCATGAACTTCCAGATGTTCAAGATGGATTTAGGAAAAGGCAGAGGAAGAAGAGATCAAATTGCCAACATCTGATGAATCATCAAAAGAGCAAGAGAGCTCCAGAAATACATCTACTTCTGCATTATTGACTACGCCAAAGCCTTTGACTGTGTGGATCACAACAAACTATGGAAAATTCTTCAAGATGGGATTACCAGACCACCTGACCTGCCTCCTGAGAAATCTGTATGCAGGTCAAGAAGCAA
>SJYQ01004790.1:109270-119505 GCA_006410935.1 Redunca redunca | reverse complement strand
CCTCCCCAGACAGCCATTTTGCTTTTTTGCATTTCTTTTCCATGGGGATGGTCTTGATCCCTGTCTCCTGTACAATGTCATGAACCTCATTCCATAGTTCATCAGGCATTGTATCTATCAGATCTAGTCCCTTTAAATCTATTTCTCACTTCCACTGTATAATCATAAGGGATTTGATTTAGATCATACCTGAATGGTCTAGAGGTTTTCCCTACTTTCTCAGTAAATCTTTAATCCAATTTTCTGTTGTTGGGCAGGGCTATGTTCCCTCCCTGGTTGTTTGACCCAAGGCCAACTATGGTGGAGGTAATCAAGATAATGGCAACCTCCTTCAAAAGATCCCATGTACCCACTGCTGCACTTAGTGCCCCCAAACCTGCAGCAGGCCACCGCTGACCCTGCTAGAGACTCCTGGACACTCATGGACAAGTCTAGGTCAGTCTCTTGTGGGGTCACTGCTCCTTTCTCCTGGGTCCTGGTGTGCACAAGGTTCTGTTTGTGCCCTGAAAAAGTCTGTTTCCCAGTTCTGTGTAAGTTCTGGCTGCTCTCCGGTGGGGTTAATGGTGACCTCTTCAGAGAGGGCTTATGCCATACCAAGGTCTGCTGCACCCAGAGCCTCTGGGTCCTGGTGCACACAGTTTGTTTGAGCCCTCCGAGTGTCTCTGGCAGATATGGGGTTTGATTCTAAATGTGATTTCACCCAACGTGAGTTTGAGTGAATTCCAGATGATGATGGGCAGGGAGGCCTGGTGTGCTGTGATTCATGGGGTCACAAAGAGTGGGACATGACTGAGCGACTGAACTGAACTCAACTGAACCATCTTACTGGGGCTTCTCTTTTGCCCTTGGACGTGGGGTATCCTTTTTCGTGGAATACAACATTCTCTTGTCAACAGTTGTTCAGCAGTGAGTTGTAATTTTGGAGTTCTCACAGGAGAAGATGAGTGCATGTCCTTCTATTCCGCCACTTATGAGTAGCCATCATAGTCAATGAAAAAATTTAAAATGCACTACTTGGATGCAGTCTCAAAAATGACAGAATGATCTCTGTTCATTTCCAGTGCAAACCATTCAAAATCACAGTAATTCAAGTCTATGTCCTGACCAGAAATGCTGAAGAAGCTGAAGTTGAACAGTTCTATGAAGACCTACAAGACCTTCTAGGACTAACACCCAAAAAAAGATCTTTTTCATTATAGGGGATTGGAATGCAAAAGTAGGAGGTCAAGAGATACCTGGAGTTACAGGCGAATTTGGTCTTGGAGTACAAAACGAAGCACGGCAAAGGCTATCAGAGTTTTTCCAAGAGAACACACTGGTCATAGCAATCACCCTCTTTCAACAACACAAGAGAAGACTACGCATGCAGATTACCAGGTGGTCAACACTGTAATCAGAGTAATTATATTCTTTGCAGCCAAAGATGGAGAAGCTCTATACAGTCAGCAAAAATAAGACTTGGAGCTGACTGTGGCTCAGATCATGAACTCCTTATTGCCAAATTCAGACTTAAATTGAAGAAAGTAGGGAAAACCACAAGACCATTCAGGTATAATCTAAATCAAATCCCTTAAGATTATACAGTGGAAGTGAAAAATAGATTCAAGGGATTAGATCTGCTAGAGTGCTTGAAAAACTATGTACAGAGGTTCGTGACATTGTATAGGAGGCAGTGATTAAGACCATCCTCAAGAAAAAGAAATGCAAAAAGGCAAAATGGTTGTCTGAGGATGCCTTACAAATAGCTGAGAAAGGAAGAGAAGCTAAAGGCAAAGGAGAAAAGGAAAGATATACCCATCTGAAAGCAGAGTTCCAAAGAATAGCAAGGAGAGAAAAGAAAGCCTTCCTTAGTGATCAGTGAAAATAAATAAAGAAAAACAAGAGAATGGGAAAGATTAGAGATCTCTTCAAGAAAATTAAAGATACCAAGGGAAAATTCATGCAAAGATGAGCACAATAAAGGACAGAAATGGTATCGACTTAACAGAAGTAGAAGATATTAAGAGGAGGTGGCAAGAACACAGAAAAGAACTGTACAAAAAAGATCTTCATGATCCAGATAACCTCGATGGTGTGACCATTCACCTAGAGCCAGACATCCTGGAACGTGAAGTCAAGTGGGCCTTAAGGACCATCACTATAAACAAAGCTAGTGGAGGTGATGGAATTCCAGTGGAGCTATTTCAAATCCTAAAAGATGATGCTGTGAAAGTGCTGCACTCAATATTCAGCAAATTTGGAAAACTCAGCAGTGGCCACAAGACTGGAAAAGACCAATTTTCATTCCAATCCCAAAGAAAGACAATGCCAAAGAATGCTAACTACCACACAACTGCACTCATCTTCAGTTCAGTTCAGTTCATTTCAGTCACTCAGTCGTGTCCAACTCTTTGCGACCCCATGAACTGCAGCATGCCAGGCCTCCCTGTCCATCATCAACTTCTGGAGTTCACTCAGACTCACGTCCATCCAGTCAGTGATGCCATCCAGACATCTCATCCTCTGTCGTCCCCTTCTCCTCCTTCCCCCAATCCCTCCCAGCATCAGGGTCTTTTCCAACGAGTCAACTCTTTGTATGAGGTGGCCAAAGTATTGGAGTTTCAGTTTTAGCATCAATCCTTCCAATGAACACCCAGGACTGATCTCCTTTAGGATGGACTGGTTGGATCTCCTTGCAGTCCAAGGGACTTTCAAGAGTCTTCTCCAACACCACAGCTCAAAAGCATCAATTCTTCAGCTCTCAACTTTCTTCACAATCCAACTCTCACATCCTTACATGACCACTGGAAAAACCATAGCCTTCACACTAACAAAGTAATGCTCAAAATTCTCCAAGCCAGGTTTCAATAGTACATGAACCATGAACTTCCAGATGTTCAAGATGGATTTAGGAAAAGGCAGAGGAAGAAGAGATCAAATTGCCAACATCTGATGAATCATCAAAAGAGCAAGAGAGCTCCAGAAATACATCTACTTCTGCATTATTGACTACGCCAAAGCCTTTGACTGTGTGGATCACAACAAACTATGGAAAATTCTTCAAGATGGGATTACCAGACCACCTGACCTGCCTCCTGAGAAATCTGTATGCAGGTCAAGAAGCAAAAGTTTGAACTGGACGTGGAATAACAGACTGGTTCTAAATTGGGAAAGGAATATGTCAAGGCTGTATATTGTCACCCTGCTTATTTAACTTATATGTATAGTACATCATGCAAAATGCCAGGTTGGATGAAGCACAAGCTGGAATCAAGATTGCTGGGAGAAATATTAATCACCTTAGGTATGCAGATGACTCCACCCCTATGGCAGAAAGTGAATTAAACAGTCTCCTGATGAAAGTGAAAGAGGAGAGTGAAAAAGTTGGCTTAAAACTTAACATTCAAAATACTAAGATCATGGCATCTGGTCCCATCACTTCATGGAAAATAGATGAGGAAACAATGGAAAAAGTGAGAGACTTTATTTTGGGGGGCTTCAAAATCACTGCAGATGGTGACTTCAGGCATGAAATAAAAAGACACTTGCTCCTTGGAAGAAAAGCTATGACCAACCTAGACAGCATACTAAAAAAGCTGAGAGATTACTTTGCCAACAAAGGTCCGTCTAGTCAAGGCTATTGTTTCTCCAGTAGTCATGTATGGATGTGAGAGTTGGACTATAAAGGAAGCTGAGCACCGAAGAAGTGATGCTTTTGAACTGCGGTGTTGGACAAGACTCTCGAGAGTCCCTTGGACTGCAAGAAGATCACAACAGTCAATCCTAAAGGAAATCAGTCCTGAAGACTGATGTTGAAGCTGAAACTCCAATACTTTGGCCACCTGATAAGAAGAACTTGCTCATTGGAAAAGACCATGATGCTGGGGAAGATTGAAGGCAGGAGGAGAAGGGGACAGTAGAGGAGATGGTTGGATGGCATCACCAACTTGATGGACTTGAGTTTGAGTAAGCTCCAGAAGTTAGTGATGAACAAGGAAGCCTGGTTTGCTGCAGTCCATGGGATCACAAAGAGTCAGACACGACTTAGCAACTGAACTGAACTGAATCAGAAGGTTACCAGACATTGCTGCAGTACAATGGCAACCCACTCGAGCATTCTTGCCTGGAAAATTCCGTGGACAGAGGAGCCTGGCAGGCTATAGTCCATGGGTTTGCAATTAGCCAAACATGACTGAGGGACTCAGCATACACACAGCAGACCATTGATTCATTTATTATTATTTAATAAATTAATGAAGTTTATTGTTTGATACAGGGTTATAAAATCACTTGGAGGCCATTGTCTACAAACGCCTCCTTTATGTGAGAACAAGAGAGGTGGTACATCTTTGCAGAGGTTCATTGACCACTCAGTTTTCCTCTATTAAAAAAACCAACACAATATTTGTCCCTTTTTTCTTTCTATTTATCCTTTCTTACTGATTTGAGGATGGTCTTTGTAGATTTTGAAAACAATACAAATCTTTTTTGGGTTGTATGTATTGTCAATATCTCTCCCATTCTTTGGTTCAGTTTTTCAATTATACCACAGTCTTGACTAACAGTCATTTCTCCGGTTTTCTCAGTAGAATCCGGGTCCTCTAAAAATAATGATTCTTCCTTTTCCCATAGTCATTCCTGTTATTTTTCTTTCAAGCCTTATTGCACTGGCAACAGCCTTCAGAGCAATTATAATAATGATGATATGTATGATCATTTTATTTTAATCTTGATATGTTGAGTACATGTTAATCAGATGAATGAATGTTATTGTTTCTAGAGAAGACTGGAATCAGATTTTGTGTGCCTTGCTTTGTTATATTAGTAATTAATCCTTTCAACTTGAGATTTGTCTGTTTGTAGCAAAAGACAGTTTTGCATTTTCTACTATATCCAATGCATTTGAAATTGTATAAATATAAGATCTGTGTTTTTTTCCCTGCATTGTGTGCTTATTTTTATGATCAGTAGTGAGATTATGGTTTTTCCAGTGGTCATGTATAGGTGTGAGAGTTGGACTGTGAAGAAAGCTGAGCTCCGAAGAACTTATGCTTTTGAACTGTGGTGTTGGAGAAGACTCTTGAGAGTCCCTTGGATTGCAAGGAGATCCAACCAGTCCATTCTGAAGGAGATCAGCCCTGGGATTTCTTTGGAAGGAAAGATTCTAAAGCTGAAACTCCAGTACTTTGGCCACCTCATGTGAAGAGTTGACCGATTGGAAAAGACTCTGATGCTGGGAGGGATTGGGGCAGGAGGAGAAGGGGACGACAGAGGATGAGATGGGTGGATGGCATCACTGACTCGATGGATGTGAGTCTGAGTGAACTCTGGGAGTTGGTGATGGACAGGGAGGCCTGGTGTGCTGTGATTCACGGGGTCGCAAAGAGTTGGACACGACTGAGCAACTGAACTGAACTGAGTGAGACTTCAGTGGTAAGAAAATGGACTTTTAAAAGAAACACATTCTTTTAAGTCATGAATGAATAGATAAATGAATTCAAACATGTAAGATAAATGACAAGAGTGTCTCAAAACAGAGTACAGGGTATCACACTTAGAAGAAGTCCTATAAGATTGAGGTTCATATGGAAGAATAATTTGTCCAACCCAGTAAGTGCTATATACTAGCGATACAATGGGAAGTGATTATTTGTATTAGCAGCAAGCACCATCATAAGACCGTCAATATCTCTGTGAGAAATTTCTAGCTGCTAGATACTTTTAAAAACTCTCAACTGCTCCATAGATTCAACTGTGAGAAAAGTTGGGATCAGGGCGCTTAATTTTTTGAATGAGATGAGGGCTCCAAAGCTACTTTGAGTCTGAGCACCATCCATTCATCCTCATAATTTTTGTAACAACTACATAATGAATGACTTAGAGTAAGTGCTTGATAAATGTTTAGAAATTGAAATAATTGAAGTAGAACATATTTTGAAGAATCCTGGTCTCAAAAATGATTTCCCTCAAACAATAGTAACAAAGAGAATCATATTGCATCCCCCACAAAGATGAGAGAGGGTTTTCCAAGAGATGCGACATAGTATCTGTGTTTCCAGAGCATCACTTGGCATGGAAGGTGTGAAGAAGGGATAAAGGAATTCAAGCTGTAACTCCCAAAAATGTACTTTGTGAAACACAAACTTGAAAAATAGACATTGCTGCTCTGCTTGTAGGGCTGATGGGAAAGGATTTTCTTAAAGTTTTGAAAGGTCACTTCATTACAGTGTGACTGATTCTTTTTAAAACATTTTTTTTGAAAGATTTCTTTTTATGAGGACCATTTTTAAAAACTTTATTGAATTTTTTATAATATTGTTTCAGTTTTATATTTTGATTTTTTGGTCATGGGGCATGTGGATCTCAGCTCCATGACCAGGGATTGAACCCTCGCCTCCTGCATTGGAAAGTGAAGTCCTAACCACTGGACCACCAGGGAAGTCCCCAGTGTGAAAACTATTGGATATCACATGACGTGTGTGTATGTTAGTTGCTCAGCCGTTTCTGACTCTTTGCGACTCCATGGACTGTAGCCCACCAGTTTCCTCTTTACATGGAATTCTCCAGGCAAGAATATTGGAGTGAGTTGCCATTTTCTTCTCCAGGATATCAAATGATATCAGCAATGAATTGTAAAATCTCTATCTGGAGAGCATCACCAGCCTAAAAGTAGCAGTGAACACTGATAACTTTGGACTTAAGCTGATAGATGTCAATTCTGGAAAGACACAGCATACCTGATACATCTATCAAGTTTCTCAGTCTGCACCGTCTTATCCACACCTTTCCTGGAGCACACAGGAGAGTTCGTGAGGATTTGACCTCTTCATAAACCTTTTCCTCTGGACATTTTCCCCTCCAAGTGCCCCAGAATACTCTTTGAGTTGGCTTCCTCTGTCTTTTGTCTCTGCTTCTACACTAAAGTTAATTCTGATGAGCGGGGTCACCTTTTTTTTTTTTTAATTGAAGGATAATTGTTTTACAGAGCTTTGCTGTTTTCTGTCAAACCTCAGCATAAGTCAGCCATAGTATACATATGTCCCCTCCCTTTTGAACCTACCTCCCATCTCCCTCCCTATCCCACCCTTCTAGGTTGATACAGAGCCCCTGTTTGAGTTTCCTGAGCCATACAGCAAATTCCCGATGGCTATTTATTTTATATATGGTAATGTAAGTTTCCATGTTACACTTTCCATACATCTCACCCTTTCCTCACCTTTCCCCCATGTCCATAAGTTTGTTCTTTATGTCTGTTTGTCCATTGTTTCCCTGAAAATAAATTCTTCAGTACCATTTTTCTAGATTCTGTAAATATGTGTTAGAATATATTTATCTTTCTCTTTATTACTTACTTCACTCTGGGCAATAGGTTCTAGGTTTATCCACCTCATTAGAACTGACTCAAATGTGTTCTTTTTTATGGCTGAGTAATATTCCATTGTGCATATGTACCCCAACTTCTTTATTCATTCATCTGTCGATGGACATCTAGGTTGCTTCCATGTTCTAGCTATTGTAAATAGTGCTGCAATGAACAGTGGGATACATGTGTCTTTTTCAATTTTGGTTTCTTCAGGGTATATGGCTAGGAGTGGGATTGCTGGGTCATATGGTGGTTTTATTCCTTGTTTTTTTTTTTTTAAGGAATCTCCATACCATCTTCTATAGTGGTTGTATCAATTTATATTCCCACCAACAGTGCAAGAGGGTCCCCTTTTCTCCACACCCTCTCCAGTATTTATTGTTTGAAAACTTTTTGACGATGGCCATTCTGACCAGTGTGAGGTGATATCTCATTGCAGTTTTAATTTGCGTTTCTCTAATAATGAGAGATGTTGAGCATCTTTTCATGTGTTTGTTAGTGATCTGTATGTCTTCTTTGAAGAAATGTCTGTTTAGATCTTTTTTCCACTTTTTGATTGGGTTGTTTGTCTTTCTGGTATTGAGTTGTATGAGCTGCTTGTATATTTTGGAAATTAATCCTTTGCCAGTTGTTTCATTTGCTATTATCTTCTCCCATTCTGAGAGTTGTCTTTTCACCTTGCTTATAGTTTCCTTTGCTGTGCGAAAGTTTTTAAGTTTAATCAGGTCCCACTTACTTTTGTTTTTATTTCCATTACTCTAAGAGGTGGGTCATAGAGGATCTTGCTTTGATTTATGTTATTGAGTGTTCTGCCTGTTTTCCTCTAAAAGTCTTATAATTTCTGGTCTTATATTTAGATCTTTAATCCATTTTGAGTTTATCTTTGTATATGGTGTTAGGAAGTGTTCTAATTTCATTCTTTTACATGAAGCTGTCCAGTTTTCACAGCACCATTTGTTAAAGTGGCTGTCTTTGCTCCATTGTATATTCTTGCCTCCTTTGTCAAAAATAAGGTACCCATAGCTACTTCCCTGGTGGCTCAGATGGTAAAGCGTCTGTCTACAATGTGGGAGACCAGGGTCTAAGCCCTGGGTTGGGAAGATCCCCTGGAGAAGGAAATGGCAATCCACTCCAGTACTATTGCCTGGAAAATCCCATGGACAGAGGAGCCTGGTAGGCTACAGTCTATGGGGTCGCAGAGTCGGATGGTTCATGTGTTTATTTCTGGGGTTTCTATCTTGTTCCATTGGTCTATGTTTCTGTTTTTGTACAGTACCATACTGTTTTGATGACTGGAGTTTTGTAGTATAATCTGAAGTCAAGAAGGTTGATTCCTCCAGCTCCTTTCTTCTTTCTCAACACTGCTTTGGCTATTCAAGGTCTTTCATATTTTGATATGAACTGTGAAAATTTTTGTTCTAGTTCTGTGAAAAATGCCATTGGTAATTTGATAGGGATCACATTGAATCTATAGATTGCCTTTGGTAGTATAGTCATTTTCACAATATTGATTCTTCCTACCCAGGAACATGGAATATCTCTACATCTGTTTATTTTGTCTTTGATTTCTTTCATTAGTGTCCTATAATTTTCTGTGTACAGTTCATATCCTTAGGTAAGTTTATTCCTAGACATTTGACTCTTTTTGTTGCAATGGTGAATGGGATTGATTGCTAAATTTATCTTTCTGATTTTTTCCTTGTTAGTATATAGAAATATAAGCGATTTCTGTGTATTGATTATGTATCCTGCAACTTTGCTAAATTCATTGATTAGCTTTAATAATTTTCTGATACTATATTTTGGGTTTTCTGTGTACAATATCATGTCATCTGCAAACAGTGAGAGATTTACTTCTTCTTTTCTGATCTAGGTTCTTTTTACTATTTTTTCTTCTTCTCTGATTGCTGTATCTAGGACTTCCAGAACTATGTTGAATAATAGTGGTGAAAGGGGACACCCTTGTCTTGTTCCTGATCTTAGGGGGAATGCTTTCAGTTTTTACCATTAGGAATAATGTTTGCTGTAGGTTTATTGTATATGGCCTTTACTATGTTGAGGTAGGTTCCTTTTATGCCCATTTTTTGAAGAGTTTTAATCATAAGTGGGTGCTAAATTGTGTCAAAGGCTTTTTCTGCTTCTGTTGAGATGATCATATGATTTTTATCTTTTAATTTGTTAATATGGTGTGTCACATTGATTGATTTGCATATATGAAGAATCCTTGCATCCCTGGAATAAACCCAACTTGATCATGGTGTATGAGCTTTTTGAGATGTTGCTAAATTCTGTTTGCTAAAATTTTGTTGAGAATTTTTGCATCTACCTTCATCAGTGATATTGGCCTGTAATTTTCTTTTCTGTGTGTTGTCTTTGTCTGGTTTTGGTATCAGGGTGATGTTGGCCTCCTAGAATGAGTTTGGAAGTGTTCCTTCCTCTGCAATTTTTTGAAAGAGTTTTAGAAGGATAGGCATTAGCTCGTCTCTAAATGTTTGATGTAATTCTTCTGTGAAGCCATCTGGTCCTGGGCTTTTGGTTTTGGGGAGATTTTTGATTACAGCTTCAATTTCAGTGCTTGTAATTGGGTTGTTCAAAATTTCTATTTCTTCCTGGTTCAGTCTTGGAAGATTGAACTTTTCTAAGAATCTATCCATTTCTTCCAGGTTATCCATTTTATTGCCATATAGTTGCTCACAATAGCCTCTTATAATCCTTTGCATTTCTGCATTGTCTGTTGTAACTTCTCCTTTTTCGTTTCTAATTTTGTTGATTTGATTCTTCTCTCTTTTTTTCTTGATGAGTCTGGCTAAAGGTTTGTCCATTTTGTTTATCTTCTCAAAGAAACAGCTTTTAGTTTTATTAATTTTTACTATTGTTTCTTTCATTTCCTTTT
>SJYQ01004790.1:37976-108650 GCA_006410935.1 Redunca redunca | reverse complement strand
TTGAGATGATCATATGATTTTTATCTTTTAATTTGTTAATATGGTGTGTCACATTGATTGATTTGCATATATGAAGAATCCTTGCATCCCTGGAATAAACCCAACTTGATCATGGTGTATGAGCTTTTTGAGATGTTGCTAAATTCTGTTTGCTAAAATTTTGTTGAGAATTTTTGCATCTACCTTCATCAGTGATATTGGCCTGTAATTTTCTTTTCTGTGTGTTGTCTTTGTCTGGTTTTGGTATCAGGGTGATGTTGGCCTCCTAGAATGAGTTTGGAAGTGTTCCTTCCTCTGCAATTTTTTGAAAGAGTTTTAGAAGGATAGGCATTAGCTCGTCTCTAAATGTTTGATGTAATTCTTCTGTGAAGCCATCTGGTCCTGGGCTTTTGGTTTTGGGGAGATTTTTGATTACAGCTTCAATTTCAGTGCTTGTAATTGGGTTGTTCAAAATTTCTATTTCTTCCTGGTTCAGTCTTGGAAGATTGAACTTTTCTAAGAATCTATCCATTTCTTCCAGGTTATCCATTTTATTGCCATATAGTTGCTCATAATAGCCTCTTATAATCCTTTGCATTTCTGCATTGTCTGTTGTAACTTCTCCTTTTTCGTTTCTAATTTTGTTGATTTGATTCTTCTCTCTTTTTTTCTTGATGAGTCTGGCTAAAGGTTTGTCCATTTTGTTTATCTTCTCAAAGAAACAGCTTTTAGTTTTATTAATTTTTACTATTGTTTCTTTCATTTCCTTTTCATTCGTTTCTGCTCAGATCTTTATGATTTCTTTCCTCCTACTAATTTTTGTTGTTGTTGTTGTTCTTATTTTTCCTGTTGTTTTAGGTGTGAAGTTAGGTTGTCTATTCAATGTTTTTCTTGCTTCTTCAGGTAGGATTGTATTGCTATAAACTTCCCTCTTAGAACTGCTTTTGCTGCATCCCATGGGTTTTGATTTGTGGCGTTTTCACTATTTGTTTCTAGAAATTTTTTGATTTTCCATTTGATTTCTTCAATAACCTGTTGGTTATATAGAAATATATTGTTTAATCTCCACTTGTTTGTGTTTCTTACAGTTTTGTTCTTGTAATTGATATCTAGTCTCATAGCACTGTGGTCGGAGAAGATGCTTGATATGATTTCAATTTTCTTAAATTTGCTGAGGTTTGATTTTTGACCCAAAATGTGGTCTATCCTGGAGAATGTTCAACGTGCACTTGAGAAGAAGGTGTATTCTTCTGCATTTGGATGGAATGTCGTGAAGATATCAATGAGATCCATCTTATCTAATGTACTGTTTAAGACTTGTGTTTCCTTATTAATTTTCTGTTTTGATGATCTGTCCATTGGTGTGAGTTGGGTGTTAAAATCTCTTATTATTATTGTGTTAGTGTCCATTTCTCCTTTTATGTCTGTTAGTGTTTGTCTTATGTATTGGAGTACTCCTATGTTGGGTGCATAGATATTTACAATTGTTGCATCTTCTTCTTGGATTGATCCCTTGATCATTATGTAGTATCCTTCCTTATCTCTTGTAATATTCTTTATTTTAAGGTCTACGTTGTCTGATGTGAAGATTGCTACTCCAGCTTTCTTTTGCTTCCCATTTGCATGGAATATATTTTTCCATCCTCTCACTTTCAGTCTGTATGTATATTGAGGTTTGAAGTGGGTTTCTTGTAGACAGTATATATATGGGTCTTGTTTTTGTATCCATTCAGCTAGTCTATGTCTTTTGGTTGGAGCATTTAATCCATTTACATTGAAAGTAATTATTGATTATATATATATATATATATATGTTCTTATTGCCATTTTCTTAATTGTTTGCGGTTGATTTTGTAGATCTTTCTTCTTCTCTTGTATTTCTGGACTATATAAGTCCCTTTAACATTTGTTGTGTATCTGGTTTGGTGGTACTGAATTCTGTTAACTTTTGCTTGTCTGAAAAGCTTATTTCTCCATCAATTTTGAATGAGATTCTTTCCAGGTACAGTAATCTTGGCTGTAGATTTTACCCTTTCAGTACTTAAAATATACCCTGCCATTCCCTTCTGGCCTGCAGAGTTTCTGCTGCAAGATCAGCTGTTAAGCATATGGCTTTCCTTTGTATGTTACTTGTTACTTCTCCCTTGCTGCTTTTAATATTCTTTCTTTGTGTTTAGTGTTTTGTTAGTTTGATTACTATGTGTCTTGGCATGTTTCTCTTTGGGTTTATCCTGTATGGGACTCTTTGTGTTTCTTGGACTTGATTGACTATATCCTTTTCCATGTTGGGGAAATTTTCAACTATAATTTCTTCAAAAATTTTCTCATGCTCTTTCTTTCTCTCTTCTTCTTCTAGGGCCCCTATAATTCAAATGTTTGTGTGTTTGATATTGTCCCAGAGGTCTCTGAGACTGTCCTCAATTCTTTCCATTTTTTTTTCACTTTATTCTGCTCTTCAGAAGTTATTTCCACCATTTAATCTTCCATCTCACTAATTTGTTCTTCTGCTTCAGATATTCTGCTATTGATTCCTTCTAGAGTATTTTTAATTTCAGTAATTGTGCTATTTGTCTCTGTATGTTTATTCTTTAATTCTTTGTTAATTGATTCTTGCATTTTCTTCATTTTGTTTTCAAAGTTTTTCATCATCTTTTCTATCATTATTCTGATTTCTTTTTCAGGTAGTTTGCCTATTTCCTCTTAATTAATTTGCACTTCTGTGTTTCTAGTTTGTTCCTTCATCAGTGTAGTAATTCTCTGCTTTCCCACTATATATATTTTTAACTTACTGAATTTGAGGTCTCCTTTTCCCAGGCTTCAAGGAAAGTTGAATTCTTTTCTTGAAGAAGGTTGAATTCTTTCTTCCTTTTGGTTTCTGCCCTCCTAAGTTTGGTCCAGTGGTTTGTGTAAGCTTCACATAGGGTGAGATTTGTGCTGAGTTTTTGTTGTTTCATTTTTTCTCTGATGGGCAAGGCTGAGTGAGTGGTAATCCTGACTGCTGATGATTTGGTTTGTATTTTTGTTTTGTTTGTTGTTTAGATGAGGCACCCTGCACAGGGTGCTACTGGTGGTTGGGTGATGCTGGATCTTGTATTCAAGTGGTTTCCTTTTTGTGAGTTCTCACTATTTGATACTCCCTAAGAGGAGAGTGAAAAAGTTGGTTTAAAGCTCAACATTCAGAAAACGAAGATCATGGCATCTGGTCCCATCACTTCATGGCAAATAGAGGGGAAACAGTGGAAACAGTGTCAGACTTTATTTTTTGGGGCTCCAAAATCACTGCAGATGGTGATTGCAGCCATGAAATTAAAGACGCTTACTCCCTGGAAGGAAAGCTATGATCAACCTAGATAGCATATTCAAAAGCAGAGACAATACTTTGCTGACTAAGGTCCGTCTAGTCAAGGCTATGGTTTTTCCAGTGGTCATGTATGGATGTGAGAGTTGGACTGTGAAGAAGGCTGAGCACCGAAGAATTGATGCGTTTNAAAACAAAACTAAAGCAAGGTGACAACTGGGGGATAAAGCAATGAAAATAAAACTAACAAATATGTTGGGAGGAAAAGAGAGAAAGAAAAGAAAGAAAGAATAGATATGCACAGTGAAAAAGATGTAGATAAAGAAGATTTATATAAGTTAAAGATTAACTGCAAGGGGAAAAGAACAGTAGGGAAAGAAAACAAAGGAATAAATGTAGAAAAAATAATAGGTTTAAAAAATTGAAAAAAGAGAGGGAAAAAAGCAATAAAAAAGGAAAACTCCACAAAACTGGTCTTTTATATATTCCAGAGACACAGAGTCTGTCTAGCTGATTGTGTGGATTTAACCTGCAGCTTATATAGCTGGTGGGAAGGTTTTGGGTCTTATTCCTTAGCCACGCTCCCCCTGGGTTTCAACTGTGGACCCTCTGCATGTGGGTCGTCCACTGGGGTTTGCTCCTGAGTCTGCCCTGGAGGCTTGGGTGTGCCTCTGTGAGGGCCAGGTGTGGAGGTGGTGCAGCTGCTTGGGTCCCAGGGGTTCTGGCAGCACCAGGTACTCAGGGGGTTGGCGGCTAGGGCAGCAGGAAATATAGTGCTCTAGAAGGGTATGGCGACCAGTACTGGCCAATACGTTCCAGTATTCTTGCCTGGAGAACCCCCCTCCCTGACAGAGAAGCCTAGCAGGCCACAGTCCACAGGGTTGCAAAGAGTCGGACAGAACTGAAGTGACCCTGTATGCATAGATGCAAGATTTTTTTGCCTGTGGCAGCTCTGCCCCATTGAGAGTTGAGCATGAAGGTGGCCCAGCTGCTTGGCTTGTGTGCCTCCAGTGCAGGAATTATGGTCCTATCAGAGTCTTTTTTCGAGCCTCTTGTAGCTGGCCATCAGAAGGCCTCTTTGGCCAGTATTTCTCAGTAGTTGTGCCCCTTCAGGCACTTAGAGGGCTCCCTTGCCTGGAGTCCTTCTCTGTAGATTGGAGTATCAGGCACTTAAAGGGATACCCTGGGTGGGGTCCTGCTCTGTAGTTCAGCATATCAGGCATTTGATGGGACAGCCTCTGTTCAGCTGCCTATGCAGGCATGTGGGGAGAGAGAGGCTATGGTGATGGTTCCACCCCCTGTGCATGACTCAGCAGTATCGCCTTGCTTCCATGGCTGCCTGGCTTTCCTCCACAGGCATTTCCCACCACAGTCTCCTCCCTCACATCCCCTCAATCCGTCTGTCCACAGTCAACAGCAGCCCTCTCCTGGGATTGCTCCACAATCCCTTAACTCCAGCTCCCAGCCACTGCCCTTTCCAGGGGACCAGTGTTCCTGTCTGGGGTATGTATGGCTGCAGCAAACACTGTTTGATTCTCATTCCGTTTAGGTTGCAGAGATCAGCTGTTTCACTCTCAGCCTTAAATGTTTCTCCTCTGACTCAGACAATTGCCCAGAAGTGGGGAGCGGACCCCTGCTTCAGTTCCCCCACCCGCCAAGGGCAGGTCCAGTCCTACTAACACTCCTGTTTTCCCCCCTAGTTCCTTCATCCTACCGAGTTTTGCATGGTTCTATACATTCTGTGGTGGCTTCCCTGGTGGCTCAGAGGTTAAAGCATCTGCCTGCATTGTGGGAGACCTGGGTTCGATCTCTGGGTCAGGAAGATCGCCTGGAGAAGGAAATGGTAACCCACTCGAGTATTCTTGCCTGGAGAATCCCATGGATGGAGGAGCCTGGTGGGCTATAGTCCACGGGGTCGCAAAGAGTCAGACACGACTGAGTGACTTAACTGCTGCTGCTGCTGCTAAGTCGCTTCAGTCGTGTCCGACTCTGTGCGACCCCATAGATGGCAGCCCACCAGGCTCCCACATCCCTGGGATTCTCCAGGCAAGAACACCGGAGTGGGTTGCCATTTCCTTCTCCAGTGCATGAAAGTGAAAAGTGAAAAGTGAAGTCACTCTAACTAACTATATATTCTTTTCCACTGGTCAGCTACTCCGGTCCACTCTCAGCTGGTGTTCTGCATGCATTTCTGTGTCTGAAGGTGCATTCCTGATGTATCCTTGGAGAGAGATGTATCTCACGTCCACCTATTTCTCCGCCATCTCGTTCTCCCCAGGGTCACCTTTTAAGATTCATTTTGGCTGGAGAGCTCCAACTTCTCGGGAGCCTCACAGTGATGAGACAGTTTGATTCTGTCATTTTTATTACAACCATTACTCATCTGCAGGAGACTGAGGCCAGGGAGACACACTAAAACCTATGAGCTACTGTCCAGTAAGCAGTTGTGTCATTAATTTAACTCTCAACAGCCCAAAGACACAGGTATGCTGCCAATTTCATGGCACAGGCTACCAGAGTGGTGGCAGGAGTGTTTCGGATAAAGAAAGCTACACTGTCTATCAAATTAGAGAAGATGAGTGCAGAGGGATAGATGAACCAGATAAGGAAGTTTGCTCAGAGGTTCACATACAGCAATGCTTCTCCACAGAGAGACTTGCCTGAAAATGGCTGCCGTAGGCGGGGAGAGGAGTGTAAAAGAGGAATGCCCGGAAGTGAGTCCCTGGACCAGTGAAGAAGGAGCTGAGCCATTGTCTCCTGGCCTTGAGCCCCAAAGCCCTGGAAGGTCTGATCTGTGTCTGCTTTGGGAAACAGTATAAAGAACAATCGATTATCCTATTGTACTGATTTCTTTCAATAAGTCAAAACAAAATCCCTGCTTCTTCTCTCAGAGGAGGTTGGGTCAACGTGTCCGTATTTAATTCCGTCCTTTTCTTTTTAGATGACCAAGGGTCATTAAGGAGGGATGATTTTCCTGAGGGAGGAAAGTGAGCAAGCAAGAGGTGAAAAACACTTCAGAATCCTGTAAATCTACCTTCAAACATTCCCATCTCACGCCCTCTCTCTGGGGAGGGCCAGTTGCATCAATGACATGGAAAGAGCCACCAAGGAAGGGTAGCTGGGACAGAGGGGACACAATCTGAGGAAAGAATGAGACCCTTTTAGTCTTCTGCTCTCAGCCTCTCTGTCTGTTATTCTCCGGAGGAGCATTTGGACGAGGAGGTTCAGAGGCGGGTGGTGGTGTGTCAGGAATGCTGCATGCTCATGAGGCAGAATGTGAGGGGTCTCTGACACTAGAAGGCAAAGAAAGGCCAGACTGGGCGGACCTGGTTCTAGGCTGGAAATCCAGGGGTGAGCAGTATCTCTCCTGCCTCCTGGAAGCAGGAATGCAGTTGGGGATGAGGGATGCAGGCTAGGAACAACCCGTGTTCCATCGCTCTGGAACCTCAGGATGGTTCCAGAGGCAGGATGCTGTGAAGAATGAGCAGAGGATTGTGCACCCCAGAAAATGTCACAGGGAGACACTATGACACAAAGAATCTCTCTGGGTGGAGACAGAGAGAAAGAGGTGCTGAAGATGCTTTGAGCATCTCTGAGGTCAAGCTTCAATCAGCTGACTGAGCAGCCACTTTTCTTTCTGGTTTCAGGATGAGAATGCTCCCGGGGCCAAAAAGAAAAAAAAGAAAAAATCTCTAATTCTTCTACATTAGCAGCTGTTGAATATGGAAAAATTGGTAGGTATTTGTTTTTCACGAACGAATTGGCATAGTTATTTGGGGAATGTCATTAAACATTTTTCTAAGATATGATCATTACTGACTAATGTGTGTTCTGTAATTAACCTATTGCTTTAAAATTTTTCTCTAATATAAATAATTCTGGGATGAATATCTATATATTTTCCCCTTGTCACCAAAAATGAGATTGCCAGATCCAAGGGGTGAAAGATTTTGAAGACTGAATGCATTTTCCTAATTGCTTTCTAGAGAAATGTGCTAATTAACATTCCCAGCAGCAGGCTTCCCAGGTAGTGCTAGTGGTAAAGAACCCACCTGCCAGGGCAGGAAATCTGAAAGACGTGGGTTCAATACTTGGGTCAGGAAGATCCCTGGAGGAGGACATGGCAATCCACTCCAGTATTCTTGCCCAGATAATCCCATGGACAGAGGAGCCTGGTGGGCTACCATCCATAGGGTTGCAAAAAGTCAGACGCAATTGAACTGACTTAGCACATCACACACAGCAGCAGCAAGCAGAAGAGGATGAACTTGTGACTTTGTCACAATCACAAATCCTGGATTTCCAGAAAGGGTGTGGGGGGTATTGAGAGGAAAGTCTTCCAGTTTCCTTTGCACTAAGTTGTTTCAGTCATGTCTGATTCTTTGCAACCCTAAGGACTGTAGCCTGACAGGTTCTTCTGTCCATGTTATTCTCCAGGCAAAAATACTGGACTGGGTTGCCATGTCCTTCTCTCAGGGATCTTCCCGACCCAGGAAATGAACCCGGGTCTCCCACGTTGCAGGCAGATTCTTTACTGTCTGAGTCACCAGGGAAGCCTTGGCAACCAGTCTTCTTTAGGAGTGTCATTACCCCAAACTGAAAAAGGGGATTTGAGGTCATACTAGATGTCACATATGAAGCTATTGCTGTTGTTTATTTGTAAGTCATGTCCGACTCTTTGCTGTAGCCTGTCAGACTCCCCAGGCAAGAATACTGGACTGGGTTACCGTTTCCTTCTCCAGAGGATCTTCCCTACCCAGGGATTGTTCCTGTGTCTCCTGCATTGGCAGGTCGAGTCGACAACTGAGCCACTAGGGAAGCCCAACACGGGAAGTACTTCCTTCCATTTATAGGTCAACTTTCCTCCTTTGAGACAATGAGATTAACTTCAACAAGGAAACCTACCTGGAAAGAAAGCAAAGATGGACTAATCCCTCAGCTGACAGCTCTGGAAAAGGATGGGGGATGTCCCCAGAACCTGGGTACAGCAGTTGGTGCCAAGCCAATTTTAGCTCCACTGAAGATGTCACACGGCTTATCCACTCTCCTTGGATAGACGGGTCACCTTCCTTGTCTTCATTCACTCTCTCCTTCATTCAGCATTAATTGAGCCACAAGGCCAGGCATTTTTTAGCAAAGGGGGGTAAGGGGGTAGTACAAAAGGGAGGATTCTGTCTAGTGTGTCTGAGTAACCACATGGGAATAGGCAGAGATCCCAGATTTGCAAACAGACAGTTCCAATATGACATCCTATCACTGGAGAGCAGAGCAATTATCTTGGCATGAGCTTAGGAAAGACTTCACAGATGAGGACACTTGTAAGCTCTGGAGGCCAAGTCCTCTTTGTCCAGGCAGAGAAAAAGAGAAAGGACATCCTAGGGAAAACACAGAGAAGTGAATGAGTCTCATATGTTTGGGGTTGCAGTGGTATAAATCATGGTGCTGCTGGAGACTTGGGGACAGAAGAGGGCAAGAAATGAGGCTGTAAAATGAATCAAAGTTTCTATTATAAAGTCCCTGCATTTTGTTCAAAGGGCTTTAACTTATCCTATAGGAATGTAAAAACCAGAGAATGGCATTTATGTGACCCATATTTCTGCTATAAAAAGATAACTGGGGGCAGAGTTAATGGACTAAAAAATACGAGAGCCTGGGATCGGAAGTGACTAAAATCATGATATAAAGTGATGACATAAAGATATCACCATACATATGTTTTGTGGTTAAACATTTTTTTAAACAGAGGGCAAACAAAGAAAGTATAGGACAGAAATGATCAGAAAACTGTGGATGAGCTCATGGTAGACAGTGATGAAGTTTGAAGCCAGGTTAGCTGTCATTGCAGAGGATGGAACACAGCCAAGAACATCCCTAAATATTAGAATAATGTCATTATTGTTCCCTTACCTATGACAGTTGACAGGCTAGTGTAATCTATGATCTTTCTTTTATTAAGTTTTCATCACTGTGCTGCCTTCACAATCCACCATCTCAGGGAACATTTGAGATTTGAATTTGAAAATGAGATTCACAAAATTAGATATTCTTCAGACTTTTTTGTTTTCTTTCTCCAATCCCAAACTGACTTCAAACCAAAGGTTAAGAAAGATGAGGTCTTGAAGTCTTTTAACCTTCAGTTATGAGAGCTAAATTCTCAGTCATCAAGAAAACATTTCAGAAATGACTCCATGTTCCTTTGTTATTTGCAAATGTAAATTCTTTTATTGGAGTCCTGCCCCATGGAAGGAAGAGCCTGCTTGGGTGAGTCTTATGTCTGGGCTCTCAGAAAGGTAAAGAGGGGCAAGGAAGTTTTAGAGGATGTTCTGAGGGTAAAGAAATCAACCAAGTAATGGCACAAAGAGGCTGCGTTGAAGGAGATTCAGTTAGGCAAGGAGTTTTTTGTTGTTTAGTTGCTAAACAACTCAAAGGCACAACTCTGTTGTGCGACTCCATTGACTCTAGTCCACCAGCCTACTCTGTCCACGGGATTTTCCAGGCAAGAATACTGGAGTGGGTTACCACTTCCTTCTCCAGGGGATCTACAGAGGCATTGCTCCCTGGAGGAAGTTCAGTGAAAGTTTTGATAACATGAAACCAGAAAGTGACCTTTAATCAAGCCCGAAGATAAGAGAATGGATATGAGACCCAGAAAAAGAATGAGTGACAAAGATCATCCTGAAAAGGAAAATTCTGGTTCCTTTTCCTCCTCATCATGTGCTCTCTCTCAAGCTAGTTCTTTAGGTCATAGCTGGGGAAAAAGGAAACATTTAATTAATGACTTGAACATTTTCATGGAGGCAAAGTTTTCATATCATGTATATAGCACATCTGATGAACGAAGTGAACTTTCTCCTTTTCATCAATGTTGTGACTCTGAGTCCATGTGGTACTTGCTGATTGCCATCTCTGTAATTTGCGGGACTCTCTGATGTCTCATCTCGCCTAGCAACTTAACAACATCATGACTACCTTGCCAGCGACCCCTGCCCCGACCGTCAACCAGTCTTGAGCCTCTGACACCATCATGTACTTCAGAGATTTGGACTCAGCCCCTCGCCCCAGCCAGCCTTTCATTGCTCATCTTGACTTTAAACTCCTGCTTCTGTCTTTGTTGACAATTTGGATGTTTCTTCAGGTAACACTGGGTGCTACCCAGTCCCTTGAACCTTTCACCTCAATGTAGGTTCTGATGAGCAGAGTTTCAAGGGGCTTCCCAGGTGATGCTTGAGTAAGCTCAACCATTCCATGGATGATTGTCAAATGCCAAGTTGGGAAAACTTCTGGGATTTCAGGACATTAGGAAGGCCCCCCAACCACTAGTTCTTCTAAACTGGTACAACTTATTTAGCAAATATTGGAGTGACTTCAGAGTTGTGCCTTTGAATGGATCACACTTATCTGGGATGTTCCAAAGGATGCAAAATCATAACAGAAAGGAGAGGTCTGGAGACTTCAGGATAAAATTTTTATGGGAACAAGGGGCTTCATAGCTGAAGTCTACTTCCTTCAACTACCCACCCAGTATCTTATCCTTGGTTACCAAGGCAGCAAGGACACATTTGTACCAATGTGACCCAGATGGAGCTTACTAGAAAACTCAAGTGGGTGAGCGACTTCTTAAAAGACAAAGTCTGTTGGAAACTTTATCTTCCCAAAAGACATGAGATAATAGGGTGACTCTGACAGAGAGCAGTCTCTATGAAATGTACAAAGAGTGAGTTTCCATTGTATTTTACTCAGATGTGAATTTTCCTTTTACCAGACTCCAGTGCATCTGACCCTCTGAACAAGAGATTAGTGAAACTGTGATCACCCTGGTAAACAAGGAGATATCTCTAAAATTCCAGACGTTCCTGGTAAAAGAAGGCCCTCCCAAGCCATTAATGATGTGACTAACAATTCTTTTGTTTTCTGTGGTAAAACATACACAACATAAAATTTGCCACTTTAACTATTTTTAAATTTTCAGTTTTATAGCCTTAAGTAAAATTCACACTAGGGTCTTTCCTGGTTGTCCAGTGCCTAAGACTCTGCACTCCCAATGCAAGGTGCCCAGGTTTGATCCCTGGTGGGGGAATCAGATCCCACATGCTGCAACTAAGACATGGAACAGCCAAATAAATAAATGAATGAATGAATAAGTAAAATTCACCTTGTTCCACGACCATTATCACTGTCTATGTCCAGAAATTTTTCATCTTCCCTAACTGAATCCCTGTCCTTAAAGATTAATTCTCATTCTTCCCTTTCCCCAGTTCTGGCAGCCTCTATTCTACTTTGTGCTTCTATAAATTTGATTACTCTAGGTAACTTGTGTAAGTGGAATTAAACAGTATTTGTCCTTTTGTGACTGACTTTAACTGATAATTCTTAGCTAACATTTTCTTCTGTCAATATGTTTGTATTACACAGATCTAGATGCTCTCCTGGTGCCACTGGAAGTCCAGATATAACTTTTCAACAACATAGTCCATCAGTAGTGTGTTGATTGAATTCCTACCATGTATTTAGCAGGGGTTGAGTGTTATGAGAAACAGAAAAATTTTGAAAAACTCATCACTATTCCTGCCCATCACAGACACAGAGAACAGATGTATGGATGCCAAGGTGGAAGTGGGGGGTGATGGGATGAATTAGGAGTTTGGGACTGACATATTCACAATATTGATTTTATGTATAAAATAGATGACTAATGAGGACCTACTGTATAGCACAGGGAACTCTACACAGTGCTCTAGGGTGACCAAAAGGGGAGGGAAATTTTTTTAAAAAAGGGATATAAAAGGTGGAAGTAGAGACAGATTTTCTCTTCTTGGGTTCCAAAATCACTGCAGATGGTGACTGCAGCCATGAAACCAGAAGACAATTGCTTCTTGGCAGGCAAGTGATGAGAAACCTGGACAGTGTGTTGAAAAGCAGAGACATTACTCTGCTGACAAAGGTCCCTATAGTCAAGGCTATGGTCTTCCCAGTGGTCACGTATGGTTGTGAGAGCTGGATCATAAAGAAGACGGAAGGCCAAAGAGCTGATGCCTTCAAACTGTGGTGCTGGAGAAGACTCCTGAAAGTCCCTTAGATAGCAAGGAGATCAAACCACTCAATCTTAAGGGTGACCAACGCTGAATATTCACTGGAAGTTCTGATGCTGAAGCTGAAGCTCCAGTATTTTGGCCATCTGATGTGAACAGATGACTCATTGGTAACAGGGACTCCTGATGCTGGGAAAGATCTAGGGCAGAAGGAGAAGAGGGTGTCAGAGGATGAGATGGCTGGATGGCATCACCGATGCAATAAACATGAACATGGGTGAACCGGAAGATGGTGAGGAACAGGGAGGCCTGGCGTGCTGCAGTCCATGAAGTCGCAAAGAGTTGGACATGACTGGGGGACTGAATAGCAACAACAGCTGGTTTACTATGCTGTACGGTAGAAACTAACACAACATTGTAAAGCAAATACACTCTAATAAAAATGGAAAAAAAATTTTTTTAACCCCTAATTTTATAGATCTGGAGGCTAAGTGAACACACATAAAATAATAGTAAAGTGTGCACACAAGTATGCAAACACACACAGACACACAAGTAGACATCTTCCTTCATTGCCCCATCTATATGATGGTAGTGGTTTAGTCGCTAAGTAGTGTCTGACTCTTGCAACCCAGTGTACTGTAGCCTGCCAGGCTCCTCTGTCCATGGGATTCTCCAGGCAAGAATACTGGAGTGTGTTGCCATTTAAAACAGGTGGTACGTGATGATCCTACATGCAGGAAGGCAAAGGAGACAAAGATATAAAGAAAAGACTTGGATTCAGAGGATAGAAGGGGAGGGTAGGATGATTTGAGCAAATGGCACTGAAACATGTACATTTCCATATGTAAAATAGACAACCAGTGCACATTCAATGCATGAAGCAGGGCACCCAAAGTCGGTGCTCTGGGGCAACCCAGAGGGATAGGGTGGGAAGGGAGGTGGGAGCGCGGTTCAGGATGGGGGACACATGTATACCTGTGACCAATTCATGTTGATGTACATCACAATATTGCAAAGTAATTATCCTCCAACTAAAATTAATTAATTAATTANTATAAATAAGTGTGGTTTATGCATGTCATCTAGACTTTTCTGTGTATGTATATATCATAAGCAGTATCATCTTCAATGGAGTCCCATTTTTATACAAACTTCTTTTCCGTCACACCTTTTTGACTTAATATATCAGTAACATATTTGCTTGTCAATAAATAAATTTCAGTAATATTATTTCTTATAGCTGAATTGTATTACTCAGATGGATGTTACCATAATTTATCCTGTTAATCACATAACACTTGACACTTGTATTGTGTCTAATTTTCAGCATAATAAATGACAGAAGAATGAATGTCAGTCTTTGCAAACTTGACTGAGTATTTTCTTAAGATTATAAGAAGTAGAATTTCTAGTTTAAAGGGTTCACTCTTTCAAAACTTTAATATATATAGCTTAATTGTTACCTGAAAAAAATTACCAATTTATAATCCTATCAGCAATGTAAGAAAGTATCTTCTCCCCATGCTTGCCAACATTTGGAATTACAACAAAAAATAAAAATGATTTGGTACTAAAAAGGACATCTTGTTTTAATGTATATTTGATTATTAGTTAAGCATTAAAAAAAAATTATATTTTGCATATTGGTTGTCCATGACATTTATCCATTTTATTAAAATAGTTATCTTTTCTTGTTTATTTGTTCATGCATTTTAGATATATAAACACTGACCATTATTGGGTCATACATACAAATGTAATCTCTAGTTTGCAATTTTTCTTTTAACATTGTTTATGGTTCTGTTCTGATTTTTAGTGCTCTTTTCTTAAATAGGAACAGAGAACTAGGACACCAGACATGCTGAGAAAAGATGTAGCATTAAAACAGACACCAAAACAAAGAAGCAGAAAAAGAGAGAGAAAGACATTTGGAGAAATCAAAGAAAATGAGGGAGAGGAACAAACTTCCAACAAGTTATTAAAATAGTCTCAGAGAGAAAAGAGAATATAGTGCATTCATAAAAAAGATTTTATTAAAAAAAGAACAAGATAGAGGATGAGAATATATATATGTATATATGTAAAGAATATATATGTATATTTAATAGAGAAGTTGAAAGAAGATGTTGATAAAGAATATCACAAAATGAGAAAGGAAAATAGGAGATTAAAAATGTAAAATTTAATTAATAGGATTTCTAGGGGAGTGGGAAGAACAGACAAGACAGAAGGTAATAAATTATCTTAAAAAAAAAAAAGACCAAAAACATATGTAGATTACATGAGATTGAAAAGCTCTGCCAAGAACTCAGACATAGGAAGCACACATACTTCTGGATTAACTACACATTTCATCTTTGTCACTAGTCAGTATATAAATGGTTCATTTGTGGTTGGAGAAAAATAAACTCTCTTGATCTCTCTTACCTAGATTAAGAAAATCTGTCTAAAAGCAGTGGAGTTGGGGGACAAGGGGAAAGTTCCTTGCTCTCCATTCATCGATCTCACCTGTATCATAAATTTCCTCCTCTCTCTCTATCTTACCCTGTCTCATATTCTGAGCCCCACTTTAACCCTAACTAGTCCCATTGCATCTGAAGAATTTTATTTCTTACCTGTTATGACAAAATAGAAAGGCATACATATTTAAAGCAAAGACAATACATAGGATTGGAAGAATCCCTTCCTTTCTCTTTTGGTTTATTTTAATGTTACAAGCAAAGAAACAAAGTGTACTCATGTTGTTCACCTAATGAGATAGGAAAGAATAAGAAATGAGGGAGGTGAGTGACTAGCAAAGGTGAGTAGGTTAACATTTTTTTCAAGATAAATGAACTCCTGGAGAACTAAATAGTATCGAGAAACAATTGTAAATTGAATTTTTATAGTATAATTTATAAGATTAAGTAAACATTATTTGAATATAAAAATAGCGAGCAACAATCAGAACTGCCTTGAGCAGTTTTATAGCCATTTGCCTATAGAGATATTTTTAAAGTCCATAGAATGGCAGATTGATAATGGATTTATTTAATGAATCTTTTCAACCATATTATTTTCTCTAGAAAAGTCCAAACTCATAATCACTGAAGCTTATTAATTCATTTAATCATTTTGTATTACCTAATGATAGGAAAACTCTTATTTGAAATTTAATTCAATCATGACAGTTTTTCTAGAGGAAATAGTAGGTAATTGAGCACTTACTGCCACCTTACATGTCTGCTTATCAGTAAAACTTGGTTAATATCCCAGATCTGTTTCCTTAAATTTAAAGTGCTAAATGATTACTGTATCTTTTGAACATATCAATAGATCATTAAAAACCACCAGTGTGAACATTTGATCTTTATCACTGAAGACTGGCCCTTATTTATCAATAAAGCCAGTCTTTTATTTTTTTTTTTAACCTCGTGGTCTTTTTAGCTAGAGCATAATTGGACTTGTCACCTGACTCTCCCACTAGAAATAATCATAAATCAGCATCATCAAAAATGTTAAAGGATAGTTCACAACAAAAAAGAAAATGACTCCCGAGATGACCAGACCTTGCAAATCATCACTCTATTCAGGGTACGTTTGAGGGCTGGTTATTTCAGAGATGTTATCTCAGTTATTTTTTGCTCTTTTCTTCATGGAGTCAGCCTTACAATACCTTGAAAGAAGAGCAGAAAACACAAAAAAGAAAAGTGTCAGCAGAACTGGGGTTGGAGGCTGGAGGGGGGAAAAATCTGAGCAGTTTATAACTATTGTTACAAATTACCTAAGTGAGTCGTCTCTTCTGAATCATTCCTCCCTGCTGGGATAAGGCTCTGTGAGTACCTAGTCCCTGCATCCAAAGATTGTTTATAGCCAGACAACTACTGGACCAGGTTATGTTGGAATCCATGTCACTCAAACCTTTAATTACTGGTGTCTGTGGTTAAAGCTTGGAGCTTACCAGTCTGGGAGATCTTAAGAGTCTGTGTTTGCTAATTGCTGGATCAGTTTTGATAGCCAGCAGCCTTATTGCCTGAACATACTTTATTCTGCATTCAAACGGGCCCCATTCACTTTGCACCATGCCAACACCATCTCCCCACCCCACTGGCCTCTCACCTCCTGAGGACTCCTGTCTTCTGCTCCTGACTCCCATCTGGCCTAGTAAAATGAGCATAGGTCTCTCAGGCATCGTTAGCATTCTTTTATGGAAGCCAATCCCTAAAACAACTAGGGAAAAAGGAATATGTCTATTTTTACCCCTAGATATTTGGATTGGGAAAGAGAGAAAACAGAGTTCTAAGTTACTAAATGCTTAAAATATGTGCTTCTTGTGCTAGAAGCTTTACTTTTAATAGTGTTTTTTAATTCAAAACAACTGCTCTATAGCATGCGGTGCTAACCCAGGAAACTGAGACTAAGGCTCTGTGACCCCCAAATCACAGAGCTAGTCGGTGACCAAAGAGCAATCTGTTAATTCAGGTATGCTTGATCGGAAAGTTGGTCCGCATAATGCCAGACTCTGAGCATTAACAAATATGTGGTTGATGGGAGCCATGAGGATAAATTGCATGGTTGTTGTTATGCATCATGCACTGCACATGAGGTAATGCATTTGAAAGGGCTATGGAACTATATAAATGTTATTATCATTGTCATGGTTATATTTATTACCTCTTGCTGGGGGTGAGACGGCACCAATCGTAGAATAGCCAACTATTTAGAATCAGTAGTCCCCAACCAAGAAGAAATAAAATTGTGGCAAGCCTCCTTCTTAACAGAGTGAAGAAAGATACCCCTCAAGGCACAGTACAATTTCTTGAAGATAAGTCAGAGCTTCATGTAAACCAGAGTACTTGTCTCTTTTCTGCCTTTCTCATCTTTGAGTTTTCTTTTTTGCTTTTTCACGGAACTGTAGGAGGACCAATGAATTTGATTCATAGAGTAACAAGTCAGCTTAAAGGCTGTATAACAAATGCATCAAAGAATATGACTATTTATGATAAAATATTACTTTAAATGTTAATATTTTAAAAACAACTTTTAAGCATCATTAAGAAAAGTGAATAGTTTTTAAAATTGAAATATAGTTGATGTACAATATTGTGTCAGTTTTAGGTGTATAATGCCGTGATTTGACATTTGCATACATTATGAAATGATCACCATGGTAAGTCTAGTCATCATCCATCCCCATACAAAGTTGTTACAATAATACTGACCAATGATCCTTACACTGTATATTATATTCCTGTGACTTATTTATTACAAAACTGGAGACGTGTACCTCTTAATTCTCTTCATTTATTTTGTCTCCTCTTCCCCTCAGGCAGCCATCTGTTTGTTCTTATATCTATGAGACTGTTTTCATATAGTTTATTTTATCTTTTACATTTCATATGTGAGATCATATAATATATGTCTTTCTCTGACTGACATTTCACTTAGCATAATACCTTCTAGATCCATCCATGTTGTCATAAATGGCAAGAATCCCTTTTTTATGGCTGAGTAACATCCTATGGAAACAGTGTCAGACTTTGTTTTTTTTGGGCTCCAAAATCACTGCAGATGGTGACTGCAGCCATGAAATTAAAAGACACTTACTCCTTGGAAGGAAAGTTACGACCAACCTAGAGAGCATATTCAAAAGCAGAGACATTATTTTGCCGACTAAGGTCCGTCTAGTCAAGGCTATGGTTTTTCCAGTAGTCACGTGTGGATGTGAGAGTTGGACTGTGAAGAAGGCTGAACGCCAAAGAACTGATGCTTTTGAACTGTGGTGTTGGAGAAGACTCCTGAGAGTCCCTTGGACTGCAAGGAGATCCAACCAGTCCATTCTGAAGGAGATCAGCCCTGGGATTTCTTTGGAAGGAATGATGCTAAAGCTGAAACTCCAGTACTTTGGCCACCTCATGAGAAGAGTTAATTCATTGGAAAAGACTCTGATGCTGGGAGGGATTGGGGGCAGGAGGAGAAGGGGATGACAGAGAATGAGATGGCTGGATGGCATCACTGACTCGATGGATGCAAGTGTGAGTGAACTCCCGGAGATGGTGATGGACAGGGAGGCCTGGCGTGCTGTCATTCATGGGGTCACAAAGAGTCGGACACGACTGAGCGACTGAACTGAACTGAACATCCTCTTATATGTATATGTTTGTGTATACCACATCTTCTTTATCCACTCATCTACTGATGGACACTTAGGCTGCTTCAATATCTTGTCTATGTAAATAATGTTGCAACGAACATTGATATACATATATCTTTTAGAATTAGTGTTTTCATTTTCTTTGTGTAAATACTCAGAAATATATCTATTGAAATGATAATATGATTTTTGTTCTTCAGTTTGCTAATAGAATGTATCACACCGATTGAGTTGCAGGTATTGAGCCATTTTTTCATACCTAGGATATGTCTCTTTTGATCGTGGCATTTTTAAAAATTAATTTTTATTGGAGTACAGTTGGTTTACAGTGTTGCATTGGTTTCTATTGCATGGCAAACTGAATCAGTTGCATATACACCCTCTCTTTGTTTTGAAGTCATGTTGTAGTTTGTTCTATATTACTTATGTTTTTGTTCTAAAAGATAATACAAATGAATGTATGTACAAAGCAGATTCACAGCTATAGAAAAAAATGTGGTTACCACAGGGGTTATGGGTTATGGATTATGGGTTATGGGACTAACAGATACAAACTACAGTACATAAAGCAGAAAAACAACATGATACAATTTATAACACAGAAAAATTATAGCCATTATCTCATGATGACTTATAGTGGAATATAATCTGCAAAAATACTGAATCTCTATGTTGTACACCTGAAATTAATATAATGTTGTAAATCAACTATACTTTAATTTTTCAAAAAAGGAAAATAGTAGAATTATAGAATCAACCATGTATGAAGTTCAATTTAAAACTCAGTTTTATATATTAGTGAATTTGAATTTTAATATCTTGCTGAGAAATTATGCATTTATGTTCATCAGTAATATCACCTGTGATTTTCTTTTTTGTGGTGTCTTTGGTTTTGGTAACAGGTGATGCTGCCCTTGGAGAATGAGTTTGGAAGCACTCTTTCTTCTTAATTGTTTTACAATACTTGAATAGCTGTTAAGTTCTTTAAAATGTCTGATAGAATTCACCTGTGAAGCCATTTGGTCCTGGAATTTTGTTGGGAGTTTTAAAATTTATCAATTTAACTACATTACTGTTAATAACTGGTTCATATTTTCTATTTCATCCTGACCCATTCTTGCAAGATTGTACACATCTAGGAATTTATCCATTTCTTCTAGGCTGTCCATTTTATTGGTGTATAATTTTTTGCAGTGGTCTTTCATATCTTCTATATTTTTGGTGTCAGTTGTAATTCCTCCTCTTTTATTTCAGATTTTAGTTATTTGGATCCTCTTTTTTTTTTTTTCATGTTAAATCTGGCTAAAAGATTTATGTTTTCTTTATTTTTTCAAAGAACCAGCCCTTCATTGTATTAGCCTATTATTTTTAAGTCTCTGTTTCATTTATTTTTGTACCTTTATTATTTATTTTCTTCTACTAACTGGGTTTTGTTTGTTCTTTTTTCTAGTTTCTTTAGGTATAAGATTAGATTGTTTAAGATTTTGTTTTGTTTTGTTTTCCGAGATAGACTTATATCACTTTAAACTCCTCTCAGAACTGCTTTTACTATATGACATAGATTTTGGATCATTTTGTTTTTATTTTCATTTACCTGAAAGTGTCAATTTATTCTCTCTGTCTCCACCCTCCACGGTGGCACATTGGTTGTACTGTAGCATGTTGCTTAGATCCAAATGTCTTTGCTTTTCAATTTTTTATTAGAGTTACTTTCTAGTCTCCCACCATTGTGGAGGTAAAAGAAATGATATAATTTCTATGTTCTTAAATTTACTGAGACTTCTTTTGTGGCCTAGTATATGATCTATCCTGGAGAATTTTTTCTTTAATGAAGAGAATGTATATTCTGCTGTTTTGAGTTGAAAGGCTCTTTGTATACCTGTTAATTTTATCTAGTCTAATGTGCCCATTAAGTCCCATGTTTTCTTATTGATTTTCTGTCTGCGTGACCTGTTCACTGATATAAGGGTATTTGGAACTAATATTGTATTACTACTAATTTCTCTCTTGATGTTTGTAAATACTGAGTTTACCTATTAAGATGCTCCTATGTTTGATGCATATATATTTAAATTGTTGTTTCCTCTTGCTGAATTACATCCTTTATCATTATGTAATGTATCCATTGCCGACTTCAGCAAGTAGGAGGTTTCTCAGCATATGCAGTGGGTCAACATTATCTCTATATAGGTATATCTCACTTTGCTTTTAAAAATCTAATGGTAATTTGACTTTGTCTTATTCTGTCCAAATAATTGAATTTAACTAAAGTTTCTACTTAGATGCTTTCCATGTAACTTAACTTTTGTGGTAGAACCCAATCACATTTTTAGCTTTGTAAAACTGGATTGAATTGGAGGAAAATATTAAAATAGCTCACTATTGAAATGATATTTGGTACAACCAAAGGCTGAGAGAATTCATGAGCAAAGAGCTAAATTAGTGCACCTTCTAGCTTTTTATCCATTAGTTTAGTCTTAGTGAGCCATAACCACAGATTTGAATTGTTTGAAAGTGGTATAAGTTCTTTAATGTGAGCAGAGCACCATTAATGTTGAAAGTAAAATATATTGACTACTGAAAATGTTCATTAAGGATCACATTGCGTTTCCTCCCTCCTCCCTTTCCTAGTCTCTTTCATTCACTATAAACAGCCATTTATTTAATGCTGGCAATGTGACAAGATGATAGATTCCTGTAACAACAAGGCATATGTATCGTGTACACATAAATACAATTTCCTTGTTAGGGTGCTTACATTTCTTTATACTTCATTCAAGGACCCTATTCCAATAGGTCCCAACAATGGTAGACAGTGGGAATGATTTCCTGACTATCCATATGTATGTATGTATTTATATGTTCATACATATGTATATACATTTGTATACATGTATATAACTGACTTATCTGATTCTATCAGAACACAGCAGTAAAGCTATACATGTAAAAATAGGGCACAACCATTAGGAGAAGAGAGTATGCAACTGACATAGTCTGTGACCAGAGAAGATGTGGCTGTCCATGGGAGCAATTGGGACTGGAGAAGAGATTGGATGTGCTAATAAAATCTTGCTGCTGTTGCTGCTAAGTCACTTCTGTTGTGTCTGACCCTGTGAGACCCCATAGACGGCAGCCCACCAGGCTCCACCGTCCCTGGGATTCTCCAGGCAATAAAATCTTGACAAGACAAATAATGACTTGATGAGATTTTTTTCATGAAATTCAAAGTACTATCTGGCTTCCCTGATGGAGAAGGCAATGGCAACCCACTCCAGTACTCTTGCCTGAAAAATCCCATGGTAGGCTGCAGTTCATGGGGTTGCGAAGAGTCCGACACGATTGAGCGACTTCAATTTTACTTTTCACTTTCATGCATTGGAGAAGGAAATGGCAACCCACTCCAGTGTTCTTGTCTGGAGAATCCCAGGGACGGCGGAGCCTGGTGGGCTGCCGTCTCTGGGGTCACACAGAGTCAGACACTGAAGTGACTTAACAGCAACTGGTGGCTCAGATGGTAAAGATCTGCCTGCAATGTGGGAGACCCAGGTTGAATCCCTGGGTCAGGAAGATCCCCTGGAGAAGGAAATAGCAACCTACTCCAGCAGTCTTGCCTGGAAAATTCCATGGATGGAGGAGCCTGGTGGGCTACAGTCCTTGGGGTTGCAAAGAGTCATACACAACTGAACAACTTCACTTTTCAAAATATAATTAGTGTTATTTTATTCTAAAGCACCGTTCTCCTATTTTCTTAACTTCTATAGCAATGAGAATAGTCCTGATAAGACAGCGTCTTACATAAAACATAGCAAGGGCTAGTGAAAGACATTTTGATCTTTAAAGTAAAGGTAGCCTCTGACATGAGACATAGTGGGGAAAAGGAAGGCTGGTTTCTGAGGTGCTTCTGAGCCCACAAAGAGTTTATGACACCACCTCTGACTAAAAACTCTTATGTATTTTTATTTTATATTGAATAGTATAAGTCTTTCCTGGAATATAGCCCCAAGGTCACTGTAACTATGTTAACATCTTTCTAGGAGGACACAGTCTGGACCCAAGTAGTTTTCATGTGTAATCTATGCAGGTGAATCTGGTATGAATCAAAAGTCATTGGTGATTTAATTAAAAATAGTCTCATCTGTGCTGACTCTTCAGTCTGGTGAGGATTGATTTCTTCCTTCTGGCAGAGTTGGTGAGGAAGGAGGAGTGGTATTGATAGAATGGATGAGAAGAGGATCCCTTATGGCCTGCATGCTAAGTCATTTCAGTTGGGTCTGACTCTGCATGACCCTATGGACTGTAGCCTGCCAGGCTCCCCTGTCCATGGGATTCTCCAGGCAAGAATAGTGGGGTGGGTTGCCATGCCCTTCTCCAGGGGATCTTCCCAGGGATTGATCTCTGCATCTCTTACATCTCCTGCATCCACATGTGGGTTCTTTACCACTAGCATCACCTGGGATACCTTCAGTTCAGTTCAGTTCAGTCGCTCAGTCGTGTCCGACTCTTTGCGACCCCATGAATTGCAGCACACCAGGCCTCCATGTCCATCACCAACTCCCGGAGTTCATTCACACTCACACCCATTGAGTCAGTGATGCCATCCAGCCATCTCATCCTCTGTCATCCCCTTCTCCTCCTGCCCCCAATCCCTCCCAGCATCAGAGTCTTTTCCAATGAGTCAACTCTTCTCATGAGGTGGCCAAAGTACTGGAGTTTCAGCTTTAGCATCATTCCTTCCAAAGAAATCCCAGGGCTGATCTCCTTCAGAATGGACTGGTTGGATCTCCTTGCAGTCCAAGGGACTCTCAAGAGTCTTCTCCAACACCACAGTTCAAAAGCATCGATTCTTCGGTGCTCAGCCTTCTTCACAGTCCAACTCTCACATCCATACATGACCACTGGAAAAACCATAGCCTTGACTAGATGGACTTTTGTTGGCAAAGTAATGTCTCTGCTTTTGAATATGCTCTCTAGGTTGGTCATAACTGTCCTTCCAAGGAGTAAGCATCTTTTAATTTCATGGCTGCAGTCACCATCTGCAGTGATTTTGGAGCCTAAAAAAATAAAGCCTGACACTGTTTCCACTGTTTCCCCATCTATTTCCCATGAAGTGATGGGAGCAGATGCCATGATCTTCGTTTTCTGAATGTTGAGCTTTAAGCCAACTTTTTCACTCTCCTCTTTTACTTTCGCCTTAGTCCCTAACAAATGCCAACTTTAGCATCCCCCTTAAGATGAAGGCCTTCTGCATACAAGACTAGGGGCTGGAATTTCAGATACTAAAATAATACATGATTCAGGAAGGATATGCACTGTCCCTGGAGGCCCCTTTGGGCTGACAAGGCTTCTTTCCCAGGCACAATCTACAAAATAATCTGTCATTAATAAAAAGATTTGGAGACCAGTCATAACAAGGCTAATGATACTACTTACTGGTAAAGTTTTAATGAGTATTAGCAGGTAAGGATGTAAAGCCCCCAGATGAATGCCTTCCAAATAGAAGATCTCCAACAAATGTTACCTGGATGAAAGTAAAAGAGGAAAGTGAAAAAGTTGGCTTAAAACTCAACATTCAGAAAACTAAGATCATGGCATCCAGTCCCATCACTTCATGGCAAAGAGATGGGGAAACAGTGGAAACAGTGGCTGACTTTATTTTTCTGGGTTCCAAAATCACTGCAGATGGTGATTGCAGCCATGAAACTAAAAGATGCTTACTCCTTGGAAGAAAAGATATAACCGACCTAGATAGCATATTCAAAAGCAGAGACATTGCTCTGTCAACAAAGGTCCATCTAGTCAAGGCTATGGTTTTTCCAGTGGTCATGTATGGATGTGAGAGTTGGACTGTGAAGAAAGCTGAGCACCGAAGAATTGATGCGTTTGAACTGTGGTGTTGGAGAAGACTCTTGAGAGTCCCTTGGACTGCAAGGAGATCCAACCAGTCCATCCTAAAGGAGATCAGTCCTGGGTATTCATTGGAAGGACTGATGAAGCTGAAACTCCAATACTTTGGCCACCTGATGCAAAGAGCTGAGTCATTTGAAAAGACCCTGATGCTGGGAAAGATTGAGGGCAGGAGGAGAAGGGGACGACAGAGGATAAGATGGTTGGATGGCATCACCAACTCAATGGACATAGGTTTGAGTGGACTCCAGGAATTGGTGATGGACAGGGAGGCCTGGTGTGCTGTGGTTCATGGCGTCGCAAAGAGTTGGACACGACTGAGTGAGTGAACTGAACTCAACTGAGAGTCATACAATGACATGCAGCAATCATGGTGATAATAATAATATGTACTAGTACTTAGTAACAGTCATAGTAGTAGTATGGAGCCTGAATTTTGTAATGCCAGGTATATTATTTATTTACTTGCTAAATTGATAGTGCTATGGGATAAGTTAGGAGCTTGAGATTAACAGATATACACTACTATATATAAAATCGATAACTCAAACAAGGATCTACTATATAGAATAGAGAACCATATTTAACTTGAATGATGCTAAAGCTGAAACTCCAGTACTTTGGCCACCTCATGTGAAGAGTTGACTTGTTGGAAAAGACTCTGGTGCTGTGAGGGATTGAGGGCAGGAGGAGAAGGGGACAACAGAGTATGAGATGGATGGATGGCATTGCTGACTCAATGGCTGTGAGTCTGAGTGAACTCTGGGAGTTGGTGATGGACATGGAGGCCTGGTGTGCTGCGATTCATGGGATTGCAAAGAGTCGGACATGACTGAGCAACTGAACTGAACTGAAGTGAATAACCTTTAAGGGGAAAGAATCTGAAAAAGAATAGGTTTGTATATAACTAAAAATCTTTGCTGTACACCTGACACACAGCATTGTAAATCAACTACACTTAAATTTTTTTAAAAAAGACCAAAAAATGAAATAAAGTCTTAAAAAATGTAATACATAGGCCATAAATCTATTTGTTTAAAATAACTTAAGTTGTTTTAAGTGGTTTCTTGACTAGATTAATTCAATATCTAGCTCAGTCAAATGGGCACTTTGAACAAAAGAGAATTCCCCAATTGCACAATGATTCTTGGCTTCCTTCCTACCAGCTGTGAGACTGATACCCGTAAATAACTTCCACTGGAGCAGCAGTGAATCAAAGGCCTTCTTTTGGAACACACCCCCCCCCAACACTGCCCCCCCAACACACGTGACATGCACAGCCAACTCTGCCCACTGGATGGGCACGCCTCTTAGCAGGATGACTTTCTTGTCTAGGGCCTCCACCTACATCCCTCCTCCTTTGCAGAGGACAGCATCCCACAATCCAAGACTTTTCTGGGTTCACCACAGTCCTTCTGTTCCAATCCTGTTTCTTTCATAGGCTTCAGCTCTAAAGAGAGTACCCTCCACTCTGAGTGAGACACTGCTGCCCCAAGTCTCCCTCAGCCTTCCTGGACTGCAATCTGTAGCCCTTCCTCTTCACTCCAGGACTTTCCCACTAATCCACTCCGCTCCCCCACCCCAGCTTCCTCAGCTCCCCTTGCTTGTTCCCTCTGCCTCACAACTCTCCTACTCACCATTGTGTCATCCCATCAGCTTCCACCCAGCTGCAGTCCTGCCCTGCCCCACCCATGCACCTGCACAGGGAGCAGAACAGCATGGAAACAATGTGGGCTAGGGAGACCGGGAGGCCTGAATTGAGTCCTAACTCTGCCCCTTTAAAGCCGAGTCACCTTAGGCACGTGTTATGCGTGTAGTATTAGGTGGGTACAAGAAGTGAATGAAGTGTTGCCCAGGACAGTGAGGGCACAGCATTCAGCACAATATGTTCATTTCCTTTCCATTCTGACATAGTCCAAATCTCCATTTGGTCTCAAAGCATTCTCAAACATTGTCTTTTTAAAAATTACTTTTTATTGAATTATAGTAGCTTTACAATGTTGTATTAGTTTCTACTGTACAACAAAATGAGTCAGCAATACATATACATATGTCCCCTCCCTTTTGGACTTCAGTGCATTAAGTAGAGTTCCCTGTGCTCTATGAATTATTCTCATTCAGTTCAGTTCAGTCGCTTAGTTGTGTCTGACTCTTTGTGATCCCATTAACTACAGCATGCCAGGCCTCCCTGTCCATCATCAACTCCCGGAGTTCACCCAAACCCATGTCCATTGAGTCGGTGATGGCATCCAACCATCTCATCCTCTGTCATCCCTTTCTCCTCCTTCCCTCAATCTTTCCCAGCATCAGGGTCTTTTCAAATGACTCAGCTCTTCGCATCAGGTGGCCCAAGTATTGGAGTTTCAGCTTCAACATCAGTCCTTCCAATGAACACCCAAGACTGATCTCCTTTAGGATGGATTAGTTATCTATTTTACATATAGTTTCAATACTGTATATGTGTCAACACCAGTCTACCAATTTCTCTCACTCCCTCTTCCGCCTTGATATCCATATGTTCGTTCTCTACATCTGTGTCTCTATTTCTGCTTTGCAATATCTAGATTCTTAAATATCCATCAACAGAGGAATGGATAAAGAAGATGTGGTAGATATACACAATGGAATGTTACTCAGCCATAAAAAGCGATGAAATTGGCTCATTTGTAAAGATGTGGGTGATCTTAGTTCAGTTCAGTTGCTCAGTCATGTCTGACTCTTTGCAACCCCATGAATTGCAGCACACCAGGCCTCCCTGTCATCACCAACTCCCACAGTTCACCCAAACCCATGTCCATCGAGTTGGTGATGCCACCCAGCCATCTCATCCTCTGCCGTCCCCTTCTCCTCCTGCTCCCAATCCCTCCCAGCATCAGAGTCTTTTCCAATGAGTCAGCTCTTCACATGAGGTGGCCAAAGTACTGGAGTTTCAGCTTCCATTGAACACCCAGGACTGATCTCCTTTAGAATGGACTGGCTGATTCTCCTTGCAGTTGAAGGGACTCTCAAGAGTCTTCTCCTACACCACGGTTCAAAAGTATCAATTCTTTGTCTCTCAGCTTTCTTCACAGTCCAAATTTCACATCCATACCTGAGCACAGGAAAAACCATAGCCTTGACTACACAGACCTTTGTTGGCAAAGTAATGTCTCTGCTTTTTAATATGCTATCTAGGTTGGTCATAACTTTCCTTCCAAAGAGTAAGAGTCTTTTAATTTCATGGCTGCAATTACCATCTACAGTGATTTTTGAGCCCCCCAAAATAAAGTCTGACACTGTTTCCACCGTTTCCCATGGGTAGATCCAGGTGTGGGTAAAGCAAGAGAGTTCCAGAAAAACATCTATTTCTGCTTTATTGTCTATGCCAAAGCTTTTGACTGTGTAGATCACAATAAACTGTGGAAAATTCTGAAAGAGATGGGAATACCAGACCACCTGACCTGCCTCTTGAGAAATCTGTATGCACGTCAAAAAGCAACAGTTAGAACTGGACATGGAACAACAGACTGGTTCCAAATAGGAAAAGAAGTATGTCAAGGCTGTATATTGTCACACTGCTTATTTAACTTATTTGCAGAGTACATCATGAGAAACGCTGGGCTGGGTGAAGCACAAGATGGAATCAAGATTGCCGGGAGAAATATCAATAACCTCAGATATGCAGATGACACCACCCTTATGGCAGAAAGTGAAGAAGAACTAAAGAGCCTCCTGATGAAAGTGAAAGAGGAGAATGAAAAAGTTGGCTTAAAGATCAACATTCAGAAAATGAAGATCATGGCATCTGGTCCCATCCCTTCATGGCCAGTAGATGGGGAAACAGTGGCTGACTTTTTTTGGGGGGGCTCCAAAATCAGTGCAGATGGTGACTGCAGCCATGAAACTAAAAGACGCTTACTCCTTGGAAGAAAAGTTATGACCAACCCAGACAGCATATTGAAAAGCAGAGACATTACTTTGCCAACAAAGGTCCATCTAGTCAAGGCTATGGTTATTCCAGTGGTTATGTATGGATGTGAGAGTTGGACTGTGAAGAAAGCTGAGTGCTGAAGAATTGATGCTTTTGAACTATGGTGTTGGAGAAGACTCTGGAGAGTCCCTTGGACTGCAAGGAGATCCAACCAGTCCATCCTAAAGGAAATCAGTCTTGAATATTCATTGCAAGGACTGATGCTGAAGCTGAAACTCCAAAACTTTGGCCACCTGATGTGAAGAGCTGACTCATTTGGAAAGACTCTGATGCTGGGAAAGATTGAAGGTGGGAGGAGAAGGGGATGACAGGGGATGAGATGGCTGGATGGCATCACCAACTCAATGGACATGAGTTTGAGTAAACTCTGGGGGTTGGTGATGGACAGGGAGGCTGGCGTGCTGCAGTCCATGGGGGTCACAAAGAGTCGGACATGACTGAGCGACTGAACTGAACTGAGTAAGTCTAAAGAATATTATACAGAGTTAAGTAAGTCAGAAAGAGAAAAACAAATATTGTATATTAACACACATATATGGAGCCAACATTGTCTTTTTACCTCTTTAGCTCCATTCATAAGCTTCTAACAACTTCCTGCTGTTATTTTATTCTCCAAACAGTTAGATTTGGGTCATATACGTAATTTATGTTTTCTTTGTCGAGTTTTATTTCTTTGTCATCCAGTTTATTCTATGAACTCCATAGACATTTGTATTTACTTGTTCAGTATACAAAAATGGTTTATTTATTCAGTTTTTACTCCATGCAAAATACTGTGGGAGACAAAAGTTGACTAAAATATAAACTAATCCTATCTTCAAGAAGCTGTTAGTTTGGAAGTATAGATCGACATATACACAGTTGTTGGCGTTACCTACAAGGATCAGTCCCAGCTGAGTGTCCTAGGGATTCAGAAGAGGGTGACATTGCTTTTTCGGGTAATAATAAGAAAGAGTCTTCAGAGACAAGGTAATAGAAGCATGGATACAGAAGATTAAGTAGGCAGGAGTATCAGAACTGTAGTTGGATTTTTTTTTTTTAAAGTCACGATCATAATTCAACCTGAGATGCGTTCAGAGAATAATTAGGGGGCTTTTATGGGCAGAATATAGGATTTGCCTGTGAAAGCAGTGGGAAATGCATCTGGAAGGATGGTCTCAGGGCAGGTGCTGAGAGCTTTGAGTGCCAGCAGGAGGAGAGTGAGTCATTTTCTGTAGTTGAGTAAAGGGATTACATAATGATATGATGAGATTTTTCTTTATGACAATCTGCATTTAAAGGACAAGATTCGATCTGGGGGCTTCCCAGGTAGCTCAGTGGTAAAGAATCCGCCTGTCAATGAAAGAAATGAGGATTCAGTCCCAGGGTCGGGAATCATTTCCTGGAAGAGGAAATGATAACCCACTCCAGTATTTTTGCCTGGAAAATACCATGGACAGAGGAACCGGGCGGGCTACAGTACTGCTGCTGCTGCTGCTGCTAAGTCGCTTCAGTCGTGTCCGACTCTGTGCGACCCCATAGATGGAAGCCCACCAGGCTCCCTTGCCCCTGGATTCTCCAGGCAAGAACACTGGGGTGGGTTGCCATTTCCTTTTCCAATGCATGAAAGTGAAAAGTGAAAGGGAAGTCGCTCAGTCGTGTCTGACTCTTAGTGACCCCATGGACTACAGCCTACCAGGGATTTTCCAGGCAAGAGTACTGGAGTGGGATGCCATTGCCTTCTCCAGGGCTACAGTACATGGGGTCACAAAAGAGTCAGACATGACTGAGAAACTGAGTATATATAATATATAATTATATATGTAATATATATTATATATATAACTCAATTCAATACTTTTATATATATATAAAATATATATATAACATATATATAATATGTATATATATAATAGACAGACAGGGTAGGAAAGGAAAGTCCCAAGAGGACTGGAAATTATTTGGAAGACTATGAAAACAATCTAGGATTGAGGCAACTGGAACTGAACCGAGACACTAGCAGGAAAATGGAAAGGAGGTAAACGGATGGATAATTTCAAACATCAGTGAGAATGAACCAATGGCTGGCAACTGATGCATTTTGTAGAGTGTGTGTTTGCATCATCCATTCAAGGGCACCCATTAACTCCAGCAAAAGTCCCTTCTCTAGGCTGTTATTACTGATGGGGCCTCATCAAGTCATCCCCTTCTGTCTCCACAAATGTAATTACATGCAATGAAAATTGATGTAACATGGTTAGCCCACAGCGTATGGGTTATTCCACTGCCACTAGCATGACATCAGACTTCTCTGAATTTGATTATGATAGTTTGGAACTCCCCGCAGAGGAATCATGTTAAATGCCCTGTACCCTGACATTGTTCCTTTGAGCCAGCAGCCCAGAGCCTGATGTGTGCTGTCAAAAGAAAGGGTTTGAGCTGATGGGCATGCTTTATTTCATTTCCACATTTCATTTCATGCTGCTGAGTGTGTGTGTGTGTGTGTGTGTGTGTGTGTGTGTGTGTGTATGGGTGTACATACAATCTTCCCCAAAGAAAGCTCAGTTGCTTTTCCGAGATGCAGCATCGAGTCTGTATCCAGTCTGGGGCTCGCAGGCACTGGTTCCGTGGTGACCTGCAGCAGAAAGCAGCCCCTTCTCACTGAGTTCCTTCCTTGAGGCATAAGATCCTTTGTGGGTTAATAGTGGGAAGGAGGCAGAGAAAATGGGGCAACAAAGAGAAAAAAGGAAGAGAATAGAATTGAGAAAGTGGAAAGTAGCATTAACATGGAGAAGGCAATGGTACCCCACTCCAGTACTCTTGCCTGGAAAATCCCATGGATGGAGGAGCCTGGAAGAGTGCAGTCCATGGGGTCGCTAAGAGTTGGACACGACTGAAAGACTTCCCTTTCACTTTTCACTTTCATGCACTGGAGAAGGAAATGGCAGCCCACTCCAGTGTTCTTGCCTGGAGAATCCCAGGGACGGGGGAAGCCTGGTGGGCTGCCGTCTATGGGGTCGCACAGAGCCGGACACGACTGAAGCAACTTAGCAGCAGGAGCAGCAGCAGCAGCAGCAGCATTAACATGTGTGAAATGGATGGCTAGTGGGAAGCTGCTGTGTAGCACGGGGAGCCCAGCCTGGTGCTCTGTGATGACCTAGAAGGGTGAGATAGCAGGGGGAGCGAGGGAGGCTTGAGAGGGAGGGGATATATTTATATATATATATAATTATGATGGATTCACATTTGGATTCACATTGTTGTTCAAAGGCAGAAACCAACACAACACTGTAAAGCAATTTGGCTCCAATTAAGGAAAAAAAAAAAGGAATTTAAGCGGGGGTTGAGCAGGAAGGATGGAAGTGGGGGTGAGGAAGAAAAGAGATACAGCAGAGAAGGGAAAGGGCAGAAAATGCCTGCTTGACCAATAGGAGAACTGACCCTAACTTTGGAGCTGAGAGAACCTGTTGAGGGATAGAACAGCTAAGACAAATGCAGGGGACCGTTTTCTACCACCTCTGCTCACTTGATCTCCTTCCTTGCTTTTTATTATTTCTCCTCCACGATTGCTCTGTTCCTTTCTTACTCCTCCCTCTTTTACTCTTGCCCTTCTCTGCTCTTCCTCTTTACTTAGATTTGGGGACATCGAGCCAATGAATGTGATCAGAGAGTACAGATATCAACACTCACACCTACCCCACACCAATACATTTTCCTACCCTATGGACACCAACTAGGTGTCCCTTAATTTAATGCAATTTTGACACTAATTACCAGAGTTTGCACCTGATTCCACAGGTTTCAAAGCTAAGCCCTACAATACTGGCCTCATTTCAGATGGCAGTCACAAGTAATGGGTCCCTAGGCTACTTGCAATTCTGTCTGACTTGGCTGCGAGGTCATGATTTCCCATAACCCTCCACCTTGGGTCTGATAATTTCCTAGAATGACTCAAAAAACTCAGGGAAACATGTACATGTGTTTCCTGGTTTATTACAAGGGGTATGATAAAGGATGGACTTCCCTGGTGGCTCAGTGGTAAAGAATCCGCTTGCAAAGCAGGAGATGTGGGTTCAATCCCTGGGTCAGGAAGATTCCCCTGGAGAAAGAGATGGTAACCCACTCCAGTATTCTTACCTGGAAAATCCTATGGACTGAGGAGCCTGGTGAGCTACAGTTCATGGGGTTGCAAAACAGTCAGGCATGACTTAGTGATTGAACAGCAGCAGCAACATGACAAAGGATGCAGATGAGCAGCTCAATGAAGAGACACAAAGGGAGAGGCCTGGGGGGCCCAAGCACAGGAACTTCTGCTCCCATGGAGTTGGGGTGCACCACCTTCCCAACACACAATTGTATTCACCAACCTAGAAGCTCTCTGAACCCCATACTTTACAGGTTTTTATGGAGGCTTCACGAGGTATGTATGGTCTATTAATTCATTTCCCATTCCCTCTTCTCTCTAGAGGATGGGGTGGGGGTGGTAGGTAGAATGGAAAATTCCAAGCTTCTAATCATGACTTGGTCTTTCTAGCAATGAATACCCATCTAGGATCCCACAAAGAGTTGCCTTATTGGAACAAATGGTGCTCCTATCATTCAGAAAGTCCAAGGAGTTTAGGAGCTCTGTGTCAGATGTTCCTAACACCCCCATCACTCAGGAAATCACAAAGATTTTCAGAGTTCTACATTAGGAATGAGGGTCAAGAACCAAATATTAGGACAAAAGATGTAGTCACATGTTCACTCAGGAAATGACAACGGTTTTAAAAGTTCTGTGTCAGGAACTAAGACGAAGACTAAATATACATATCTTATTACATCTCAGGAAAAGTCCAAGCAATGGAAATGGAAACAGTAAGTTAGAGTAGGAGTTGGCAACTTTTTTTTGGCAAAAGGCCAAGTGAGATTTTAGGCCAAGTAAATATTTTAGGCTTTGTGGACCATTTGATGTCCATAATAATGATTCATCTCTGCCACTGTAGCTTGGAGGCAGCCAGAGACAACACATAAACAAATGGGCATGGCTGTGTCCCAATAAAACTTTATTTATAAATGTAGCCTGCAGATTGTATTTGGCCCAGGGCTATTGTTTGCTGACCCCTGAGTTAGAAGAAAGCTTCAGAAATAAAATTGTAAAAATTTACAGGTTCTGCCCTATGTATCAGAAAATGGCAGTGCAGTTCTTAGAATTCTTTTCTCAACTAGGATGAGAGATCATGCTATTTTCTCACCTGCAACTCCCCACTGCTGGGCTAAAGAAACACTCCCAATGTCATTATCACAGATCTTTGAAACAGAGTAAAAATAGTGGACTGAGAATTGACTTATAAAGAATCGAGCGTTTAACAAAACAATGGAAACAGCCACATGGTCTGCCTGCAGAAAAGACTAAACTCAAATGAGAAAGTTGAGGCAGCCACTTAGTGACTGGGCTTCTTCAAAGCATTTGGAATGAAATGTCCACTGAATCATGGTTTCTGAAAACTACATCTCAGACTGACTCTCCTAAATTCTCACACATTTCACAGGAAGGTATCTTATGTGTACCTCCTTGCTAACTAGTCCCAGTTTTTCACTGTATCACCAATCCCAGGCATTAAATCATCCCTTTGCTAACCCCAGTCCTGGTCCTGGGGTAGTTCAGTGTTTCTGGCATTTTCAGCACTGAGTGAGGCCAACCCCACCATTGATGGGAGAAAACTTCTGAGACATTGCTGTCCTGAGTGTGAAGCCTTGGAGAAACAAATAGGTGGTGGCTGATGGCACAGGCTCCTGACTCAGAAAGGCCCTGGTTTGGATCAAATGTGTATACGTTTATGGACATCCCTTAACCCCTCTGATCTTTAGGTGCTTCACCTGTAAATTGAGAATTTATAAAGTACCTTCTTCCTGTGATGTAAATATAAAGATTAAATGCAGTGATATCTGAAGAGAACTTAACACAGCATACATTAAATGCTCAATAAACTTGAGTAAAATACATTGGGCTTCCCTGGTGGCTCAGTGGTAAAGAATCTGCCTGCCAATGTAGGAGACATGGGTTCGATCCCTGATCCAGGAAGATCCCCTGGAGAAGGAAATGGAAGCCCACTCCAATATTCTTGCCTGGGAAATTCCATGGACAGAGGAGCCAGGCAGGCTACAGTCCATGGGGTCAACTGAACAACAGCGACAAAATCTGAACTACTTTCTACTATTTTGGGACATGCCTGGGTCAGGAAAGTAAATGAGATTTTCCCCCTTCAGAGATTATGAATGATTCTAAAGAGACATTGCTTAGCTCATTGGGTGAAATAGCAATGCCAGGAAAACACCTAACAGTATCCATCTGTGGCCAGGTGCTTTCCATGCCTTTCCTCATTTAATACTCATCAAAATCCTAGGGGAAAGGCCTTTTTATCTCCATTTCTATGTATGGGAAACCAAGGCTGAGACATGTGGCGGGGCATGCTGCAGTGACATAACTCATCACCACTACCTTAGACCCAAACCCAGGTGTTCACAGAATAAATTTATTTTTTCCCTACCTCATCAAGCAACTGTAATTACTTATGTATCAAAGAAGGCTCAAACTACTGCACAATTGCACTCATCTCACATGCTAGTAAAGTAATGCTCAAAATTCTCCAAGCCAGGCTTCAGCAATATGTGAACCGTGAATTTCCAGATGTTCAAGCTGGTTTTAGAAAAGGCAGAGGAACCAGAGATCAAAGTGCCAACATTGGCTGGATCATGGAAAAAGCAAGAGAGTTCCAGAAAAACATCTACTTCTGCTTTATTGACTATGCCAAAGCCTCTGACTGTGTGGATCACAATAAACTGTGGAAAATTCTGAAAGAGATGGGAATACCAGACCACCTGACCTGCCTCTTGTGAAACCTATATGCAGGTCAGGAAGTAACAGTTAGAACTGCACATGGAACAACAGACTGGTTCCAAATAGGAAAAGGAGTACGTCAAAGCTGTATATTGTCACCCTGCTTATTTAACTTATATACAGAGTACATCATGAGAAACACTGGGCTGGATGAAGCACAAGCTGGAATCAAGATTGCCGGGAGAAATATCAATAACCTCAGATATGCAGATGACACCACCGTTATGGCAGAAAGTGAAGAGGAACTAAAAAGCTTCTTGATGAAAGTGAAAGAGGAGAGTGAAAAAGTTGGCTTAAAGCTCACCATTCAGAAAACGAAGATCATGGCATCCGGTCCCATCACTTCATGGCAAATAGATGGGGAAACAGTGGAAAGAGTTAGACTTTATTTTAGGGAGCTACAAAATCACTGCAGATGGTGATTGCAGCCATGAAATTAAAAGATGCTTACTCCTTGGAAGAAAAGTTATGACCAACCTAGATAGCATATTCAAAAGCAGAGACATTACTTTGCCAACAAATGTCCGTCTAGTCAAGGCTATGGTTTTTCCAGTGGTCATGTATGGATGTGAGAGTTGGACTGTGAAGAAAGCTGAGCACCGAAGAATTGATGCTTTTGAACTGTGGTGTTGAAGACTCTTGAGAGTCCCTTGGACTGCAAGGAGACCCAACCAGTTTATTCTAAAGGAGATTAGCCCTGGGATTTCTTTGGAAGGAATGATGCTGAAGCTGAAACTCCAGTACTTTGGCCACCTCATGCGAAGAGTTGACTCATTGGAAAAGACTCTGATGCTTGGAGGGATCGGGGGCAGGAGGAGAAGGGGATGATAGAGGATGACATGGCTGGATGGTGTCACCAACTTGATGGACGTGAGTTTGAGTGAACTCTGGGAGATGGTTATGGACAGGGAGGCCTGGTGTACTGCAATTCATGGGGTCGAAAAGAGTTGGACACGACTGAGCGACTGAACTGAACTGATGGCTTGTGTGTGCTCAGTCATGTCTGATCCTTTGTCCATGGAATTTCCCAGGAAAGGATACTAGAGTGGGTTGCCATTTCCTTCTCCAGGGGATCTTCCCAACACAGGGATCAAACCCATGTCTTCTGCATTGGCAGGTGGATTCATTACCACTAGTGCCATATGGGAAGCCCATGGATATGGCTTAGTGCCACAGCTTCCTATTGACTTTAAGCCCTCCCTATACACTATAGAGTTTTAGATCTTGTAAACATCTCATAATATCCAACATAGTGTCTTGTAAATGGTAGGGATTCTTATATTTTTTGGGTAAATGAGTCTATTTCCTACCCACTCCTTCTTAGACACAAGATCCCTTCCCAGCTGTGGGTCCCCTAAGAGGACAATGATAAGCTGAGGCATGGAATTCCAGCTTCTGTAAGTCTAGAGGTAGGGTGTGGGAGACCCTGCATGACTGGAACCCCGGGTAATAAAGATTGGAACCCAGATCTGGAACTCTGTATCTGTGTCTCCCCATGTTGAAGGTACAGTGTCTAACTACCCATCATCCTTTGCTCTCCCACCACTCTATTTATTGGGAGAAAGGCTTTCTGGAGTTGCCAGAAATCCTTTTGCTCTAATTTCCTGCCTGACATGAAGTGGGTGAATGGTTATCATTGAGGAAAAATAGAATTTGTAGCGAGGAGTGTCTGATGCACAGTTTTCCTGAGGTTCCCTGGTCAAATTTCTTGACTAGGTCATCAGACAGCATTTCGATGGTCTCTGAACTTTTTTGCATGTTTACCCAGACCTCTGAACTCTTAGATCTTCTCTCACTGCAACTTACCACAAGGAAAGAAATAGATGAGAGTAGACAGAAGACAGAGGAGATAGAAGACAGAATTTAAGACTGAATTTATTTTAAAGAATAAATTGGAATTAAACGGTAATGATTTCCCTAGGCAACGGCTTCTTTTGTAAAACAAACTGTCTTTGGTTGGATGACAAGAAAATCATGCCTTCATTTAACCCACTCTCCCCTCCTCATCCCTTGACTGGTCCCATAGGTTTACCTATAGCCCCCAAATGGCTGGGACAGAACTCGAAGGCCCAAAGATGAATAGACTTTAAAAGATTCCCCATGAAGCTTACCTGAGGCTGTGGTGATGGCCCCTTCACAGTGAAGGAGATACACTGGGTATTTCCAGAGACTTTAAAGGCAGTGCCTTAAACCCTGAGTTTGTAACTAGGGCTTCTTTTAGTTAGTATCTAAAACTGCAGGGTGCTCTGGGGTTTGCCCTGTATACAGGTGTGTCCACACAGGTGGGGCAGGCAGAAAGCAACCTAGAGGTGCCATAGGGGTGGTAAAGTGTCGAGTTCCTGACAGGCCCACCGTAAGCTGGTTAAGAGTCAACAGTCAGTGATGGAGTTCAAAGCTTCACTTCTGCATCAACACAGACCACTGGGAAAGCTCTCAGGACAGCCACCATTTTAACAAGGGGAAGGTCAGGTCTGGGGGTTTGTTTTGTTTTTTAAAGCAATGTTGAGTCTTGGGTTGGGTTGGAGGACAGCAACTGGAGAGGGTACTGGTTGGAGTCAAGGGCAAAAGTAGGCAATCCATCTAGGTCTGGGGGGAGGTTTTAATTTTCTTAACATGTAAACAATGCACAGAAATCCCATTTCACCACAGTTTGCACTTTGCTATTTGTTTGTTGATTTGTCAACTTTTGCGCGCACTTGTGTAGACTGGGTTCTGATTTCTAGACCTTGTATAGGAAAAAAAATAGGGCTTCCCAGATGGCTCAGTGGTAAAGAATATGTTTCCCAATACGGGAGACATGGGTTCGATCCCTGGGTCAGAAAGATCCCCTGGAGAAGGAAATGGCTTGCCTGAAAAATCCCATGAACAGAAGAGCCTGGTGGACTACAGTCCATGGGGTCACAGAGTCGGACACGACAGAGTAACACACAAGCACGCTGTCCTCTCTCTATGAACACAGAGCCTTATACCTAAGTCTCAACTAACCCCCACTCCTGTGACCTACAGGAAGCCCCTGCTGATCCTGACTGTGCTAATAAAGTGGGTGCTTGTGCTGGAAGTTATTAAATGCGATTGTCAGATCTCCAAGGGCTGAAACGCTATCTCTTGCCAGGGCAAGAGTAATAGCATAGCTCCTTTGTTGGGGACATAATGAAAGAAATGGGAGAGAAGAAAGCCCATTGTCAGCAGCACAGATCACTTGGATGTACCTGGGATTTCATATAAGTGTATTTTGATGGCTCATTATTTTGGGAAGAATGTTTCCTTATCTTCAAGACTATTCAGCAGAACAGAGGAAATAATCCCAGTGTGACATTTATTTATCTTGATGTGGGGCCTTAATAGTCACAATGGGAGCTCTGTGTGGACCAGAGTGTCATGCGCACACCAGCTTCTTTAGTAGTTCTCTGCTTTTACCTGGACAACTTATGTAGGTGGATCTGGAACTGATTGAAATGGTCATCTTGCAGAAAGGCACACCTGAGGACCATCATCCAAGACTGATCCTTTTCAAAGAACTGAGTTCCTGAAAATAACATTTCAATCCTCCAATAAGAGATTTTCCCTCTGCTGACCACTTTAATGCAAATAGGTCCTCTCATTTCTGCTTGAAGATTTGGCTTGCAGGATACCAGTTGTAAAGACTGAATGGGCTTTGCACCTCAACCCTTAACATGGTTGAGGGCTGGCAGAGTCTACATATAGTTTCATTCGGATGATCCATGTATATCTGGCTTTTAGAATACCTGGCCAATACTACCTACAGGGAGGGCGGGGAGCATGAGGGATGATTAGGGTGCAGTGGCTCTGTCCCGGGTCTATGTTCCTGCACTGTCAATGATGTGGCTGCACTCCTGGGTCATAATCACTGCCAGCCCCTCATAAACACAGGGAAGCCTTTATTCAGCTCAGATCACCACTGTCCAAGGGAAAGCCAGCCCAACCTTCCATAGTCACTTTGAATAATGAAGGTCAAGCTCATCACTTTCTAGGCCTTTCTATGTGACCCAGACAGGATTTCACAGACAGTCATGTGCAGTTTTGAGTTTTTGGTGCTGAATCAAACCACTCCCCTCTCACACTCTTCCCTCTGCCTCTCCTCCGTCAAATCTGTGTCACCAGTTTCTCAAATTCCATCTTAAAAAAAAAAATTTAAAGTGGGTTCTGTTTTCTTGGTTGGACCCTGGCTAATACAGGAACCCAGAAAGTAAGCTACTTAGACTCAATATCTACCCGACGCTCTTCACCTCTCTCCTCTAAGAAGAGCTTTGCACAGAAGACACAGGTAAAGTCTGGATGGTGGCTGTGGTGCAGCCCACCATCAATACAATAAAGTCAGCCACCTGGAAATAGAAAGGCCTGGCATCTATCTATTGTGAGTCCATTCCTCCTACTAAATGGAGTAATTCATCATCCATCCATCCATCCATCCATCCATCATATTTTAGAGAATGCTTCTGCCTGCAGAAAACATTGCTAGACATCCAATTAGGGTGAAGCAGGATGTAGGCTATGAAAAGCACAGAAGCATCCTTCGAGCTTAATGTAAAAATTCTCCACACCAGATGTGTCGAGATATGAGGTCTGCAGAAGCAGAGTGTGGCGATCACCAGCTGGACCTCTCTGCTCCAATGCCCTCAGGCAATTGACTATAAGGGGTCAATAGCTCTGTTTGGAGGTTTGGTGGGTTGTTAAAAACATGCACTCCAGCACAAGAGGAGGAAAAATTGCGTTCTGTATTTTGTCTGCTGCCAAAATGTTTCCACTCTGTTATCAACTCAGACATAACCTCTTAAGTCCATCAGCCTTGACCTCTCAGGGCCTCAGCATAGAATGGGTGGGTGACAAGTCAACTGTGGTGCACAACAAGAAGATTTTCACAAATCCCTGTTTCTGAAAATGAAATAGGAGGGAAATGCATGCTGGCTTTCTTGGAAGGTCAGATGGAAAAGAATTTGCCTGCAATGTAGGAGACCCAGGTTCGATCCCTGGGTCAGGAAGATCCCTTGGAGAAGGGAATAGCTACCCACTCCAGTATTCTTGCCTGGAGAATTCTATGGACAGAGGAGCCTGGTAGGTCACAGTCCATGGGGTCGCAAAGAGTCAGACATGACTGAGTGACTAACACTTGCCCACAGAACAAGAATCCTCTTCATTGATGACCTCATAGTTGCCCCACAATGAAGATGGTACCATGCCAGGAGCTCCACACACATGGTCTGATTACATCCCCACAACTACAAGATAAGCATTTGTTAATTCTGATTTTACAGATGAAGAGTATAAACCCAGGTATATTTCTACAATCTGATCCAGAACATGAAACTTCAAAGTGGTGGAGTTGGGAGCCACGCCCATGCCCACTTTCTAGCTCAGAGACTTCCCCTGGCTCTTCCCCAGGCTACTTTTTAGTAACGTTTGAATTTTCATGTGCATATCCTCGGTTTCTAGGTCACGTACCCACAGTGGGCCTGGAAGGCAAGCTAAGTGACTTTCATGGTATCAGAGCCAAAAAGGATGAGGGAAGGGAAAATCAGTGCTGGAAAAAAAAACCCATTAGCAACAGGATGGGGACATGGGGCCCTCACTAGCTTTGGGGCACCTGACTCAGCTCCTTCTTTTTTATGGGGACAATTATGAGTTCAGGTCATGCGTAGGGGAGCAGTGGGAGATAGCAAAGGCCTATGTCCCATCTCAAAACTTTCCTGGAAGAGGGCTTCACACTATCAAAGAGCTGATGCTGCTGGAAAGCCAGTGTGATGGTGGAGGACATGGACTTGCCACACACCAGCCATGTAAAGTTAAGAGAGCTGCTTAAATTCTCTGAGCCTTAGTGTCATGTCTGTAAATGAGGCTACCAGAAATTCTTCCATTATAGATTTGTTGTGAGCGTTAAAGGAGGGAATATTTGTAAAAACACGTAGTGCCTGCACAGTGATGCTATTTAAGGGTTGCTGCTATTCTTATCATTATTTTTTCTTATGTTCTCAGGTGGCCAGAGAGCACAGATGCCCTCATTGTAGATACAATGGAGCTCCTTCAAAAATGCCAGTGACTCAACAGTGACTGATGTGGCCAAGGCATGCTTGACCCCCGGACCCTGCTGCAGACCTCAAGTAATAGCAACCCTGAGAAAGAAAGTATCCCCAAAACTCTTATCCAGTGAGCAGGACAGTCTTTAGACCCAACACCATTTTGGGGGCTTAGATGTGCTTAGAGGAACTTCTGACTTTGAACTCTAAAGTGTTGGCCGTATATTCTTCTTGAGGTCTTACGGTGCAGGTGAGCTTGACACACACCTCACGGTTCTCCTGCAAATCCAGTGGAGAGAGGTAAACCGGCTCTGGAGAAGAGGTTAGAGACAGGGGTGAGGCAGGCATGCCACACACACACACACACACACACACACACGCACGTGCATGCCCGCACCCCTCCTGTCTCTCTGTGGCTCACTCATGTCCGCTGAAAATGGTCACCTTCATCCTTTTAGGTGCCTTGCCCTCTTTTTACAACAGGCATCTGAACCCAGATCTTTCACTGCCTCAACTCACCTCTCACTCTGCATTTCTTTAACCAGAGATGAGAATCAGCTCGAGACAGCATTTTGGCAGAGGGAAGAAAAGGAACCTGGATGAGAAAATGTCTTGAGACAAAATCTATTTCTCTGCATCTTTAGGGGTTTTGGAGCTTCAATTTCAGGTTGACATTCTCAACTGTATCTATGAGAACACCAGCGAGGAAACAGGATGATCCTGCTTTGCTGAAGCCCTTTCACAAGACAGCTGAGGAGACCATTTATCATATTTATCTATTGCGGTGTGGCAGCTGACGGCGGGGCCTGTGTTGGGCTCACTCTCTGCTCCAGTCAGTACTTGGCTCTGGTTTAGAGGCCTCTGCCTCACTGACCTATACCTCCAGCTCCTCCTCTGTCCCGGGGGCTCCAGCTGGTGTCAGGTGACCACCCCTCTGAGACTCAGCAACCGTGATGATGGATGATGAGCAGTCTGCAGCTGGGCAGCGGTTAGATGACATCACCCAGTTTCATCCACTGTTTCCCCAAAAGGAAGTGGGTCAAGAGTATCGCAGCAGAAAGGTCATGGGTGGCTCAGTCCTAGGCTGAGGCCCTTGAAGTGGAAAGGATGACCTATGGGCAGGACCGAGACCCCATCACAGGCCACAGCCAAGAGTCTGAGCCCTCCTATAAACCAAGGTCAGCAGGAGCTCCCATGCCAGCCTCTGTTCCCTCTTCTGTAAAATGGACACAGGAACATCTGGAAACAGCATTAGTCTTTCTACCTGCAGAGTGAATCTTCAGAGAGGCTAAAGTTTAGAACGAATTCGGGCTATGGGATTGCATGAGTCTTGGAAATTCCACCCTCATGAGTATCATCTTTGGATTCGGCAGTGGGGAGCCTGCCTAGTTATAGTCTTTTTCAGAACTCACACAAAAAGCCTGGCTTGTTTACTCACAGCAAGACAAAGTGAGAGATGGGTAGAATTTGCAATGACTTGATCACCAGCACGTGGCAGGGAAGGGGAGAGGGGTGGGGTGTGGATCTTTCATGAAGTGACGGGGGCTCAGTGGGTGGGTGGGGCACCTCTTCAAGGAAACTAGAGGAGCTGGTGTATTTGTTTTTGACTGCAGAGTAGCAAGTAACCGCCAGACTTAAGTTTAAAACAAAATTATCACCTATTCTCTTTCATGGTTCCTGTTGATCAGGAGATTCAAGAACAGCTTGGCTGGTAGTTCTGGCTAAAGGTCTGTCTGTCTTGAGGGCAAGGTCATTACCAAAGCTGTCATTTAAAGGCTTGTCCAGACCTCTGGGCCCTGGTTCCAAGATGCTCCACTCGCTGGCCACAAACGGGTGCTGGCTCTTAGTGGAAAGCTCTGGTTTCCCTCCATGTGGCCCCTTGCAAGGGGTGCTCTTGAGTGCGTTCTGGGCAAAGCAGTTAGCTTCCCAGCTTAGTGCTAGATCTAAGAATAAAAGACAAGAGTCTCAGAAGTCACACCCACTCTTACTTCAGCTTCAGTCTGTGGTCATTCCTGACTCACTGGGGGAAAACTCATGAGGGTGTGAAGGGCAGGGAGGGAGGGAGCATCCATGGGGACCATCTTGGAAGCTGGCTACCCCAGCTGGGGGAAGTGCTATTTGGAAAGCCAACTAAACTGGACTTGAAAACGCGTGTGGAGGGGGAAGGACAGAGAGGAGCAGACAGATATCAGAACAGGAACTTGGGGACCGGAGCCCAAGCCTCAGGCCAGCCTGTTCAGGCTGGAAAGCCTACTGTGAATCCATGCAGAGCAGATATATTTCCATAGGGAGGCTGCAAATGAGGGGCTGACTCAGGTTGCAGCACTGGCTGGACCCAGGTTAGGCTACCTGTGAGGGGATTTGTGAACCAGACAGAGTCCTTCGTTCATCTCTGGACCTAGCTTGTCTAGGAGGACTGGAGACAGAGCCCCCTGGGTGAGGCGGAAACTGCCCAAGAGCCTCCCTCCTCAAGTCAGGATGGGTCTTGGGAGCAGAATGGACAACTGTGCAGGGAGAATGGTGAACGCAGAGGCTGGGGGGTGGCAGAGATGCTGGTGCTATCTGTCCAGTGGCTGGGCGCTGAACTATGCCCTGTGTCCCGAGGATGGACAGGGTTTCCTGTGACTGGCTTTGCTTTTCAACTGTGTGAACAGACGCTGTGAGAGAGAGACAGCTCAGAAGGTTTGAAAGCAAACGTGGACCCAGCAACCCAATGGACCTTTTTATGTGCCTCTCCCCCTCAGCACATGTGATTAGTCACAAAATAGTCCCCCTTACATTTCTACCCATGCAGATGACACCACCCTAATGGCAGAAAGCCAAGAGGAACTAAAGAGCCTCTTGATTAAGTTGAAAGAGGAGAGTGAAAAAGCTGGCTGAAAACTCAGCATCACATCACTTCATGGCAAGTATATGGGGAAACAATGGAAACAGTGACAGACTTTATTTTCTTGGGCTCCCAAAACACTGCAGATGGTGACTGAAACTATGAAATTAGAAGATGCTTGCTCCTTGGAAGAAAAGCTATGGCCAACTTAGCATATTAAAAAGCAGAGACATTACTTTACTGACAAAGGTCTGTCTAGTCAAAGCTATGGTTTTTCCAGTAGTCATGTACGGATGTGGGAGTTGGATCACAAAGAAGGCTGAGTGCCAAAGAATTGATGCTTTTGAACTGTGCCATTGGAGAAGACTCTTGAGAGTCCCTTGGACTGCAAGAAGATCAAACCGGTCAATCCTAAAGTAAATCAATCATGATTATTTATTGGAAGGACTGATGCTGAAGTTGAAAGTCCCATACTTTGGCCACCTGATGTGAAAAGCTGACTCACTGGAAAAGACCTTGATGCTGGGAAAGACTGAAGGAAGGAGGAGAAGGGGATGACAGAGGATGACATGGTTGGATGGCATCACCAACTCAAAGGACATGAGTCTGAGCAAGCTCTGAGAGTTGGTGATGGACAGGGAGGCCCTGGTGTCCATAGGGTTGCAGACAGTCAGACGTGACTTAACAAATGAACAACAACAGCATTTCTACCCAAATCTCAACTTTCCAAAATCCTTTCAACATTACCTCCTTTGGTTCTAAGTTATTGTTGTTCAGTCACTCAGTCATGCCTGAATCCTCATCATCCCTTGGGCTGAAGCATGCCAGGCTTCCCTGTCCTTCACCATCTCTCAGAGTTTGCTCAAACTCATGTCCATTGAGTCGGTGATGCCATCCAACCATCTCATCCTCTGATACCCCCTTCTCCTCTTCCTCTCAATCTCTCCCAGCTCAGGGTCTTCTCTAGTGAGTCAGCTCTTCACATCAGGTGACCACAGTACTGGAGCTTCAGCTTCAGCGTAAGTACTTCCAGTGAATAGTCAAGGTACTCAAAGCACAAGTCAAAGCTCAAGGGGAGTTGCCATCATTATCACGAAATATATGAGAAAACAGAGGCAACCAGAGGCAAGAAGCTGTGACCAAACTCACCTGGCTGACTGCCAAAGAATTGATGCTTTTGAACTGACCTTGGTCCATACACCCCTGAACATGGCATCATCAGAGCAATCCCACAGATGAAATGCTGTATACCACAGATTCCTGGATGAATCTGGGACCCCCAAACAACGAGGAATGACCCCAACACTTGCAACAAGCCATGGGACTCCCAACCCTGCTGGTATACATTTTTACAAATTTTTTTTAAAGATGTACATCAGCATCCTTCTCTTGGTATGAATCCTAGACACAAGCTCACTCTGCCCCTGGTTTTGAGCACGACAAATCTCTCTAGTAGGTTTCCTTTAAGTTTCCTAAATTGATGATTCCCATACTATCAACCTACTTGCCTACCATCTGCACTTGACCTTTCCAGCAGTCACAAAGGCAGAGTGGGAAATTCATTGGGCTTTAGGTGTCTTGAGGCTTCCCTCAGCGGTAAAGAATTTACCTGAGATGCAGGAGATTCAGGAGATTCAGTTTCAATCCCTGGGTCAGGAAGATCCCCTGGAGGAGGAAATGGCAACCCACTGCAGTATTCTTACCTGGAAAATCCCCTGGACAGAGAGTCTTTCAGGGTACAGTCCAAAGGACTGCAAACAGTCAGACATGACTGAGCAACTGAGCGCTCAGGCATGCTAGGTGTCTTATGAGCCAAGGTCCTTTCCAGCCTTAGATGATGAATGAACCAGGTCGTCAGCGCAGCAGGTACTCTGGTTAGTGTTCAGTGAAGGCAGACATGTTTGTAGGAGTGCATCCATTTCAAGGGGACCTTGCCAAGCAAGCACTATCTGCCTTCTTTGTGAAAGTAAGGTTTGTAAGTAAACAGAAGAGGTGAGTGCTGTCAGGTTGGACTGCCCCCGCTTCCACTCCTGCATGGGGGATGGAGAGTGATAATTCTCTGGTGCTTCCTCTCCATGCAGTAATCTTAGGCTCCCTGGCTTCTTGGCTGTAGGGGAAATCATGTGCTGGGTTGATGGGGAACATCTCAGTTCAGTTCAGTCACTCAGATGCCATCCAACCATCTCATCCTCTGTCATCCCTTCTCCTCCCGCCCTCAATCTTTCCTAGCATCAGGGTCTTTTCCAATGAGTCAGCTCTTCGCATCAGGTGGCCAAAGTATTGGAGTTTCAGCTTCAACATCAATCCTTCCTAGCCTTCTTGGAATGCCTACTCCATACAGATGTCAAGCTTGTGTCCCTTGCAGAACACTTCTGTGGGGCAGGCTCTCTTAGCAACATGAACAGATGAAGAGACACAGTCTCCTGAAGGCAAAATCACTTCCCCAGGATCCCACCACTCACCAGTTTCTAGAGCTGGGGTTTGAATGTAAGCTTCATGGCTCCTATTGTTCATAGTTTCTCTGACCACATTGTCACCCTGGGAAGGAGATATGAAGTCTTCCAATGAAACAGTTTTCCCCTTGTAGAAATTAATACAACAATGTAGCAATAAAATGTTCTAGAAAGGTGATTTTGTCCCACCAAGTTGCCCTGATACCCAGGGCCAGGAGAGGGGTGGGTTTCCTAGAGGTGGTGGGCAGGCAGCAAGAAGGGACCATGTTTGCTTAAGGTGCTGCTGGCACCTCCGGGTGGTCTAGCATGTCTCGGGGAGGGGTCTGAGAGTCAGCCTCTTGTGGTGTGGGCAAATTTTTTTAAATTATAAAAATGTCTGTAGGTCTGGTTTCAGCCTGACTTAGTAATTTGCTTACATAACCTCTGTGCCTCCTCTTGGTGGCCCAAAGGGCCCCTGGATCAAGAGTTTTATGAACATCCTGCTGTTTAGTCTGTTGTACCTGAGAGTATCTATTTCACTAACCCAGATGGTGCTGTTACCACACACATATCCTGAAAGGGCAGGGATTGTATTAACAAGTATAACCAGTAAAACCACAGCATTTTGATTTAGCAAAAGGGTCTGGCGCCGGAAGCAGGTAAATCCCCTTCTGCCCACACACCCAGTGCTCTCCACCCTTTTATGGAGTTAAGAGTCTCGGGCTGTGCACTCCTCTCTGCTTCTAGGGGTCAAACAGGGCATTGGGGGAGCCCACAGGGCTCATACTCAGCTCAAAACACTCCTGGACTATATGTGGGCTTTGCTGTTTCCTTAATGGCAGGAGAAGCCATAATTGCTTGATTTTCCCTTCTCTTTCTCTGTTGGTTCTCCTTCTTCTTCAGAGAATTGTGGTATTCCTGGATCACACTTTCCAAACGGGCCCCTGAAGGCCAATTCTAGGGTGTATTCCTCACCAGTAATACAATATGTTTCTGATTATTGATAAGAAAGGTGAGCAGGCCCCACTGGTTTCCCTGAAAACAATGTAATGTTTCAAGTTCTCCTCTTGTACTTTTCTGCCCACTTCCATTCTGCCACCCTCCAGAAGCACGTGAGTACATTATAAACATTGAAAAGTCATTAGCTAATTAGTTTTTAAAGTCTATTGTTTTTTCTGTAGCAAGCCATTATGGATAAGAGGCTTCTTTGCCCTACATGAGGTTGCCCGTTGACTTGAATGCTTAAGCACATCTTCAGAGAGTCACAATGCACTAGCACCTCAACTGTACAAGCAATCTTTTTAGGTACCAGAGAGGGAGGCCTGCAACGTGGTCCTCCTTTCTAGGCTCAGACCAAAGAGGTCTTTAGCTCACCAGCTCCTGGCAATATCAGTGAAAGTGAAAATAGCTCAATTGTGTCAACTCTTTGCAACCCCATGAATTCTCCAGGCCAGAATACTGGAGTCGGTAGCCTTTCCCCTCTCCAGGGGATCTTCCCAACCCAGGAATCGAACCAGGTCACCCGCATTGCATCTTTACCAGCTGAGCCACCAGGGAAGCCCAAGAATACTGGAGTGGGTGCCTGTCCCTTCTTCAGCGGATCTTCCCCACCCAGGAATCGAACTGGGATCTCTGCATCGCAGGTGGATTCTTTACCAACTGAGCTACCAGGGAAGCCTGACAAGGATTGCCAAATGAGTGTTGAGAATGATATAAGGACTGTCAGACTGCTGAGACTTTTTTATGTTTGTGAGTATTTTGCATTTAAATATGGGTTTGTGTTTATCATTTCGTGTGGTGCTCACAAAAAATCCCTAAAGTTGATGTGGTATTTTATCATTTTGCAGAGGCGTTTCTCAGATGTTGCATGGTTTGCTAAAGGTGCACATACAGTGAGTGGTAGAGTTGGATTAGGCACCAGGATTTCTTCCTCAGTAAGTTGATGTTCTTCCAAGGAGCCCTGCCTACTTGCCTTTCTTATTGGAAGCTACATCAGTCACTTAATTTAGGGGTCAAAAATGGCTCTAAGTGGAAATATATGTTCACAGAAAAACCTGTAAATGAGTGTTCATAGTAGGAAAGAGCAACCTGATCCAGTATTCTTGCCTGGAAAAGTCCACAAACAAAGGAGACCGGTGGGCTTCAGCTCATAGGGTCACAAAGAGTTCGACATGACTGAACAACTGAACACAGCGCAAGAGCAGTATCTTTATAACCAAAACCAGAAAACAGCCCAATGTCCACCAACAGATGAACAGATATGAGATATATCCATAGGATGAAATATTATTTGGCCATCAAAAGGTCAGTCAGTCAGTCAGTTCAGTCGCTCAGTTGTGTCCGACTCTTTGCGACCCCATGAATCGCAGCACGCCAGGCCTCCCTGTCCATCACCAACCCCCGGAGTTCACTCAGACTCACGTCCATCGAGTCGGTGATGCCATCCAGCCATCTCATCCTCTGTCGTCCCTTTCTCCTCCTGCCCCCAATCCCTCACAGCATCAGAGTCTTTTCCAATGAGTCAACTCTTTGCATGAGGTGGCCAAAGTACTGGAGTTTCAGCTTTAGCATCATTCCTTCCAAAGTAATCCCAGGGCTGATCTCCTTCAGAATGGACTGGTTGGATCTCCTTGCAAAAGGTATGAAATATTTCAATTCATGCTCAAAGTGGATAAACCCTGAAAAAACTATACTGAGAGAGGCCCATCACAAAAGGCCACATATTGTGTGATGCCCTTATATGAAAGTTCAGAGTAGGCAAATTCATAAAGAGGAGAAGTAGATCAGTGTTTGTTTTAGGACTGGGGACTGGAAGAGCCTTTGGCAGGTGTCCTCTAGTGGGCATGGACTTCTTTTAAGAATGATGAAAGTGTCTTAAAGTTGGCTTTGGTGGTGATTTGAATATATAAAACTTATTGAATTGGATACTAAAAGGGTGAATTGCATGATATACAAACTATATTTCAATAGATTGTTATTAAAAGCAGTTGTAACTTCCTCTGGCCATGGGTCCTTTCAGGGTTCCAAAGCTCCTGGCTACTCTGATCTTCTGTCATGGTGAGAAATTCCCCCAACTCTTTGCCTGCTTCAAATTGTGGGGGTGAAATCAGGCACCTCCATAGTCCCAAATACAAACAGCTGGAAATAACTTCTCTGTGTCTCACACAGGAATGTACATTCAGCTAACCTGGTGATCTTGATAAAATGTAGATTCTGATCCAGCAGTTCCAGGGCATAGCTGACGTGTTGCATTTCTAGCAAGCTTCCAAGTGATGCTGAGGCTGATGCTGGAGATCATGCTTTCGGAAGCAAGGGTGTCAACCACATAACCAGGTAGTGAAAATATTTACTTTTCAACTGCTGATTTTGCCACACAGAGATGCAGCCTTTGATTCCAAAACACCACCCTGTGCAATTGAATCAAATATCAGAATCTTTTTCTACTCTCCATCCAGTTGTGAGGATCTTATGAAGAAGACTACTAACCATTCAGAACACATTCATCTTTGTGGAAAACACCTACCAAAATATTTGAATATTTTTTTCTTTGAACTAATCAAATTAGCTATCTGTTTCTATGTGGTAGGGAAAACCCCACATTGTCCTAAGTTTGTGCCCCTTTAATTATGAGTCTACATTTTAAAATTTCAAGATCCATTTCTATCTTCAAAACACCAAAAAAGGCTTAGAAAAGCTCCTCAGAAGGAGAAGAAGAAAACAAAAAACAGAACCAAGGATTATGAACTTTTCAGTGGATTGTGGTAGAATTATATACGCAGATTCATTTTTATTTAATAAGCCTCTGTTAACATGGGGGCTTCCCCGGGGGCTCAGCAGTGGAGAATTCTGCGATGCAGGAGATACAGGAGGCATGGATTTGATCCCTTGGTCTGGAAGATCCCCTAGAGGAGGAAATGGAAACCCACTCCAGTATTCTTGCCTGGAAAATTTCATGGACAGAGGAGCCTGGCGGGCTACAGTCTATAGAGTCACAAAAGCATCAGACATGACTTAGAGACTGAACAGCAAGAACAGCAAATGATAGTTTAGAAAAGTTTCTTTCAGACGTGTTACTCACTCATAGAGTTACCAAGAGTCGGACAGGACTGATGCAACTTAGCCTGCACCCACGCACTGTTAACATGGCTGCAATATGCTACCTGCTATGGCTATCCAGCAGAATGGCAGGTATTTACGATCAGAAGACACTCTCTGTGCTCCCAGAGGGGCCTGGTTCCTGGTGGGAAGAAAGACAAGCTTACCAAGAAAAGCAAGGAAGGAACAGGAAGGAGAGCCACATTTGGGGCAGAGAGCGTGCTTTGTGATGCTGTCGCCATGTGACTGGTTTACTTTCTGTCTTCGCTCCAGATTTTGCTATGTTGCTCGAGAATCCTGGACATCCTTTTAACCCAAATAACACTTGCATTTACATAGGCTTTGCTAAAGACGAACAAAGGAAATGGCAGCGGTAGCATTAAGCTCATGGCTGGTAAGTTGCTTCAGTCGTGTCCAACTGTGCGACCCCATAGACGGCAGCCCATCAGGCTCCACCGTTCCTGGATTTTCCAGGCAAGAACACTGGAGTGGGTTGCCATTTCTAAGCTCATAGAACCCTGCTTAAAAGCAGTCCTTCATCGTCCTCCGTCAGGCTGGGATCCTAGGCTCCAGGCTCTGCAGATTTTGATAAAGGGAAACTGACTGGGTTCCAAACCTTAGAAGTGCTGTGGATGTGGTACGAAAAAAAATTTCAGGTTGAAAGTCCATTTCTGCCAAGGCTTTAGATGGCCGACAGCTTGGCTCTGTATACCTGCTGGGCTTTGATTTCATCTCTAATATCAAGATGATTATATTAACTTCTTCACAGGTATGAAGCAAGGAGGAAATGGGCTAAAATACAGAGAAGAGCTTCATGTGCTGGAAAGCATGACAGGCTTTTTCTTCCCCCTACATACACCAGGCTCACATTCCCCTCTCCTCCCCTCAGATCTAGCAAAGGTCACCTACCATCCAGACCTGTCTCAGAGCTGTTTCAGGGTGACTCTCGACGAGCTAAGTGAATGTGGAGTTTTCCTAATGACTGTGCACTATGACTGGGATCAGGGGACTTAAGTCTGATAAGGGGACTTAATTTTCTGGGTCTCTGTTTCTGCAGCTCTAAAATAAAGGTATTGCATTTTGAAATTCTCTCTGCTAGAGAAATTCCCACCCAATAGCAGGCAGAATTTCTATTTGGGGCCCGATATCTTATCTTCCATATGAAAAAATTGTCTGCAGTTCATTTTCTCCTTCCCTGGATTTTTGAGTCTGAGTCCTTATTTCCCACCAGCTGGGAAAATAAAAGTTTGAAAACACCATGATAACTCCGTTTGGTTAACCATCAGCTCTTTGTCATCATCCTTATTGCCTGGGAGTCTGAATCTACCGCAGGTCCTCCACCACCCCCTTCCTGAGGAATTCACGTGTGTGTGCTTAGTCATTCAGTCATGTCTGACTCTTTGTGACCCCATGGACTGCATCCCTCCAGGGTCCTCTGTCCATGGGGTTCTCCAGGCAAGAATACCGCCATGGGTTGCAATTTCCTTCTCCAGGGCATCTTCCTGACCCAGAGATCAAACCCGCATCTTTGTCTCCTGTGTTGGCAGGCAGATTCTTTAGCACTGAGCCACCTGAGAGCAGGGACCACTTATCAGCCTCAACTTTTGAGCTTTTAAAGGTAATCAATGCAGATATTCTAATTCCTGTTATCTCCAACCAAATAACGAACCAGAAACTAGACAAACTCTTGACATTAAAAATACCACTTTTAAATACGTTTGATAAAGTATTGACTGAGCTAGCATGAACCTCAACTGATAAAAGTTAGTGAGCATTTCCAGCAAGGCTGCTGTTGAGAAGATATTTTTTAAAAAAACTCAACCTTAATTAACCCCACCCCAAACTTACTATATAAATTCTCTTCTCCAGAAGGTGAGACAAGTATGCATAATATACATCCAAATATATGTGCTATGTAAATTATTCCCAGGTCTCATTTGATAGATGTAGGCTATAAATCTACATTCAGGATGAAGAGATATACTAATAATTACTTCTCTAGTGTTAGATATTTGCAAAGGGACTTGCAGTTATTTATTACACGGTTCTTACTCTACATAGAATAGTATTCTTGATAAGAGAGAGCAGAGAATGAAGTCAGGGCTGTTTAGAAAGCTTAGAAAGATGACTTTGTTATCTTCTAAGTTTTAACTGCATGTTGCTGTTATCGTTTATTCATTAAGCCAAGTCTGACCCTTTTGCAACCCTATGGACTGTGGCCTGCCAGGCTCCTCTGTCCATAGGATTTTCCAGGCAAGAATACTGGAGTGGGTCGACATTTTCTTCTTCAGGGGATTTTCTCAACCCAAGGATCAAACTTGAGTCTCCTGCATTGCAGGCAGTTTCCTTATCAATTAGCCATAGCTTGGACCAAAGTGTTCTCTCTTGACATAAGGCTACAACCACTTCCTAGACTCCTTCTTTTTTGTGAGGATGCCCTTAATTTTGAGGGAGAGTGGGGAGTCCAAATAGTAAACGTTTGGATTTGGAGACCAAGATCTTGGCCCTACCACCTCATTAACTAGCTGTGTGATCTCAGTCAGGTTACTCCACTGTTTCTGGTCTCTGAGTTCTTTGTCACACAAGAGTGATAGCATCTAATATATCAGAATATAATACGATTTCTTGTGGGAATAAAATAATGGGCAGAAAAATGTTTTGAAGATATTGAAAGTCCATAAGGTGGTATTATTACTGTTATTCAAATAAACAGCTTTTTCCATCTCATGCTGTCTGAAAGTGAAAATTCCTTGGTCAGCTTCCCTGATCAAGATTTTAATCATTCACTTTGCCTTGCCCCACAATTTCTTTAGAGGTTTCAACTTCTTCTTCTTTTTTTTCTTTTTTACAGACCAAAACAAGATAGCATAGTGGTTAAGATGACTAATTCTGGATTCAGATGGCAAGGATTTAAATTCTGGCTTAATTAAGACATCAAGCTCTGGTCATGATGAAGTAACTATTACTGAACTAGACTTACTTCCGTAAAAAAATATAAAACAGGAAAAAATATATGAGGGCTTTTTTTCAGTCTTTGAACAATACAATATATGTACCAGAGTCTGATCCCTGAGAAAAGACAAACTCACAAGGTGAAAGTCACTTTGGCCCCAGCTCTCTACTTATGGTACAGCACAGAAAGACAGCGTAAAAGCAGATTACAGAGGAGTCTCTCGGCTAAAGGTCAGCACCTGAAGCTTTTCAAGGGCCTGAAATCAGTAGGGCAGGACACAGGAGAGAAGGAAGGTGTGAAGAGAAGATTATAAATTTATTTGGAGGTTCCCTATGAGTTTTCAGGTGAGGAATGGGCTGAACTTGCACAGAAGGAAACAAAAGGAGACTTAATAATAGCCACTATAGGGTTGTAAGCAGAACAGAGGTACCTGTGGTCCAGTCCTACTGGCAGATGTTGGATACCAACATCTTAGGCTTTCCTAACTATCAGCATAACCAGCTGAAATCCTAGGAAAAATACATATAGATGTAAAGAAAATGCCCTAAAATAAAACCTATTCTATAAAAAAATCTTGAAACCAAGCCTTGAGAAGGTCTGCATGGAAGACAAGGTTAGTAGTTTGAGACCCACCAAGATAAAAGCCTGGAAAACATCTTGATCTTTTTATAGATTTTCCCTAATAAGGGGCTTCCCTGGTAGCTCAGCTGGTAAAGAATCCGCCTGCAATGCAGGAGACTCCAGTTCGATTCCTGGGACAGGAAGATCCACTGGAGAAGGGATAGGCTACCCACTCCAGTATTCTTGGGCTTCCCTGGTAGCTCAGCTAGTAAAGAATCTGTCCACAATGCAAGAGACCTGGGTTCAGTCCCTGGGTTGGGAAGATCCCCTGGAGAAGGGAACGGCTACCCCCTCCATTATCCCCCTCCATTATCCCACTCCATTATCTTCCCTAATAAAGCTTAAACTAAAACCTAAACAAATTCAAAGTGATTAACCAGTGGTGGAAATGCCTGCTAGAATAAAGCTCAAAGTTTCAGAGAATGGTAATAGAATCCACAGTCTCTACAAGATGTAATGAACAATACCTAGTATGCAATCAAAACTATTAAACATGGAAGGAAGCAGGAAAATGTGATCTCTCATCAGGAAAAGAAGTCAATAGAAACTGACCTTGGGGTGGCCCAGATATTCAGTTTTGCAGACAATTACTCTAAAGAATTTACTTAATACATGGCCATGAACTAGAAGAAAATATGTTCTTAATGAATAAACATAAAAGATATTAAAAGCAGAGAAAATACTATAAAACAGAACCAAATGTGCATTTAAGGACTGAAAATTTAAATAATTGAGATTAAAATTTTACCTGAAGGCCTTAGCAGGAAATTAGAGACACAGAATAAAGGGACAGTGGACCAACTTGGAGAAATATAGATATAAATTATCCTAGAAAACTGCAGAGCAATATTAAATAGTAATACAACAGTCACATAATTGTAGTTGCAGAAGAAAAGAGCAAGTACAGAGCAGGAAATAAGTTATTTCAAGAAACAGTCGCTGTAAAAGTCCCATATTTGAAGCAAAAGATCACTTACAAATTTAAGAAGTTTGAGAAACCTTAGGCAAAATTAATATATAGAAAACCACACCCAGATACATCATAGTCACACTTACAAGCCAAAACTAAAAAAACAGGAAGAAGAGAAGGAAAACAGAAAACGATTAGTGGTATCAAGCCATAAAAACACACAGCAGAAACATAAATGCATATAATTTAGAAAAACTTGTCTGAAAATGCTACATACTATGTGATTCCAACTGTATAACATTCTGAAAAGGCAAAACTATAGAGATATTTAAAAAGATTAGCAATTGCCAAGAGTTTGAGGAGAGAGAAGGATACATCTTTGGAACCCAGGGGATTTTTAAGGCAGTGGAATGACTCTATAAAATACTATAAGGGTGGGTACTTGACATTGTGTATCTGTCAAAACCCATAGAATGTACAACACGAAGAGTGAACCCTAATGAGCATTAATGCTCCGAATGTAAACTATGGACTTTGGTCAAAATAATGTATCAATATTGGTTCATCAATTTTATTAAATGTGTTATGCTAATATAAGATGTTAATAATAGCAAAAACTGTGAGCAGGGGAAAGAGGGTATATGGGAACTAAAACTACTTTAAAAGTTATAGTCAATTAAGTAATTTATAAAAATTATAAACAGGAGGAAATGAGCAATTAAGACTACTTCTTGTCACAAACAGTGGTGGACAGAGGCACTGCAACAATGCTTTTAAAGTCTGTCAACCAAGGTTTCCACATCCTAAAGAAAAATATCTTTCAAAATTGAAGAAGACAAAATGAATACCTTTTAAATAAACAAAAGCTGAGACATATACTAAGCAGTTAATATAAGAAATAAAATAGAATGTTATAACATAAAACAAAAAAATCAGAGAAACAGAGGAACAAAAAAGTAGAAGGAAATAAAAGGGAAACAAATAGCAGGATGTTAGGATAAAGTCAATGGTATCAATAACTTCATTCAATGTAAATTCACTGAACAAATTATAAGGCGGTATGAAGAAAACTCTGAGAAAAGCTAACCATGTACCAATTCTAGAACTTTGAAATCAGTTTGGAAATTGAAAGAAAAGACAGTTATGATTTTTATTATCAAAGAATCTAAGAGGAAAATCACCGGGGTGGGAATTTGACTTCTGACATCACAGTAGAATCCAGATGTCAAAGGACACAATATGTGCAAAATATTATTTAGAGACGCAACGTGCACACTGATGACATGGGATGACCAGTTACCTGTAAAGGGATTGTAATCATGTGGAGTGATCAGATGGGTCTGCCTGGAGAGAAGCCCATGGGAGCCACATAGGAACGAGGAACTAACATTGCTGCAGGATTTTAAGCAAGATTAAATAAGTTCTGGAGGTTTATCACACAGCACAGTGCCTATAGCTAATGATACCATATTGTACCCTTAAAATTCTCTAAAAGGTAGGTCTTATGTTCTTGACACACACACAGATCATATCATCATCATCATCCATGATTTTAATGGTGGTGATTGTTTGATGGATGTATAAATATGCCCACATTTATTGAGTTTTATATATTAAATATGTACAGCTTTTCACATGTACCTTAATACAGTGGAAAGAAAGAGACTGAGAGAAGAGGAGGGAAAAAGGAGGGAGGGACAGGGGAGAGGGAGAAGGTGAAGGGAAGAAAGAAAAAAAGAAGGAAGGAAGGAAAGAAAAAAAAGATTAAAAAAATAAGGAATGAGACACTCTGGTATAAAGGAAAAGTGCCCAAGCAGTATGCAAAATATTGGAATAGGAGTAGACAACTGCTCAATGACAGTGAGTTAAAGATGCCAGCAGTTGAGGTGGTGGAGGTTCTGGAAGGCGGGGAGGCTACTTCAAACAAGGAGTTTGGGAAAGTCCCCAAACACATGGGCAGGGCCACAGACAGAGCCAGACCTTGACCTTGAAGAATGTCAGGAACTATAATGGCCCTGGAGACAGTGTTTCCTTCAAGTTTTGTGGGACTTGAAGTTTATACACCTTGGTGGTTCAATTTAAGAAAAACAATACAAAGCAACATATACAAAGAAAGATTAAAAAGTGACTTCATTTAGAATGAGAAACCACAGTATTTGGAAAAGTTGGTAGTTCACAAATTTTACAGAACACAGAAATACAATGTAATTTCACAACTGATATTCCTGACTCAATGCTCTGACCTCTATGTGTTTGACACATCTTTAAAATACGTTCTTTCTGTGTTTTGATTGCATATTCTTTAATCTTCTTTTCCTATTACAATGATATTGTAATTTTTTTCTACACTATAAAGATGATTCAGTCCCTCCTCTGACATGTCTGATTGAATTTTTAAAAATAAACTTAAATTTTTGAAATAACTTTTGATTTACAGAAAAATTGTGAAGATAGAACAGAGTTCCCATACACCCCACACCGGTTTCCCCTATTACTGGTCTTTTCCATTTGCATGGTACGTTAGCTGCCATTACTGAAGGGCTAGTAATACATTACCTTTACTTAGTCAGTGTGTTAGGGGAAGCACACTGATTGAAAACGCCCACCCTGGCCAGGCACCATAGTAACCATTTGCATGAGTTGTTTTATGACAGGAGGCCCTGGTGAGGAACAGGGAACTAATAAGCCTCCACCAACCAGAAGAGTTCCGGAAAGGTCAAAAGGAGACACCACCTGTCTGACCACTTCCCAGAATCCTTCTCTCTGGCACCCATCTTGGCTGAACAAGGCTTGCACCACCAGGAAGGATTCTGAGTCAGAATGATAGGCCAAAGACCACCCAGAAAACAATCCCATCACCATAAAACCCAAGACTGTGAGCCATACGGCAGAGCAGTTTTCCTGGGTTCCCTTATTCTCCTGCTGTCCGTCCAGGCACCCTTTCCCAGTAAAATCTCTTGCTTTGTCAGTCCATGTGTCTCGTCAGATAATTCATTTCCGAGAGTTAGACAAGAGCCCAGTTTCGGGCCCTGGAAGGGGTCCCCGTTCCTGCAACAAATGCATTGTTCAGGTTGTCTTAGCTCTTAACTAAATGTCCCTTTTCTGTTCCAGCACCCCATCCAGACTCCACACACTTGATTGTCAGGTCTCTTTAGGCTCCTCTTAACTGTGGCATTTTCTTCCTTCCCTTGGTCTTGAGACCTGGTTTGGAAAGCTATCAATATTCTTGCCTGGAAAATTCCAAGGACAGAGGAACCTGGTGGGCTACAATCCATGGGGTCACAAAGGTTGGACAGGACTGAGCGACTAACACCTTCACCTCATTTTCAGTTTGGAAGGCTACTAACCAGGGATTTTGTACTATGCCCTTCAGTTGGGATTTATCTGATGTTATTCTCATGATTAGACTGAGGTTACAGGTTTCAGGGAGGAAAACCACAGAGATAAACTGTCATTTTCATTACATCTTATCAAAGGCACATATCACTCCTCCTTCTCCCTCCCTCCTTTCAATCTGTCCCCTTTGAAAGGACGTCTGTAAGTCTGGGCCACATTTAAGGAGCAGGGGAATAGGGAGTCATGCTCCACCTCTTTGAGACAGAATATGTACATAAATTAATTTGAAATTTTCAACGTGGTAGATTTATCTCTTCTCCTCACTTATTTATGTATTCAATAATTTATTTAATTATTATAGGTACATGGATGTTTATTTCATACTTTGGGTTATAATGCAATGCTATTTTATTTGCTTTATTGCTCAAATTATTCCCAACTTTAACCGTTGGGGGCTATTTTACTTGGCTCCAATGCCACGTTTAAAATACCCCTGTCATTACGTTGCTATTTTTTTTTTTTAACACTTTACTTTCTGACCCTGGAGATATTCCAGGATCATCTTGTATATTTCCTTCCTCAGTCATAAAATCAACCATTCCTCCAAGGAACTCTGGTTCCTTCTAATGGAGATTGGTATTACAAAACTAGATCTAAATATTAAGTACATTCATTGATACTAAAATTTAGTTGCTTCTAGGACCTTGCATCTGACAAAATAAGGGAATGGAAAAGTATATACTAACCTGTATAAATATACATATCTATGTATATTTCTATATGTAACCATCTTTATCTGTATTAAGCTAAACATGTTAGTACAAATGTCTGCCACTCTCAACTATTACTTCATGTATCATTCCAGACCCTTTTCCCTGATATTGCTAACCTCCCACTTCAACAGTGAGAAGCCTGCTTCCACCATCCACCCTCTTTTATTTAATTGTCCAATTCCAGTACAGTTGCGCAGCAATACCAGCATTGTTAACTCTTCCTCCTGTGAGACTCCGCTTTATCATCTAGAGTACAGTACTTACACACAGTTTCTTTGGCCTTAAGTCTTACAGATTCTACTCATTTGCAAAGTTACTTAGGTCAGCGCCCCTTCCCCACCCCCATCTCTTTCAGTAAGGTTGTTTCACACATTAGTAATACAGGTAGGTTATTTTTTCACATTCTGCATTCCATCCTAAGATCTCCTGACCTCTTAAATTATATTTTTTAGTTTGTGTGAAGTTCACCCTCAGTGATACTCCACATCTTCAATCAACTACCAATTGCCTACCCTTATATAGTACTTATTATGTGCCAGACCTGCAACAAACTTGTAGTTAATGGGGGATAAGGCAGGATTGGGGGAAGGATAAATTGGGAGATTGGGACTGACATGTATACACTACTATATATAAGCTAGTTAACTAGTAAGAACCTGCTGTATTCAGGAAACTATTCAGTGCTCTCTTTTGGCCTATATGGGAAAAGAATCTAAAAGAAAGAAAAGAGTGAATATATATGTATATGAATAACTGATCCACTTTGCTGTACACTTGAAACTAACACATTTTAAATCAACTATTCTCCAATAAAAGGTTTTAAGAAATAGTTCACCTTTTGTGACGCAAAATGACTAGTGTCTGGGATCCATAGTTGTAGGAAATTTGTTTTTTCCTAATGAGTGTTTACCAGGCTTCCCAGGAGGCTCAGTGGTAAAGAATCCACCTTCAGTACAGGAGACACGGGTTTGACCCCTGGGTTGGGGAGATCCCCCAGAGGAGGAAACGGCAACCCACTCTAGTGTTCTTGCATGGGAAATCCTATGGACAGGAGCCTGGCAGGCTACAGTCTATGAGGTCACAAAAGAATCAGCTATGACTTAGAGACTGAACAACATGAACAGCAAATAAAAATTTGGAAAAGTTCCTTCAGATGCGTTACTTACTCTTAGGGGTGTCAAATACATTTTTAGGACTGTGACCAAAGTTGGTAAAACTCTACTGAGGTTTCATGACCAAGCTGTAAGATTTGGGAGAACTTTCCGCAGACTACCAGCCGGGGCCGTGCACCCCAGGCTTTGTTTCTTCTCCACATCCACATACCTGATGCCACAGCCCCACACCTTTATGTCCCAAGATCAAGTGAGCCCTCCCAGAGGACAGTAGCAGTATTCCTGGACACCATTCTTGCTTTGGAATAGCTAGTAGTGATGTAACTATACCTGGAAGTGTTTTGACCCATGTAAAACACTTCTGCAGGTTTAAATAATTGCAGCTCAAATATCTTTGTTGCTGCAAGTTTTTCAAAAATACTACCATGTGGACATGAGCCCACATTCCTTAGAAAATGAGGAGCCCTGAGGATTAAATTTATTGGCTTCACGTAAATTTACCTCTGAGTCAAACCTTTCATTCATTTACTCAACAAATATTTAATGAACACCTCACATGTAAAGGGGCATGTGTTCAGTGAAAAATGAGACAAAATCCCTGACCTCATGCCATCAGAAACCCGTTTCAGTAGAAAGAAACAGTACAGATTATTGACAAGTAATTTCAAAATTTTATTTTTCATGAAGAAAATAAACAGGGGGGTATGATGCAGAATAAGAGGAGGGCCTAATTTTTTAAAAAACTGCAAGTGAGGTGATATCTAAGCTCAAACTTGAAGGAAGAAAAGGAGTTCGGTATGCAAAGAGCTGGGGATGAGCCTTCTGGGAAGGAAATGGCTCACACACATAGACTCAGGCTGGAAAGAGATCAGCCTCCTCCCGGATCTGATGGGCTGGAGTTTAGTGAGAGAAAGAAAAGGGACATGATTGAGGCTGTGCAGTGAAATGGGAGCCAGACCCTACAGGGCATTCTCTGCAGGCCCAGAGAAGAACGAAAGTGAAAGTCACTCAGTCGTGTCTGACTCTTTGCCACCCCATGGACCCCATGGACTATACAGTCCATGGAATTCTCCAGGCCAGAATACTGGAGTGGGTAGTCTTTCCCTTCTCCAGGGGATCTTCCCAACCCAGGGATTGAACCCAGGTCTCCTGCATTGCAGGCAGATTCTTTACCAGCTTGCCACAAGGAAAGAATGAGTTGTATTCAAATGGCAGAGAAAGTGCTAAAGTATTGGGTTGGCCAAAAAGTTCTTTCAGATCTTTTCACTGTGTCTTTTGGAAAAACCCAAAGGAAATTTTTGGCCAACCCAATATTTTTAACAAGATAGTGACTGTTTGAGACTTTCCTCTTTTAAAGAAGAGGAATCTCTTCTTTTAAAGGAGAGTCCTGTAAGGGGAATATATTGGGAGGGGAGGTCATAAAGGAAGCTGGGAGACCAGTTATCTGGATGGAGAGCTGGTTTCACCATTTCCAGACCAGGTAGCCTTGGGTAAGCTATTTAACCTCTCTTAGCCTCAGCTCAAAGTTGGGGTGGGGTGAGAAGCTGGCCCTTCAGCCTGCCCTTAGTGTGCCCATGGAGTCCTCAGCTGAGACACAGACCACCCAGGAGGCAGAAGAGTGGTGGGAATTTCTGGCGTTCCAGGTCAGGGTTTGTCTCAGCCCTGACTTTTGTCAGCGAGCCAGACACGGTATTGAGTGAACAAGTGAGCAGGAGGCTATCTCTCAAAGTGAGGTCAGGAGGATAAACTGAACTTTTATTTACTTTGCTGTTCTTGTGTTCATAGCAAGAACAGCAAGGAAAGGAACTAACTCCTTGAACCTCTTCAACAATCATATTTTAGTCGGTCATTTGAAGTTCAAGCTGCTTGAGAGGCTAGGAGGGACTCCAGCTTTGTATGCAGTCAGGCAGCAGTCGGCCTGCGGATGGTGGAGGGGATCTGCCAGACACCTGGGGTGCGCCCAGTGTCCAAGTTATGTCTGTCGCTGTGATGGAAATGATAAAGCTACAAAATAAGAGAAAGGCCATGAGTTCACATAGTCTGGGGACCATACCTTTGTCTGGGGGATGAACAGAGCTGGTCAGGAAATTTGCTTAAAACATCTAGACTCTTTCCCTAGATTCTCTTCCCTGAGAAACTTAGCATGTAACTCCCTCTTACTCTTCTGTCATCTCTCCCTCTTTCTCTAATTCTTCATTGTCTCTCCTCCAAACTTGCCTAATCTCCAACCACCTCCTCATCTTTACCCAGAGCCTCTTTGCTTCCCCGTGACATATCTGACACTCTCTCAGCTTCTCCAATTTGCATGGCCCTCCTCTGAAAATAGCTCATCATTTATTTTTTTTTCCACTCTCAGACACATAAACATTTAGTGAGCATGTATTATATGTACCATGCATTGAGTAACTTTTCATATTTAAGTTTCACTTCTACCCTGTGAGCTAAGTCCTGGTATTTTCCAGATTTTACAAATAAGAAAACTGAGGGGTAGCGAAATGAAGCAAATTTACTGGAGGAAGTAGAACTTGCCAGACTTGACCTCATGTTGCTCAATTGCCAATGCCACATTCTTAACTATTATGCCATCCTGCCTCCAAGTGATGGTGATAAAACCTGTAACCTCTGGATGACCTTCATACAAGGATGCATGCATGTTCAAGGTAACAAGGGTGATGGGAAACCAAGCTGTACCTGCTCATAGAGAGGGCAGCTCTGTTCCCTGGAGGGCGGAATGGGGCCAGGGGACCTGCCATCCATGGTGGAAGTGGCATTTGGACTCAACATTGGATGGAGGTGTTCTCCCCGAGATGAGGGATGAAGAGAGTGCCCTCATCTGTTAGGATGGGCCTGAGTGGATGGCTTGCAAGAGGAAAAAGAAAACCCTCCAAAGAAACCTGGCAGATGGTCTCAGGAGCTAGTGTGGAACACAGGAAGTAGATCCAAGAAAAAGATGTGGCAAAGCCAGGCCGTCTTAGGTGTCAGGGCAACAGGAAAGCAGCCTCAGGCAGGAGGGGCATCTATGAAGGTGCTGTGCTATGACAGAAGTGAGTCAGGGCCAACGATGCCCTTTTGGAAAATCAATTCATCTATTTAGTCATCAAATACTTGTGCACCTCCTGTGTCCCCGGCCTGAGTCTCAGGACTGGGTGTTCATGAGTGAACAGAATTGATCAATGCCTCTGCTCTGCGGAGATTTAATTGACGCCACTCTTATAGCAAAGTGACCAAAATTCGCTGGATGGTGACAGTGAGAAGAGTGTGCCAGGCCTGAAGACACACACAGTTAGAGCTGTCAGAAGAATGAGTCACCCAGGATGGGGGTCTGGCGGGAGGCTGCAGGGGGTGCGGGAAACTCCTACAAGTTGTGCAAAGAATTTGCAGCTGATGGAGGAAACGTGTTTCTTCTGTTGAACTGGGCTCATGACAAGCTTTCACTGGGATGGTGCAGTTTCTTTAGCTTATGACTATCTAGGGTTGTGCCCCCAGTCAAGGTCAATGATCCCTTTTCCTTGGGCTGCCCAGCTAGTGGGGCAACCTGGCCAAAGGGCCAGGGACTCTGTCCCAGGTGTCCTAGAGTTGAGAGCTGGAGAGAAGACTCTAGTTCTGGCCCAGGGGAATTCAAGGCTGGCAGCTTCCGTGAAATTTTTATTTTTATGAAAAAAAAAAAAAATAACAATCAGGCAACAAATATTTACAGTTGCAAACTTCTTTGCTTCACAGAAAGAGTTTACTCTGAAACCCTTTCAAATACATACTGGAGAAAATTCTCTCATTATGTGAAAAATGGAATTTAAATAATCAAAATTGTATTTATGATCAACTTTTCCGAAATTCACCTCAGACAGGTCAGGATGTCCCAGTGAGCAGGTACTAATAAGGTGGCCTAATTTCTGTGACTGATTCTATGATACCAGTTGAAATTACTAGTTTTGTAAGGCGTGAGATAGTAAAGCTATTCCAAACATTTAAATGAACAAATGCCTATGGCAAGGACCAAAATTTAGTCTCTAATATTAATTGTGTAACTAACCTCTCTTGTGACCTTGAACAAATCATTTCACTTTTGTAAACCCCAGGCTTCTTTCCTAGTAAAACAGAGTGTGTTAAACAATTCCTAAGTTCCCTTCCCATCCTGATGTAGCATTTCTGCAAGGTTCCATGAAGAAAATCACTAGGGGATTTGCATGAATGGAGCAGAGCTTAAGATACCTACCAAGTGTAGAAGAAGAAAAGACACACATCAGCCAGAGGGTCCCAGCTCTGAGAGCCTGGATCTAGGTATCCTCCTGTATCAGGAGGATTGCACAGACGATGATACAGACTGTGGGCATCACTCACTCGGGAAAGATTTTGTTTTCCTCTCTGTGGCCTAAGGGACAAGTTGTGATCATGTAGATCAAGACTAGAGGGTCTTTAAGAATAGTTGCATGTGTAGGCAGCTCTTGGGAGAATGAGGTGCTTTGCATGAGTGAATTCCCAGATAAATCCCAAGTATATTTCTGCAGCTATCAACACTACTTTCACTAGGTTTAACCTATTTTCCTCAGGGCTGGTGTGAAGAACACGCACTGTTATTCTGTGTTACCTGATAGGCTGTGGCTGGTTTAGGAATAAAGTTCTGACTCCGGATAAAGCTTCTGTTTGTTCCTTTGTGTCTTTGTTTGTTTTCATTCTCTCTGCAGTCCACTTTCTCCTTGTCCTTGCTTTTTTGTTTTGATCTGCATGTGTCTGTTTTACACAGAACTATTAGCAGAGGGCGTGAAGGAGATGCCTTATATCCCCTGTGTAGTTCATCTGAGCTTCCTGATGGCTCCTTTCTCAGAATGATGCTTTTATAACTTTCCATCAGAATGACAGAGCTACAAGATTGATCTCCATCAGTTACTCAGGTATGAAAATCTGTATTTAGAAATCAAGAATCAATTCATGAAATAAACGATGGTTTGTGAGGCAATGGGCATTGTGGGAAATTCAGATGGAGTCCAATCAGAAGAGGATCTTGCTGAAACATGAAAACATCACTGTCTCTTGAACTTTATGCTCTGTTATCTGCAACATGAGACTAGGAATGCCCACCATGGAACTATTGTTCAGTTCAGATGTGATAGAGAGATCAAGTGAAAACACTTTGTAAAGGACAATGTGAAATTCAATTCTTACGACATAGCATTGCACTATTATTTGTGGGCCCATCTCATCTTCTAAACTGTAATTTATTTTAGGACAGAACGTTTGCCTTATATCCAAGGGTGACATGCAAAATAGTGAACAACTGGCAGGGTGTCAGCCAATCAGGTTGGACCCTGGCCTAATCAAAGCAGATGCTGGTTATAAACAGCCAGAGGGACTAAGCCTGCCCTTAGATCAGCCTTGCTCTAACCCATGGGAATCTTCCAAAGAACTAGTACAGTACCTCACATGTAAGAGATGCTCAGTGAATGAACTAAGCTGCTTTGCTGGTTTTTATCTACCTTGTATAACTCTACTTGCAAAAATTTTAGAGGAACATTCCTCATTTTAAAAAAAGAAAGAAAAATACATCTCTCTACATCTCTCTCTGTCTCTGTCTCTCTCTCTCTATTTCCCCAAGATTTCTTAGGGGCATGTGATCTGTCTCTGCCCTACTTGACTTCCCCACAGAATATTTTTTTCCAAACTCAGTTCCAGGCACTAATCCCTGAACACCTGAAGCCTCTTTTCTTTTACCTGAGTTATAGATTCATTAACCCAGACTTTTTAGAAATGTTATTATTAGAACTTTAATCACCCATGTCCTCCTTTTAAGTTCTTTCTAAAATTACTTTCTGGCAATAATAATTATGTCAATCAGGGGCCAGCCAAATATAACTGTGGCCCTTGAGGCAAATCAAGACGGGATTTTCCAGCCATAATCTATTATTTGGCTCCAAACGGTTGTGCTAATTTTCCTCCTCCTCCCCCACCCCCAAACTCCCTTCCCTGTCCTACCTGACATTCTTTGGCATAAAGTGACAATAATAACAAACGGAGTCCTATAGACCAGGGTAGAATGTTAGAATTGGATCTGTCTTAGCATCTATTGCTTATGTTGGAATCTGGGGCCAGATTCTGCCAGTCATATCTTAAAGGAATGTGAAAAATGACATCGTAAGTAAATAGGGTCAAAGTCAAGGGCAGAGGCCAAAATAGTAGTGGAATTGCTGGGGGCGGGGCAGGGCTTGGGAGTGTAGTGGTATTTGGGTTGGAAGAGAGAGAAACCAGAGACGGACAGACATGAAGAGAAGACACGAAGTGTGCAGTGGTAGGACTCTCGTTTTGCAAGGTGGTCTCAGCCACGATGCTTCTGATGTGATGCAGGAGAGCTGTGGCGAATGGATCAGATGCAGACAGAGAAGTCACAGCTAGTGGAAGCATGTTAGCCATGGTTCGCATGACTTCCTGCTCTCCTACCCTGCCATCTCTGTGGCCAAGGTTCTGTGGAGTCCAGGCTTGGAGCCCACTTTGACCATAGCCACGCGGCATTTCATGACCCGACTTTTATCACCTTTGCTCAGTATGAGGCCAACAACCTTGTCCCTGTCTGCCTTGACTTCATTTATTCATTCAACAAACAAGCACTGGGAGCCTACGCTTTCCCAGACACTGCGCTGGCTGTTGGTGTGGCAAAGATTCCATTCCTAGGGGGAAGGCATTGCGGTGACAAGACACAGAACCAAAAATCACACTTGAAGGGAGCAGTCAGAGGTCAGATAAAGGGCAGATGCCAGGAGTTCAAAATGCCCAGCTTGGGAGGCGGGGTCTAGAACCATTCCAGGGTGTTTCTGTAGATGAGGAGGGACCATTGATGGATTAGCCTAGGAAGTGAGGTGTTTAGATTTGGGTGTGGACAGCTCATTGGGGTAGCAGTGTTGAGGGGTGGCTTGCCCAAGGTTTGTGGTAATATCCAAGCCCAGTCTTGGTAGTCTGGACTAGATTGGCCATCCTGAGATTGGAGAGAAGAGGGTGGATCTGAGAGCTAAGTAGCAAGAGTATTGAGGAGTCTGGTGCATGACTGATCAAGGAGGGTGCTGGAGTTCTAGGATAAACTGCCCTGCCCCATGTTTCTGTCTTGGAGACTTGGTGCATGGAGGCACCAGCTCCCTGCAGAAGACAGTCAAGGAGCAAAAGTTGGTTTAGGAGGTAGGTGATGGTGAGAGGTCTATGGGATATTGAGGCAGAACTGTCAGTAGGAGATGTTTACCCAAAACTATCTGCTCTGTACACCGAGATGAGAAAGGGAACCCAGCCAGAAAGTCAATGAATACTCTGCTACTTTGAAAGAGGGAAAAATTTCAGCTGCACGGAATAGCGTGCTGAGTAATTTTTTTCTTTTCTTTTTCTTTTTTTGCATCTGACATAGGCTGCTTCTCTGAATTGAGACCAACAACAAGCAGCCTGTGGTCCTACACTGTTCCATGGACCATACTTTGAAAAGCCTGGGTCAGAAGAGTCTGGGCTGGACACACAGGTAAAATGCCAGCATATCATCCCCTCCTCACCCCCTTCTTTGTCCTGCTTCCTACTTCTTAAACAGTTCTTCTCTGCCCCCAATGCTTAATGGAAAGTTTTACTCACATTTCCTTTTCATTTCTGGAGGAAAGGATCCCCTGGCTAACGACTGTGCCCATCCTGGTGACCCATTCCTCTATCGTCCTACCTCCAGGGCTTCTTGCTGACAACTGCTCTCTTCCTCTCTTGTACCTTCAAGCAGCAACTCAGCTCAGCCACCAAAACACCCAACCCCTGCTTTCTGAAACAGAGTTCCCTGGTACTTCTGCTTCCTCCATCTAGCCTGTTATCTCATCCCTTTCCTTAATCACAGCACTTCTTGAAGGTGGAGTCCTTGACACTGTCACCTCCACTGTCACCTGGCTTCTTCTTCCCTATTTCTCTGCCACTCACTCCTAGTTGTCATGCCCAAGTGTCTTCTCTGACCTCAACCTACTAAAATTCCCTACAGTGTCAGACATACCGTTATCCTCTTTTTTTGAAATTCCTTTCTAAGCTCCTCTTTCTCCTGATCTTCCCTCATTCCTCTGACTGCTTTTCCACAAATTCTTTCTTTTCCCACAAGTGCCTAGCAAATAGCATCAGTGTATTCTTTAAAAAAAATATTTAGTGGTCCCGCCCTGGGACCAGAAGCCCTGCGGGGCACCGATGACACCGAGGACTTCCGAGTTTCGCCCGTGCTTCTCGGTTTCCTCCTCTGTAAGATGGCCGTAGCCCTGTACCTGTGAAGATGGAGATGAACATCTACAGCACACAGACTTACTCCATGTGCAGTGCTTTCTGCTGTTAGGAGGTAACTGGCAGAGAGCACGGTGCATTTATGACGGAGCTGCGCCCGGCAAACGCAAGCTTGAGAACATGGAAAGCCCTTTTTTCTTGGAAGCTCTAACGATGTCTGACAAGAACCAGATAGCGGCCAGAGTTTCCCTTATCGAGCAGCTGATGTCTCAAAGGAATTTTGAGGATCTCGGCTATCACCTCACTGTGCTGGAATCTCTGCATGTGACCCCAGAGCAGCTTCAGGAGACGGGGGTGGTCAGGGCGGTGTACAGAGTCCTCAAAAACTGCCCCACGGCGGCTCTGAAGCAGAAAGCCAAGCATCTGCTGTCAGAATGGAAAGCGCTGTATAAGGATACTCTCTGCAAGCCAGAGGGCAGCCCTGAACGATTTCCTCCGGGTGGAAGTCAAGAAGAAAATCGAGGACTTCCTCCTGACCCAAATCAGGAGGAGGATGTATGGGGTGGATCCAGGTATAATTCTCTGTTCACATCCCAAGATGTGGCGGGAGCTGTTGAAACGATTGTGCCGGAAGATAGCTGCGGTGGAGCAGACCCTAAGGCAGTGCCTCTCAGCGCCCGGGACCCTCAACCCACCAACCAGGCAGCGAGTGGGCGGCTGGACCCCGTAGTGCTCGTGAGAGCCAGATGCACAGAGCTGCTGTGCGAAGCTCTAACTGTTTCCTCCCCGGGCCAGCCCAGAGCCCACCTGTGGCCCAACTTGGCACAAGAAATCGAAGCACACGTTTTTGCCCTTCACCCCAAGAACCTCCAAAAATACAAAACATGCATCCGCAGCAAAGTGGCCAATCTGAAGAACCCCCGCAATTCTCACTTACGGCAGAACTTGCTCTCTGGGACCATGTCTCCGAGGGAATTTGCCGAAATGACCGCCATGGAGATGGCCAGCCAGGAACTGAAGCAGTTGAGAGCCTCCTACATGAAATCTGCCTTATGGGAACATTACCTGCCCCCAAGTGGTGGAGGGCACGCCGACGAGGAAAATAAAATGCGAGCGCTGTGAGAAATTCAACTGCCAAGTCACTGTGATCCCCAGAGGGACACTCTTCCTTCCAAGTTGGGTGCGGAATCCAGGCCGAGATGAAGAAATGATGACCTATGTCATCTGCAATGAATGTGGGGAGCAGTGGTATCACAGCAAGTGGGTGTGCTTGTGATTACAAATAAATGTTCTTTTAACAGCAGAAAACTGAAGTGATATCTTTTATTTGTACCACCTTTTTATGCTTGTCTTTTAAATCTTATATATACTATTCTTTTTCTTAATTGAGATATAGTTAATTTATGATGTTTTACTAGTCTGAAGTGTATGTCAAAGTGATTCAGTTCAGTTCAGTCGCTCAGTCGTGTCTCACTCTTTGTGACCCCATGGACTGCACCATGCCAAGCCTCCCTGTCCATCACCATCTCCCAGAGTTTACTTAAACTCATGTCCATTGAGTCGGTGCTGCCATCCAACCATCTCATCCTCTGTTGTCCCCTTCTCCTCCCACCTTCAATCATTCCCAGCATCAGGGTCTTTTCCAATGAGTCAGCTCTTTGCATCAGGTGGCCAAAGTATCAGTCCTTCCAATGAACACTCAAGACTGATCTTTATGATGGACTGGTTGGATCTCCTTGCAGTCCAAGGGAATCTCAAGAGTCTTCTCCAACGCCACAGTTCAAAAGCATCAGTTCTTCGGCACTCAGCTTTCTTTATAGTCCACTCTCACATCCATACGTGACCACTAGAAAAACCATAGCCTTGACTAGAGGGACCTTTGTTGGCAAAGTAATGTCTCTGCTTTTTAATATGCTGTGTAGGTTGGTCATAACTTTCATTCCAAGGAGTATGCATCTTTTAATTTCATGGCTGCAGTCACCATCTGCAGTGATTTTGGAGCTCCCCAAAATAAAACCTGCTACTGTTTCCCCATCTATTTGCCATGAAGTGATGGGACCGGATGCCATGATCTTAGTTTTCTGAATGTTGAGTTTTAAGCCAACTTTTTCACTCTACTCTTTCAATTTCATCAAGAGGCTCTTTAGTTCTTCTTTGCTTTCACCATAAGGGTGGTGTCATTTGCATATCTGAGGTTATT
>SJYQ01004790.1:0-29405 GCA_006410935.1 Redunca redunca | reverse complement strand
GATCCAGGAGACACCAGGCTCATGAGGGCCCTGGGGAGTCATGATGAGGACTTTGGAATTTTTGCCAAGCTTGATAGGAAGCCGTGGTAGCTGAGGGTGGGTAGTGATGCAATTTGAATGACCTCAGGAAGCATCTCTCTGGCTGCTGTGTGAAGGCAGATGAGGAGGGAAGCAAGGACAGAGGCAGGGGCCCCAGTGTCATTTAACTGGTTTCTAGCAAGAGTGCACAAAGACTGCGCTCCTTGCATCCTTACAGTTGATGGAGTCCTCGGTGATGGGATTGAGGACACGCTACACCATCTGGCACTTTGGCATAGTGAATATTTTAAGCTGAAGGAATCTGAGAAATGGCAGGTGCAGGAAGGTCTCTTGCTTTTTGCCTGTAGAAAAATTTAATCAGATAGGTGAGAAAATGCAGAAGCAAAGGAGACACAATAATAATAGTTTCAGTTCAGTTCAGTTGCCCAGTCATATACAGCTCTCTGAGACCCCATGGACTGCAGCACACCAAGCTTCCCTGTCCATCACCAACTCCCGGAGCTTGCTCAAACTCACGTCCATCGAGTTGGTGATGCCATCCATCTATAATAATAATAGTTTAGTCATTAAGAAATGTCAAGGACCTTTAGTTCGTCCTCAAGAGCTCTAGATAATATTCTGAGCTCTATCCTTTGAGTTATTTCATAGATACTAAAATCCTCACCATGTGCAAGAATGTAACTATTCAATGACCAGGCTGTAGTCACAACATAAGCTGCCACGGTTCTGAGAACTGGCCTCAAAGAAATGGGAACAAACCAACCTTGGGAGCTGAAGATTAACTGTACTTAAAACAATCAAGATTAACCCTGATCAGACCACTGCATGATCAGTTCCAAGACAGGACTGTCAGAGTTGACTATGTTGTTTCTACTGTAGCCCCTCCCTCCATCTATACACCCCCGAAACTCCCCTATGAGCACTCTTGCCTACTGATTGTCAGTGAGGAGTCGGCCTTTGGACGTGAGTTCACCATGTCCTCTGAAATAAAGCAAACTTCCTTCCCACCAATCTTGCCTCTCAAGGATTGGCTTTTGAGTGGTGGGCAGTTGGCCCTAACACGGATGTGGGACTGTACTTAGTGACTGGTTTCTGATGAGAGCTTATGGTGGGAGTGATGGAGAGTAACTTCTGAGATTAGGACATAGGAGACATTATAATCTCCTCTTTGTTCTCTGTCTTTTGTAACACTTGATATGTAGGAAGTCAGCTGACACCTCATAAGGACACTCAAGTAGCATTATGGAGAGGTCTACAAGGCGAGGAGACCATGGCCACGTGAGCACACCATCTTGAAAGAAGATCATCCAGTTGGAGTCAAGCCTTTCGATGACTGCAGCCTTGGCCAACAACTCAACTGTAACCTGGTGAAAAACCCCAGGCCCCATTTAGGTACACTGCTCCTGCATTTCCCATTCATGGAAACTGTGAGATAATAAATGTTTTAAACCACTAAGCTTTGCAGTATTTTGTTGAATAGCAACAGATAAATGTAATATATATGTGGACCAGAAATCGAACAAAGGGAAAACTTGAAGGACAAGGTGATGATCTTTGTAAAGGTATTTGCTGCTTTGGTATTTTGATTTTTAATTTGTATTCATCAAATCTGAGTACCATGGACTATTATTATGTACACTAGGGGGAAAATGCTGCCAGGTAAACTAAATTATTGCTCATTAACTTAAAAATTATTTTGTGCAATTGTGTGATAATTCTGAGCATGAATTGGTTGGGGTTATCATTAAAGAATTCAGCCAGCGATGCCCTGCTTTGCTCACTACTGGCCTCAGATCAAAGCTCAAATTCCTTCCCCAGACATGCAGGGCTCCTCACAGAGCCCGCGCTGCCTGTGAGCATGGCAAGCTGAACACGTAGACTCAGCATCCTCCGAAGCCCTCCACCAATGACTGCTGGGAGCACAGATACCCCAGCTCCTGTGCCTCAGGGGGGTAATTCTAAGGCTTGGGCCCTACTGTCTTCTAGAACTCCCCAGCAGAATTCAATCACAATGGTAACTTACTTATATAACATATCTTTCCCTTCTCTGTCCTACTAGAACTAGAACTTTGGGGACAACCTCCCAAATAAACCATGCACACTTGAATTCTGGTTTCAGAGTCTGTTTCTGAGAGAATGAAACCTAGAGAGGAGGGGCTTGGGAGAATGGAGCACCAGGAAGTCCCCACTTATTCTACACAATACCTTGATGGTGCTGGGCAAGCATCAAGCTCAACAGGCTCACTGGTGATAACATGTGAGAAAGTACTTTGTAAGATCGTCAGCTTCTATGTATTCAATTTCTCCTGAGAAACAAATTTGAAATATTGGAACGCCACTGTTGGTAGGGCAGAAGACCAAACCCAATGCAGTTCTTGAGGAATCGTCTAATTTCACTTTTGTCCATCCCACTGTCTGTCAAAGAGACCCAACACTTATTTCTTAGGATTGAAGAGACAGTTGACTGAAATCACACTGAAAAAGTGTTGACACATAGTGTTTCAACAAAATTAGCTGAATGCCAATCTGATTTATGAAGACTAGATAATATACTTATTCATTTTAATGTTTACATAACCTTAGATTATGTACATAAATTACATATAAATTGGACTTTAACACCCTTTAAACCAATGAAACTATTGCAACAAGACTGCTTAGAAATGATTTCTATACTGTAATTGGGCATTTCATGGTCACCGTTTCCTAGAAACACTCAGCTCTTGAGGTTTTGGGTATATTCCCACAAACCCTGGTTTTAAGAATAAAGAAAGGAATGATATGCCAACCACTCACAAATCATTAAAATCATGTTTAAATATAAGATCCAATCCATAAAACCAAGAACAACAGACTCATAGCTCAGACTTCCTGTGGCAGGCTGAATAATGACTCCCCCCCAAAAGTTGGTCATGTCATAATCCCTGGAACCTCAAAATGTTATCTTATGGAACAAAAGGGAAATTTCATATGTGCTCTTATGCATCTTAAGACAGGGAGGTCACCCTGTATTTTCTGGGTGGGCCAGGTATAATCACAGGGTTCTTTTTAGAGGGAGGAACATGATTAAGAGTCAGAGAAAAGACAAAGGGACAAAGGAAGAAGAGACACAGTGATGTGCCTACGAGCCAAGGACTGTCGGAGCCTCTATAAGTCTAAGAGACAAGGTATGGATTCTCCCATGGAGCCTACAGAAGGACCAAACCCTGCCAACATCTTAGTTCTAGCCCCATAAGACAAACTGGGGACTTCTGACCTCCAGAACTCTAGGAAAATCAATGTATATCCCTGCTCCCACCCCTGCCCTACACTGCAAGGCTTGTGGGATCTTAGTTCCCCGGCCAGGGGTCGAACTGATTTCATCTTAGTTCCCTGTGCCCTCGGCAATAGAAGCAAGGAGTCCTAACCACGAGACCACCAGGGAAATCCCACATTTATGCTATTTTAAGCCACTAATTTTGTGGAAAGTTGTGACAATGGACTTCCTTAGCAGGGCTCTGAGAAGAATCGATTCTCAAACAGGGTGTAGTTTGCAGAAAGCAGGCCTCTGTCCATGAATACATGAACTCAGTGATTCCTTTATCACTCACATTATTGTTACTTGAACTCAATAGAGAAAAAATGTATATTGCATAAATATAAGAAGGGAGTTGTTCCACACATCAAACTCAAGAACAGCAAAGTTAATAGCATATTTATCTTATGTGCCCAAGGCAGAAAGGTACCAGTGTCAGGACCTGGAATGCTGGAGATGGAGTTCAGATCAGTAAGTGTTCTAGACTAACACCATGCAATAGAAATATAATTCTAGCAGCCATATTGCTTTAACTGTAAAAGAAACAGGTGGAATTAATTTTAGTAATATATTTTATCTAATACAGTATATCCACAACATTATAAACATATATTCAATATGAAATGATTAGTGAGATGCTTTATGTTCTTTGTTTATTAGAAAGTCTTCAAAATCCAATGTATGTTTTGCAATCATAGCATATCACAACTTGGACTGGTTATGTTTCAAGGACTCAACAGCTACATGGGGCTAGTGACTACTGTATTTACTGTATTGGACAAAGCAGGTTGAGAGTATCTAAATAGTCCCAAAGCCCAAATGGCATTAAAACGCATGGGGGTCAAATAGGGAAATAGTCAATATTTCATAAGAACTCTGTATGGTGTGTCAGCTACAAAAATGCTGAATCACTATGTTGTGCACTTGAAAATGATACTGTAAGTCAATGATACTTAGAATATTAGTTTGAAGGAGCATACAAGATAAAAGTAAAGGGTTCATGCCAAATTCTGATGCTGAAGATGAAAAAAAGATTCATGCTGTTGAGGATTTATTCACTTGATGACTGTTAATTGACTACTAATAAACTAATCACCATTCAAGAGGCATATTATTTTCTAGGTCACTGAAATCATGGTATGGTGTCGCAATTAAAAAGTACAACAACGGGTGCTTATCTTAGAAATCCCTATAAAGTAGTCAGTTTTTAGTAAAAGTTGTAAAACCTCAGGAAATGACCAGTGGACACGCTCTTGTACTACAAGCACCTTGCCTTTCCTGTAAACGTGCTGTCTGTAACCTGGGGGCTGGAGGTGATTACACCTGGTCCCTGGGCAGTTCCTGAAGATCTGAGCATGAGACGTTTCCAAGCATGTTGCACAGATAATGAGCGTACCAGCTCGTGAACCTGAGACCACAGACAGAAACCACGGTTCACATCTTTAAAACTGTGAAATTGCAGAATCCTGACGTCAAGCCTCCATTGTAATATTCTTGGGTTTAACTTGGGAGCTTTTCGACTGCTGATTTAATTTAGTGGCCCTCTGAAACTGAGGCTCCTGGAGGTCCGTTTGTCCTCTGCTAGAACAACTATTAATCTCATCTCCAAATAGCACTTGATGTTCCTTAAGTGGGCTTTCTAGTGATGCCAGAACCTCCAGCATTCCAGGAGGAAACTGCATCTCCTTACATTTTTATCACAAAAAGGAAATTGACACTTGTGATCATACATTCTAAGAACCGGGTCTGAAGCTTATTCTATTTGATCTTCAAAATCCGTTAATTTTGTGACTGACGCTGTTGAAAGATTTTTCCTGTAAGTCAAACAAAGATAGCTAGGCTCACCTTTAAGAAGCCCATTCCAAACCAAGGCTCTCAGCCAGCTCTCCACAGAAACTGTTGACTAAAAAAACGAATAGTGCAGAGGTCCTCACTCAGCTGGAGACAACTGTGCAAAACCCCCAGCCCCATATCAGTGCTGCGGGCAATGTCTGGACCCAGGTCTGATGGTCACAGCCTAGGGAAATTGCTACTGATCTAGTGTGCAGAGGTTACAGAGGCTGCTAAGAATCCTACAGTACACAGGACCGCTCTCTAACCACCCTGAACAAGTAAGTGTCCCGCCCAGCCCAATAGTGCTCAAGAGTGCCACAGTAGAGAAAGAAACTAGGGTATGCCTTGGAAAGCAAGAGAACCAGGAATACTTTTTCAGTGAGTGATTCCCAAAAGGCTGTCCTAGGGCTTCCCTGGTGGCTCAAAAGGTAAAAGGTAAGAACTTGCCTGCCAATGCAGGAGATGTGGGTTTGATTCCTGGGGGAGGAAGACCCCCTGGAGAAGGAAATGGCAACCCACTCTGCTATTCTCGCCGAGAAAATTCCATGCAGAGAGGAGCCTGTGGGGCTGCACTCCACGGGGTCGCAAACAGTCGGACATGACTGAGCAATCAAACCACAGCAACAGCACAGCCCTGGGGAAGAGCAGGGCCTCCAGACCAGATGGCCTGGGTTTCAACGCTGGTGTCTTCATTCACTGACTGTGCCTCTTGGGGCAAGCCACCAGACCTCCCTGTGCCTCGTTTTTCTCTTCTGCAACACGGGCATTGTAATAGCAGTATCTTCCAGGCAGAGCCCTTACAGGCTGCAAATGGGTTCATAACTCTCACGTGTTTAGGACAGTGCCAAGCCTACATGATGCACTATAAGTGTGTATTTACTGGGGGGCTTTGCTGATCTCTGGAAAAATAAGTTTCAGGGCTTAGAAAGTTTGTGAGAAGTAAAGAAACAGCTTCAGACGCTGAATTGCCAGGGCAAGAAGAGAGAGTCAATGTCATCTGACAATCCCGGCCGTTCTTTCCAGTTCATCAACCTTAATCATACAGGCATTGAGTAGAGGGGCCCCCAGCCCCTCACGGCGGGCTCAGTAAACCCTCACCATGGATCATCCTCTGGTTTTCTCCCTCCTTGACCAGCAAAACTAGCCACTGACCATCAGTTGGCCCCCTCCCAATAGAGTGGAAAACACAGGACGGTACAAGCACGGAACACAGCCACCCACAGACAGACACGCACGCCGGCCCAACGGTGGATGTCTGCAGCCCACCGAGTCCGCACGCACCGGTGGGTCCCTCCGCCTAAGGATGCACCCAGGTGGGGCACAGCAGATGCCAAGGAAGTTCTGCGAAGCCCGCCAGAGGGGCGCGCAGGGGAGTCCACAGGCGCACCCAGCCTGACATCCTCTTTGAACTCCGTCTCAACGCCCACAGATACACATGCCCACGGGTGCCTAGGGGGACGGGGGACGAAGAAAAGGGGCCAACGGTGGTGCGGGGGTCGGGGCGGGGCGGGGAAGCTCATGGCCCGGGGCCAATCGTCAGCCAGACACTCACCTCGCCGCCTTCCCTACTCCACCTGCCACCCAGAAGAGCAGAAGCCAGAGCGCCAGAGCCCAGGGCTGCGGCATCTTCACAGGGTCCTCCTTCTTCCGTGCCTCCTGCTGCACCCCCTCGGGACGGCGCAGAACCCCGGGCGCCCCGGGGCCACCGACTCTGCTGCTCCGGGCGTCGGCTCCTCCCGGGGCTCGGTCCTCGCGGGTCCTCGCGGAAGGGGACGGCTGGCAACTGCGGCGGGGGCGCTCGCTGCCCGGGCGAGGCTAGGGGCGCCCCTGCGAGGCGCACTGCGGCTCCTCTCTGGGTGCGGGAGAGAGGGCGGGGCGGGCCGTGCACAAGTGGCCCGGAACCGCCTCCAGCACCACCCGCCTTCCTTCAGTCTCTCAGTAAGACACTTCTGCCTTACTTTCTGCGCTTTCATACTCCGAGGTTTTCTTCCCAGATGTCAAATCACCGGCGGCTAGAGCTGGAAGGTCACCAGGTCCTGGGCGACCCCCTCGGCTGACAAGGGATCTCTCCTGCTCATTTGCAACAGCTTTCCTGACGTGGGGGCCGCCAGAGGGTATTGTAATATAATAACCAGTGCAGAAACCATGGTAGAAACACCAGTGCTATGTGAGCTCAGAGAATCCACGTGGGTATTTAGAGGTTCTCTGTTTTGACAACTTGTTATAATAGAATGAATGACGGGTCCCTCCTGCACCCCCTCTCTGCACCCACACCCTGTAGCTTCACGGTGGGCAGAGCCTCTGGTCCCACACTTTGGCTTTGGACGTGGCTGTGTGACTTGCTTTGACTAATGGCATAAGGACCAATTCCAAGCCTAGACGTTAAGGCCTGGGCCTCTATTATGGTGGTGAGAAGACCATGCCCCAGCCAGCCTCTGGACTCAAGGAGAATGAGGATCAGGGGGAACAGAGCTACTTGGTCAACTGCAGACCTGTAGCAAGCCTAGTGTATACTAGCCAACCCGCAGATGCATGAATAAACTCAGTCACTCAGTCACGGTCAGCAGTGCCAGCCAAGCTACTGAGGCTTATTGGGATAATTTGTTACACATCAGTAACAAACAGTCTGATACACCTGTGACCTGCTATCAGAAATAAAATGAAGAATATAGAGAAAGAGGAGATTTGTCTGGACTGTACGCTTGACTCCTGGTTACATAATGGGTATATGCTTTAACACTAGGCAGTGAAATATGCAAAATGGGGATATGGCAGATGCCTGCTGCAGACCATGGACATCCGTACTGGTGCAAGCCATTCTCCACTGGATCTTCTGTTTTATGGATGAAGACATCTTAATGGACTCAGTATCCTTGGTTAGTAACCATTTAAGCCTTGAACTGTTCATAGCTAATAGTGACAAGCATTATCCTAAACACTTTACACACATCTTACTCAACACTCACAACTGTGTAGGTTAGGGTAAATAGCTCCCTCATGTTTGAAGCATCCAACTGAGAGGCAGAGAGGTGAAACGAGTTGCCCCAGTTCACAAAGCTAACAAGTATAGCACCAGGATTGGAAACCAGCACCCATCTCCCTCTGGGCTGCGCCACTACTATACTGACCCCTTTTTTTCATCTTCTTACTCCTTGGTGACTTTAGATGTCAATGAGTCTCGTGAACAAGGTAATAAGATGATCTCTTCAAGGCCATTACTCAAACCCTTTGAAATCTTCATATCATAGTGAGCTCTATCAAGCAAAATATCAAAATTGAATGGAAAGAATGTAAAAGTATGAACGGTATACCTACCTATGAATGAACGGTATCTTAAAGCAAATGCAAGATTAAATTTGTCTAAGTGTGGGTTTTCCCACAAGCAGATGCTAAGGCAAGGATTTGAGCAGAAGTAGATTGCTCTACCGGAGAAGGCAATGGCAACCAACTCCAGTGTTCTTGCCTTGAGAATCCCAGGGATGGGGGAGCCTGGTGGGCTGCCGTCTATGGGTCACAGAGGGTTGGGCACGACTGAAGCGACTTAGCAGCAGCAGCAGCAGATTGCTCTACAGGCACACAAAATGGTAGTAGGGGAGTGAGGGAGTGAATCGCGAAGGGAGGAAAACAATAGCAGGAATGTATCAAGTTATCACGGGGCCACTGAAGCATCAGGCTACCAGCATCACCCAGAGCCAGCCTAGATTGTGCATCGCCACGTGATCTCACGCTACAGGCGAGGGAGCTAGGGTATTTAGACACCATCTGAATTCAGAGATTGCCTAAAGGGCACTGCCTTCTGGCAGGGCACTGATCCCAGGACTTCTGCTTGCTGAGCTGAGGGCAGAGAGCTGAGCCAAAGAAAGCCTTAGTCCTGTAGATGCCAACTGGTGAAGTCCTATCAAAATGTTAAGGCCAGAGGCATGTGGGCAAGGCCCCGCAGTGACTATGACCTAAAGTCTAGAAATTGAATTGAACTGAGACTTAAGTTTCAACCAATGCCACTTCCCACACATTCAGACCCAAATCACTCCCTCCTCCAAAAACACCATTCTTCAAAAAAGTCCTACTAGAACATAACGAGCCTCCCGCCTGCTTAGCCCTGAGTTATCAAGGGTCAGAATTACATCTCGCATAACGTTTATCTGTCACTTTCTAGCTTTAGTTTCAGCATCTTGATGTGGTTTCTGCTTTGTTTTTTTCAGAGAAGACTTTTGTTTAATTAAATAAAGGAGGAACATGACAAGGGGAACATGAAAGGGGAAACTTTTAGAGGAAGTCAAACACTCCTCCACCAATGCACCCACTATTTCCTGGGGAGAGCTATCGATGAGGGCATGGTCAGGAAACGTGAGGAACAGAGAAGGAAACCTGGAAATGATGTGCAGCCAGGCGAGAAGATGCTGGACACAAATTGCCACTTAGAGGCAGGTGTTTGTAATAACCACACTGGCAGGGCTGACTTTGAAGAGAACTGCTCTTTAGACGGACCTACTGCATTCTACACAGGAAAAGCAATCTTTGATCAGAATCATAAAATCACCCGCCCTTTTTACAGGCATACTTATTTTTTCCCAATCTATTTCCACTTAGCCCCCTGCATGGCACAGGAGCGACGGGGTATTTTTGTGCTTGCTGAATATATACACATAACACACATATAAAGCTTTCAGCCCTTATGATCTGCCTGGGGTTGAGATCCAGAAGTTATACTGAAATATCAACACCAGAAGTAAAGCACTGTTGAATGAAAAGGCAGGGTGGGAGGGTGTCCAAGCCAGAGTTTTCAAACTTTAATGTCAATACAAATTACCTGGGAGGTCTCTTGTTAAAATGTTCCCAGGTGGTGCTAGTGGCAAAGATCCTGCCTGCCATGCAGAAGATGCAAGAGAAATAGGTTCAGTCCCTGGTCCGGGAAGATCCCCTGGAGGAGGCCATGGCAACCCACTCCTGTATTCTTGCCTGGAGAATCACATGGGCAGAGGAGCCCGGCAGGGGTCGCGGAGAGTTGGACACAGCTGAAGTGAGTTAGCACGCACTTGTGAAAACGCAGGATCTGTCTGTGTGGCTCTGGAATGAGGGCTGAGTCTTGACTACAAAAAGGAACCCAAGTGGTGCCCAGGCAGTTTGTTGAGAACAACTCAGGGCAGTGAGGGTCTAGAGACCACCTGGCCCAGTAGTTCCCAAGTTCCGCTGCATACTGGGATCATCTGGGAAACTTTGAAACTGCTGACGCCCGTGTCCCACGTAAGGTGAGTCTACCGTCTGGACTATGGCTTGGGGACAGGTGGGAACTCCTTGGGTGGTCCTATTGGAGAACCAAGATTGAGATCCATTGATCTGGACCAGCTCTGACATCTTACAGATGGAAAAACTCCGTATGTGTAGCGCCTTGCCTGAGGCCGCACCCAGGATGAGTTCCTGTCCCTGAGTTTCCACCACATCAGCCCTCCCCTTCAAACTTGACAGCGTTTTCTCCATCACCAGTCCTACCGAAGAAGAAACTGGCATGGCTTCTTCACCTTCTCCATCAATTGTACCCCAGCAACATGGTCTAGAAATGGATGTCTTTTCCTAGTGTCTTCCTTTTCATCTCTGCTTGTTCCATGCAAGGAGGCAGTGAAGAAGTAAGTGTCAGACTCAATGCAGACACTGGTAAATCCTGCAGGGGAAAGTGTGTCTTTAGGGACACATTGCTTTCCTTCATCCCGTGCCTGCCAAGGACTCTCACTTCTTAGGAAGCAGGACAAAATGAAGGTAAGATTAAAAGAGGAAAAAAACCCGTCATGATCCATTTTCTCCTCAAATTTTACCAACTTCCCACTTGAGATTTGGGGTAGAGAAAGTAATTGATATTTGTGGAGTGATTCAGACTTGCTAAACATTTTAGGCTTCCCTGATAGCTCAGGAGATAAAGAACCCGCCTGTAATGTGGGAGACCTGGCTTCAATCCCTGGGTTGGGAAGATCCCCTGGAGAAGTGAAAGGCTACCCACTCCAGTATTCTGGCCTGGAGAATTCCATGGACTGCATAGTTCATGGGGTTGCAGAGTCGGACACAACTGAGTGACTTTCACTTTCAAACATTTTAGAGAGAGTGACTGTTTACTCCTAACAATATCGATATAAAGTAGATATCACCACACAGTTTTACATCAATGAGAGGTTTAGAGCAGACAAAATCTTATGTTAAGATCACTTATCAACATAACAGAAAGAACATGGTTTTGAAGTTAGATCTCACTGAAGATTAATTTTGCCATCGGATTTCATTCTTCATGACATGAAGTGGTGGTGGTGGGGAGGGGGCAGGGATCAGTTCACCACCAGCAACAGTGAATCATGTTGTATGTGGAGGAGAGGGGAGTATCTTCTACTGAGGACCAATAGGAGTTTCTTCAGCTTTTTCAGGGAGTCTATGACCCTTTAAATGTGGTTACCGTATAGAAAAATCCCTTTGTTGTCTGCATGTGAGCTCCCTTGACTTTTACCAAATTCATGTTTCCAACTTAAGGCACTCAATCATCAGGGGCTTTTCTGTCTTTCTTGGAGGAAGGTATGGCTTGAGTTCATCCTGAGCACTTCCTTCCTGTCCCATGTGTAAACATCTTTTGCTATTTTCTTGTTCACAATTGAATGTAATAATAACTTGGCATACACCTACCAGGCTTGTCTATTTACTTTTTCCTATGTAAACCCTATAGAATGATTTCTGAGAGCTAAAGCCAGGAAACTCAGTTTAGATAGGCCTTAAGAGTAAAGGCTGTTACTCAAAGTCACTCCAACTTGATTTGGGAAAGTTGGGTTGAGAAATATTCTGTGAACTCTAAGATTAGAACTACATTTGTGAACTTTTTTTAAAAAAAGATAAAAATAGGAAAATTTGTTAAAACAAAAAATGTTAAAAACATATTTACCTCTCTATTTTCAAAAAGTTCTCATACATGGTTTATAGATTTATTCATTCTTTCAACAAACATTTAATGTCTTCTGGCCATCATAGGCTGGACAGTGTTTGGCTGAGGTATAAAGATGACTAAGACATAATCTCTACCCCTAGGTGACAGAAATGTAAATATACTATTAGAATAAATAGCCTAAGTCTTAAAGAAGTACTTTAGGGTGCTGTGGACATAAAAAAAAAGTGAAAGTCGCTCAGTCATGTCTGACTTTTTGCAACCCCTTTACTCTCCAGGCCAGAATACTGGAGTGGGTAGCCTTTCCCTTATCCAGGGGATCTTCCCAACCCAAGGATCGAACCTAGCTCTTCCTCATTGCGGGCTGATTCTTTACCAGCTGAGCCACAAGGAAAGCCTGCAGAAATAAAAAAGGGGAAAGATAAATTCTTTGTGTTCTCTACATGCAAATCTTTGTCCCTGTTTGACTCCCTGCATTCATGAATCATCGTATAAAATGACTTTTAGATGGCAAGATTTCTAGAAAATAGAAAACCCTGACAACTGTATTCACTTAGATAATAACTTGCCCCAAACCCACTGTCCTGACTCACAGGAGTTCTGCTATTCTTGAGTGAGGCACTATTTGGTTTAAAAAAAAAGAAAAAAAAAGCGCAGAACTAGAAATTAGAAGAATCAGAATTTAGTGCCAAGTTCAATCCAGTCTGCCTGTTTGAGTCTCACTTTCTACATCTACATCATGCTTGCAAAGGATTCTGGGGGCTTGCCAGGTGGCTTGCTGCTGCTAAGTTGCTTCAGTTGTGTCTGCCTCTGTGCAACCCCATAGACGGCAGCCCACTAGGCTCCTCTGTCCCTGGGATTCTCCAGGCAAAAACACTGGAGTGGGGTGCCATTGCCTTCTCCATCCCAGGTGGCTTAGACAGTAGAGAATCTGCCTGCGATGCAGGAGATGCAGGTTTGCTCCCTGGGTCAGGAAGATCCCCTGGAGAAGGAAATGGCAACGCACTCCCATATTCTTGCCTGGAAAATTCCATGGACAGAGGAACCTGGCAGGCAATGGTCCAAGGGGTCAGAAAAGAGTCGGACATGACTGAGCGACTAAACAACAACAAAAGGGTTCTGAACCCTTCACTGTCTTTCTCCAAAGTTGCCTGATTCAAACACTTTGTTTGGGAGTTGGGTGGGAACAAATCATCTATGTGCCCAAAGACCGTATTTCAAATGGCAAAGTTGGGTTAACTTCAGCAAAGGAATCTTGATCTCAAGAATCAATGGATAGACAAATGAGTGGATTTTTTTCCTTCCATTGTGGCTAAGATCCATCCTGCTTTGCTTCTAGAGTTTATTCCACATCCTGTGAGAGCTGTTACATGTACGCATTAATTTGTTTAGTATCCATTTGGGGCCAGGCACAATGCCTGGGGTTGGTGATATAAAGTTCAGGATGTCTAGCATTAACTGACATTAGTGCCCCCAGTCATCATGCTTACCTTTAAAGCCACTGTGAATTTTCAAAACACCCTCATGAAAGTGGTACTATCCTGGTGAGAACCACTGGCCTAGCATGCTGACGAGCTTCATGAGCCTGGCTAAAGGGTTTGGACTTCCTCCTATGGGCTCTGGGAGCCACTGAGGGACTTTAAACAAGGATTAACATGATACATTGGAGAAGGCAATGGCACCCCACTCCAGTACTCTTGCTTGGAAAATCCCATGGACGGAGGAGCCTGGTGGGCTGCAGTCCATGGGGTCGCTAAGAGTCCAACACGACAGAGCGACTTCACTTTCACTTTTATGCATTGGAGAAGGAAATGGCAACCCACTCCAGTGTTCTTGCCTGGAGAATCCCAGGGACATGGGAGCCTGGTGGGCTGCCATCTATGGAGCTGCACAGGGTTGGACATGACTGAAGCAACTTAGCAGCAGCAGCAGCAGCAACATGATACATGCCAACATCTGTTGGATCATCGAAAAAGCAAGAGAGTTCCAGAAAAACATCTACTTGTGCTTTATTGACTATGCCAAAGGCTTGGACTGTGTGTATCAAAACAAACTGTGGAAAATTCTTAAAGAGATGGGAATACCAGACCACCTGACCTGCCTCCTGAGATATCTGTATGCAGGTCAGGAAGCAACAGTTAGAACTGGACATGGAACAACAGAGTGGTTCCAAATTGGGAAAGGAGTATGTCAAGGCTGTATATTGTCACCCTGCTTATTTAACTTATATGCGGAGTACATCATGAGAAATGCTGGGCTGGATGAAGCACAAGCTGGAATCAAGATTGCCAGAAGAAATATCAATAACCTCAGATATGCAGATGATACCACACTTATGGCAGAAAGCAATGAAGAACTAAAGAGCCTTTTGATGAAAGTGAGAGAGGAGAGTGAAAAAGTTGGCTTAAAACTCAACATTCAGAAAACCAAAATCATGGCATCTGGTCCTATCACTTCATGGCAAATAGATGGGGAAACAATAGAAACAGTGACATACTTTATTTTGGGGGCTCCAAAATCACTGAAGATGGTGACTGCAGCCATGAAATTAAAAGACACTTGCTCCTTGTAAGAAAAGTTATGACCAACCTAAACAGCACATTAAAAAGCAGCGACATCACGTTGCCAACAAAGACATTACGCTGCCAAGTCAAAGTTATGGTTTTACCAGTAGTCCTGTATGGATGTGAGAGTTGGACTATAAAGAAAGCTGAACATCGAAGAATTGATGCTTTTGAACTGTGGTGTTGGAGAAGACTCTTGAGAGCCCATTGGACTGCAAGGAGATCCAACCAGTCCATCCTAAAGGAGATCAGTCCTGAATATTCATTGGAAGGACTGATGCTGAAGCTGAAACTCCAGTACTTTGGCCACCTGATGCAAAGAACTGACTCACTGGAAAAGATCCTGATGCTGGGAAAGATTGAAGGCGGGAGGAGAAGGGGATCAGGATGAGATGGTTGGATGGCATCATATGTTTGAGTAAATTCCAGGAGCTGGTGATGGAGAGGAAGGCCTGGTGTGCTGCAGTCCATAGGGTCACAAAGAGTTGGACACGACTGAGTGACTGAACTGAACTGAACATGATACATGATCAAATATGTGTGTTTAAGGGCACCTAGACTTCTGAATCCATTAATTGCCAAAGGCTTCTTACTGTGAACACCTGAAACTCTTTGAGAGTTTCTTAGTTACTGACGGCAGCCCAAAACCAATGATGGATAGGGACTTGGTGACTCAGTACCCCAGCCACCTCACCCCTTGTTTGGGAAAATTGAGTCATATCGTACATGCTCCCTTAGCGATCCCCAGTGGGAATGATGTCCAGAGGCCCAGAGAGATAACAGGCTTCGTAACTTACTCTCCCATGGCTTCCTTCTTTTCCTTGTCTCACTTTCCTCTCCCTTGCCCGTGTTTCCAGGAATCACCTTCCAAATACCTGCTGGCATTCAGCTTCTTGCCTCCAGGGAAACCCCAAACAAGACATTCATACATTCTGGTAGAAACAATTTCCACTCTAACTTTGAATTATGTCTAATGGCAGTTTTGGAAACAGAATCTCCTTTTAATTCCATCTAGCATAAATTCTATTGTATGTGTGAGCTCTGAGGTTCCCCAAGGCCAATTAGAGAAGAGTGGGGTGTTTTGCCCTTCTTTAGATGGAGAAGTGGTCATTTTGGTATGACCCATTCATTTATTCTATTCTGATTATAACCAAGGGGATAAAACCCATGAGTCTAATCCTAAACTCATTGTTTGGTCACACACCTTTCATTTAGTGAACTTGTAAGAATGTGGTATTTTCTCTATGGTATAAAACTAGTATGGTGTGAAAATAAAGAAAACACATCTTTTAAATTTGGTTTTCAGTGCAAAAAAGTACACTATAAATTCCCTAAATCATAGATTTATGACATATGTGAATTCTAGTATTTCTTTCTTTTGTCAAATGCATGGTACTGCTTGGATGCCAGGGACATGAATTTATATAATGAGAAGCATATGGTATAAACACAATATGACAACTATTATATATTTCTTTGATAAACAGAAAAAGAATGTGTAATTTTTTGATGCTAACTACTCTTCAGATTGTAAAAATAAGTTATCCCATGTTTGCTACTAGGCTCCATTAAGATAACTTAATTGCTAAAACATTTCAGATATCTGCATATTCTCAAGAATTAACAATGCAATATAGATCTGATGGAAATATGTGACTGTGCCTAGAGTTTACTGTTAAAAAGACTATGTTGTTTGCTTTCAGTCAATAAAGGTTTACATGGCACAGATCCATGAGACAAGCAGGGTACAGGAGAAAATTCCTGCTCTGGGAGCTTCCTTACAATGAGGAAAGCAGGCAATTAACAATTAGATAAAAGCAAACCAAACCCAACAATACCTAAAAAAAAATCATACACCATGATCAAGCTGGATTTATTCCAAGGTCACAAGGATAGCTCAACGTAGGCAAATCAATCAGTGTGATACACAACATCAACAAAAGACAAAAACCACAAGATCATCTCAACAGGAGTAGGAAAAGCATTTGACAAAACTCAATATTCATTCATGATTTAAAACACTCCAAATGGGTAGAGCGGGACCATTTTTTAACATAATAAAAGTCATTTACAACAAACTCACAGCCAATGTAATATTCAATGGTAAAAAGCTGTAAGCCTTCTCACTAAATTCAGAAATAAGACAATGATGCCCACTCTCACCACTTCTATTCAACATAGTATTAGCAGTCCTAGCCACAGTAGTCAGACAAATCTCTAGGAATAAATTTAACCAAGGAGGTACAAGACCTACATTCTTAAGACTTAAAAACATTGATGAAGAAAACAATGATTTCAAGAAAGAGAAGGTTAGCCCATGCTCTTCGAATGGAAGAATTAAAATTATTAAAATGGCCATACTACCCAAAGCAATCTATAAATTTAATGCAATTCCTATCAAAATACCTATGACTAAAACAAATAATCCTAAAATTTATATGGAACCAAAAAAGATCCCAAATTGCCAAAACAATCTTGATATAAAAGGACAGTGCTGAAGATATGACCCTCTCAGACTTCAGACAATACTACAAAGCTACAGTAATCAAAACAGCATGGTACTGCCACTAAAAGAGACACATATATTAATGGAACAGAATGGAACAGAGTGGAGAGCCTAGAAATAAACTGGCACACCTATAGTCAATCTACAACAAAAGAGGCAAGAATATACGATGGAGAAAAGACAGTCTATTCAACAAGTGGTGCCGGGAGAACTGGACAGCTACATGTAAAATAATGAAATTAGAACATTTTCTCATACCATATACAAAAATAAACTCAAAATGATTTAAAGACCTAAGTGACCTGAAATCATAAAACTCTGAGAACAGAACACCAGTGAAACACTCTCTGACACAGATCGTAGCAATATTATCTTGTGTAAGTCTACTAAGGCAAAANACAAAAATAAACTCAAAATGATTTAAAGACCTAAGTGACCTGAAATCATAAAACTCTGAGAACAGAACACCAGTGAAACACTCTCTGACACAGATTGTAGCAATATTATCTTGTGTAAGTATACTAAGGCAAAAGAAATAAAAATAAATGGGCCTCATTAAACTTTTGCATAGCAAAAGTAACCATCACTGAAATGAAAAGACAACTTACAGATTGGGAGAAAATATTTGCAAATTATGAGACTGACAAGGGGTTAATATATGAAATATACAAACAGTTCATATAACTCAATATCAAAAAAGCCAAACAACTCAGTCAAATATGGGAAGAAGACCTAAATAGACATTTTAGCAAAGAAGGCATACAGATGGCCAACAGGGACATGAAAAGATTCTCAGTATTGTTCATTTAGAGAAATGCAAATCAAAACCATAATGAAGTATCAGGTCACACCCATCAGAATGGCTATCATCAAAAAGTCCACAAATAAAAAATGTTGGAGAAGATGTGGAAAAAGGGAACCCTCCTATACTACACTATTGGTAGGAATGTAAATTTGGCACAGCCACTGTTCCAGTCACTGTCTGGAAAGCAGTGTGAAAGTTCTTAAAAAAAAAAAAAACAAAAATAGAGCACCATATGATTCAGCAATACAACTCCTGGGTATATATCCAGAAAAGATAAAAACACTAATTTGAAAACATACATGCCCCCCCAATATACATAACAGCATTATTTAAAATAGCCAAGACATGAAAGCAACCCAAGTGTCCATCAACAGAAAATGAGGTTTAGAAGATGTAGTGTATATATATATATATACATATATATATGCTTCCCAGGTGACCCCAGTGGTAAAAGCTCCACCCGCCAATGCAGGAGACTTAAGAGACCTGAATTCAGTTCTTGGGTAAGGAAGATCCCCTAGGAGGAGGGCATGTCAATTCACTCCAGTATTCTTGCCTGGAGAACCCCATGGACAGAGGAGCCTGGAGGGCTACAGTCCATAGGGTTGCATACAGCTGGACATCACTGAAGAAACTTAGCACACATGTGTATATATATATGTATATATATATACACACAATGGAATACTACTCAGCCGTAAAAAAGAACGAAATATTGCCATTTGCAGTGTGGCCGGACCTAGAGAATACTATGCTTAGTGAAACAAGTTGGTCAGAGAAAACACAAATACCATATGATATTATCTATATGTGGAATTTGAAGGATAACATGAATGTATATGCAAAACAGACACAGACTCACAGAATATAGAAAACAAACTTGTGGTTGCCAAAGAGGAGAGAAAAGGGGAGNGGTTGCCAAAGAGGAGAGAGAAGGGGAGGAGCAACAACTTTGGTATATGGGATTAACAGATGCAAAATACATACATACATAAGCAACAAGCATATACTGTGAAGCATGGGGAATTATACCCATTATCCTGTAACAACCTATAGTGAAATATAATCTACCAAAATACTGAATCACTTTGCTGTATACCAGAAGCTAATACAACACTATAAATCAAATAAACTTCATTAAAAAACTATAAAAATTTAAAACCAAGTACATAAATGCACAAGTAATATAACGTGCTTTTAGGTGTAGAAAAAATTTTTAAATAATCTGGACATCTTGTTACATACCTAGGCCCTCTCTTGATTTGGCTTTATAAATCACAGGAAACAGAATTGGAGATTTTAGTCAAGTCATTTACTTGTGTTGGGTTTCCATGTCATTTATTTAAACTGCAACTGCTTTTTAAAGCCTATCTTTCAGGACTTCCCTGATGGCCCAGTGGTTAAGATTCTGCCCTTCCAATGCTTAAGTGCTGAATTTGATCCCCAGGCAAGGAACTAAGACCAGCACATGCTGCATGGTGTGGGGGAAAAGAAAACAACCTGTCTTTCAAAGTAACATTTTAATTAAGGTTTTTAAAATAACAAAACATTCATTTGGTGTCCTTTGGAGACATGGAGAGGGATATTAATCACAGCATGTGTACTTTCCAAGTGTGACTTTGGACCTCATGCAAAATAGCTCTCCAAAGCTGAACATGACTAAGTCCCAACTGGTCATGGATAATTCAACATCAGGAAATGCAGAGAAATAATAAAAGTGAAAACTTCAGCAATAAAGCAACACAAGACTTCCTAATTCTCAAATAAGGTCAGATGCCTTTAGAGTTGAGTTGAGTTCAGTCGCTCAGTCATGTCCGACTCTTTGCGACCCCGTAAACTGCAGCACGCCAGGCCTCCCTGTCCATCACCAACTCCTGGAGCCCACCCAGACTCATGTCCATTGAGTCGGTGATGCCATCCAACCATTTCAACTTCTGTCGTCCCCTTCTCCTCCTGGCCTCAATCTTTCCCAGCATCAGGGTCTTTTCCAATGAGTCAGCTTTTCGCATCAGGTGGCCAAAGGATTGGAGTTTCAGCTTCAACATCAGACCCTCCAATGAAAACCCAGGACTCATCTCCTTTAGGATGGACTGATTGGATCTCCTTGCAGTCCAAGGGACTCTCAAGAGTCTTATCCAACACCACAGTTCAAAAGCATCAGTTCTTTGGTGCTCAGCTTTCTTTATAGTCCAGCTGTCACATCCATACATGACCACTGGAAAAACAATAGCCTTGACTAGACAGACCTTTGTTGGCAAAGTAATGTCTCTGCTTTTTAATATGCTGTCTAGGTTGGTCATAACTTTCCTTCCAAGGGGTAAGCGTCTTTTAATTTCATGGCTGCAATCACCATCTGCAGTGATTTTGGAGCCCAGCTGTGTTATATAATGAGCTTTGCTTCCACTTTGGGGAGCTAACTTAAGAATCTTTTCTCTGTTCTTAATGAATTGAACCACAGACATGACCAAACCTGCAAATGAGTGTCACCTGGATGTCAATACAGTCCAGCTGGATTTCAGTGAAATACAGTCCAGCTCCAATCTCCTTACCCTGAATGTGACATGATCCATTTTCTTGTAATGAGAGCATCAAAAGCATGTAATTCTGAGATCAAATATGGCTGGACTTTCAAGACTCACAAATCAAGTGATCTATCTCAAGCCGCTACTAATTCTTGGTGAAAGTGAATCATTTGATCATGGTATTTCTTCACCAGTTTCGAGGGTCAATGAGAACACTCTTAGATGTTTGACATTTAGAAAGTTTGTGCTCTGATTTGAGTGTAAGTGCAAATACATGTGAGACACTGTCATTGAAAGAGGAGACAAGTCTGCTGCACTGTGCTGCACTTAGTTGCTTCAGTTGTGTGACCTATGGACTGTGGCCCGCCAGGCTTCTCTGTCCATGGGATTGTCCAGACAAGCATACTGGAGTGGGTTGCCATGCCCTCCTCCAGGGGATCTTCCCAACCCAAGACCTGAACTCGTATCTCCTGTGTCTCCTGCATTGCAGGCAGGTTCTTTACCTACTGAGTCACCTGGGAAGTTCCCCAAGTTTGCTATCCATGGCTTAATCTCTTCTTGTGCTTTTCCCTTTCTGTCCTACTCAAACTGATGCAAGGCCAGCTGGAAGTTCTGGTTTCCACTCTTATTCATAAAGGGATGGGCATGAGAAATAATGAATTCGAAGACAAATTTTGGAAAATAAACTTCTACAGAAGTAGACCCCATTTTACCTGATTATCCTCCATCTTTATTTTGTTTTGACTTTATGACATAAAATTTCAGAGCTAGATGGCACCTTGTGCATGATCTGGACCACTACCATAAATATGGAACTGAGGTTAAAGCCCCACTTCTTACTAACTGCATCACATGGGATGGATTGGGTTTTTCCTTAATTTCCTTAACTGTGAAATAGGAAGAAGCTACTTTGCAGAGTCATTGAGAAGTTACATGAGTTGATATAAACTCAGCCCTTAGAATGGGCTTCCCCAGTGGCTCAGTGTTTAGGAATCTGCCTGCAATGCAGAAGGTGCAGGAGATGTGAGTTCGAACCCTGGGTGGCAAGATCCCCTGGAGGAGGGCATGGAAACCCACTTCAATATACTTTCCTGGAGAATCCCAGGGACAGAGGAGCCTGGCGGGCAACAGTCCATAGGGTCACAAAGAGTCAGACACAACTGAAGTGACTTAGCACTCACACACAGCCCTTGGAATGGTGCCTGGCACAGGGCAAGCACCCACTAAGTGTTAGAGGACATTGGGGTTGGAAATGTTTTTTATGAGATGTATCCAAGGCCCCCAACTAGAGAAAGGTAGCCAGGATTTCTGACTTCCAGCCCAAAGTTCTTTCCATAACACCACACTATAAAGCTAACGTTGGTTTGGGGGCTTAAACAGAAGTTCACCTCCCAGTTATACTGTTGATTAGTACTCCAAAGAGGCTGTATATTCTCACCCTGCTTATTTAACTTATATACAGAGTACATCATGAGAAATGCTGGACTGGATGAAGAACAAGCTGAATCAAGACTGCCAGGACAAATATCAATAACCTCAGATATGCAGATGACACCACACTTATGGCAGAAAGCAAAGAACTAAAGAGCCTCTTGATGCAAGTGAAAGAGGAGAATGAAAAAGTTGGCTTAAAACGCAACATTCAGAAAACTAAGATCATGGCATCTGGTCCCATCACTACATGGCAAATGGATGGAGAAAGAGTGGAAACGGTGACAGATTCATTTTCTTGGGCTCCAAAATCACTGCAGATGGTGATTGCAGCCATGAAATTAAAAGACACTTGCTCCTTGGAAGAAAAGCTATGACCAACCTAGACAGCATAATAAAAAACAGAGACATTACTTTGCCAAAAAAGGTCCATCTAGTCAAAGCTATGGTTTTTCCAGTAGTCATGTATGGGTGTGAGAGTTGGACTATAAAGACAGCTGAGCACCAAAGAATTGATGCTTTTGAACTGTGGTGTTGGAGAAGACTCTTGAGAGAGTCCCTTGGGCTGCAAGGAGATCCAACCAGTCCATCCTAAAGGAGATCACTCCTGAATATTCATTGGAAGGACTCATGCTGAAGCTGAAACTCCAATACTTTGGCCACCTGATGCAAAGAACTGACTCACTGGAAAAGACCCTGATGCTGAGAAAGATTGAAGGCAGGAGGAGAAGGGGATGACAGAGGATGAGATGGTTGGACGGCATCACTGACTCGATGGACATGAGTTTGAGTAAACTACGGGAGTTGGTGATGGACAGAGAGGCCTGGTGTGCTGCAGTCCATGGGGTCACAAAGAGTCGGACATGACTGAGGGACTGAACTGGACACCAAAGAGGTATGTATTTGGTAGACCTAATTTTGTGCATAATGACAAATACAGAGTCAATATTAAATGTAAGAATTCTGCTAATGCTTTCTAACATAAAACGATTCTTTAAAAGTTGTCTTCTTTAGCCTCCTATTTTCTATAATAAATCTTCTAAAGCTTTATTCTTCAGCTATGTTAGATCCCAAACACAATCACACCAGTAAAAAACTCAGTCTAGGACTTCCCTTGTGACACAGAGGAAATGAATTCACCTGCCAATGCAGGGGACATGGGTTTGATCCCCAGTCTGGGAAGATTCCACATGCTGAGGAGCAACGAAGCCTGTATGCCACAACCACTGAGCCCGCTCTCTAGAACCCACAAGCCCCAACTACCAAGCCTGTAAGCTGCAACTACTGAAGCCCACATGCTCTCGGGGAGGCATGTCACAACTATGAGTTCATGTGCCAAGAGCTTGTGCTATGCAACAAGAGAACCCACCGTGACGAGAGGTCAGCACACCACAACAAAGGGCAGCCACCACTCGCTGCAATGAGAGAAAGCCCACGCAAAGCAACAAAGACCCACTGCAGCCAGAAAATGCACAAATAAAAAATGTTATTTCTTTTTTTCAATGTTATTTCTGAAAAAAGGAAACTCAGTCCAAAAGTGTGTACTATCCATACACCCTAAGGGTCATAGCAATATTTACACTAGTCAAGACATGAAAGCAACCTAAATGTCCAAAGTCAGGTGAATGGATAAAGAAGGTGCAGTACATAATACAATGGAATATTACTCAGCCATGAAAAAGATCAAAACAATGCCATCAGGACCTAGAAGTTATCATACTAAGGGAAGTAAGTCAGACAGAGAGATACAAATATCATATGATACCACTTCATGTGGAATTTAAAATATGACATAAATGAACTTATTTACAAAACAGAATGAGACTTATAGACATAGAAAACAAACTTCTAGTTACCAAAGGGGGAAGGGAGGGGAACAGGTATAAAGGAGTTCAGGATTGGCAGATACAAGTTTCTATATATAAAACAGTAAACAACAAGGTCCTACTCTATACCACAGGGAGCTATAGTCAGTATCNCCCAGTTGCTGTTGTTCTAGTCTATGTTACTTTTATCAACTTAGATACCCTAACCAGTTTTCTTGGTCACAATTTATTTCCACTTAACTCAAATATATTTCTTAAATTTGAATAATACAAAATATCTCTCCCACTCAAATTTGTTCAAACAGAGATAATAAAATTTAATTTTCAAGTTAGTATATCAAAAATAAAATAAAATTAATATACCATATTGCATCAAAAAGAATAAAGCCTAGGACTAAATCTAAAACTATCAGACACTGATGAAAGAAATTAAGGATGAGAAAAACAGAGGGAAAGTGAAAGTGGAAGTTGCTCAGTCGTGTCTGACTCTGCAAACCCATGGACTATACAGTCCATGGAATTCTCCAGGCCAGAATACTAGAGTGGGAGGCCTTTCCCTTCTCCAGGGGATCTTCCCAACCCAGAGATTGACCCAGGTTTCCCACATTGCAGGTGGATTCTTTACCAGCTGAGCCACAAGGAAAGCCCAAGAATACTGGAGCAGGTAGCCTATCCCTTCTCCAGGGGATCTTCCAGACCCAGGAATTGAATCAGGGACTCCTGCATTGCAGGCAGATTCTTTACAAACTGAGCAATGAGGGAAACCCATTTAAGGATTGGAGGAATGAATATTGTTAAAAAGTCCTTACTGGGGGCTGAGAGGAAGATTCAAGAGGGAGAGGATATATGTATACTAACAGCTGATTCACGCTGTTGTATGGCAGAACCCAACACAACATTGTAAAGCAATTAGCCTCCAATTTTTAATAAAAATTTTTTAATGGAGAGGGGGCAAAAATGAAAACAAAAACTGGGTCACAGGCATCATTAGAGCCTAGAATAAAGCCTCATCTGAAAGAGTCCCTCTCAATTAATCAATTAAAGGAGCTAGTAAATGTTATTTTTTTCTTAAAAAAAAAAGTTCATACTGACCAAGACAATATACAGATTCAATGCAAAATCCTTATCAAATTATCAATGGCATTCTTCATAGAACTAGAATGAACAATTCTAAAGTTGATATGGAAACAGAAAATATCTCAAATAGTCGAAACAACTGGAGATATCACAGTCCCTGTTTTCAAACTATACCTCAAAGCTAATCATCAAAACGGTATGGTACTGGTATAAAAACATACACATAGATCAAGGGAATAGAATAGAGAACCCAGAAATGAATCCACACATACACAGGCAATGAATCTAAGACAAAGGAGGCACAAATATACAATGGAGAAAAGACAGTCTCTTCAATAAATGGCGTTTGGAAAACTGGACAGCTATGTGCCAGAAGAATCAAACAGGACTACTCTCTCACACCATGCACAAAAAGAAATTCAAAGTGGTTTAAAGACGTAAATGTAAGACCTGAAACCAGAAAAGAACATAGGCAGTAAGCTCTTTGACATGACTTCTAATATTTCTTTCGATATGTCTCTTCAGGCAAGGGAAAGAAAAGCAAAAATAAATGGGACTACATCAAACTAAAAAGCTTTTGCACACCAAACTAAACAATACACAAAACAAAAAGGTAACCTACTAAATGGAAGAAAATATTTGCAAACAGTATACCTGATAAAGGATTAATGTCCAAAACATACAAAAAATTATATAACTCAATATCCAAAAAAACCCAATTTAAAAAATGAGAAGAGAATCTGAATAAATATGTTTCAAAGGAAGACATATAGATGGCCAACAAGTACATGAAAAGAAGCTCAACATCACTAATCATCAGGGATGTGCAAATCAAAACCACAATGAGGTACCACCTCACATCTGTCAGAACAGCTATTATCAAAAACACAACAAATAACAAGTGTTAGCAAAGATGTGCAGGAAAGGGACCTCTTGTGTACTGTTGATGGGAATGTAAATCAGTGCAGTTCAGTTCAGTTCAGTCACTCAGTCATGCCTGACTCTTTGTGACTCCATGGAGTGCAGCACGCCAGGCCTCCCTGTCCATCACCAACTCCTGAAGTTTACTCAAACTCATGTCCATTGAGTCAGTGATCCCATCCAACCATCTCATCCTCTATTGTCCCCTTCTCCTCCTGCCTTCAATCTTTCCCAGCATCAGGGTCTTTTCAAATGAGTCAGTTCTTCGAATCAGGTGGCCAAAGTATTGGAGTTTCAGCTTCAGCATCAGTCCTTCCAATGAATATTCAGGAGTGATCTCCTTTAGGATGGACTGGTTGGATCTCCTTGCAGCCCAAGGGACTCTCAAGAGTCTTCTCCAACAGCACAGTGCAAAAGCATCAATTCTTTGGCGCTCAGCTTTCTTTATAGTCCTACTCTCACATCCATACATGACGATTGGAAAAACCATAGCTTTGACTAGATGGACCTTTGTTGGCAAAATAATGTCTCTGCTTTTCATTGTGCTCTCTAGGTTGGTCATAGCTTTTCTTCCAAGGAGCAAGTGGCTTTTAATTTCATGGCTGCAATCACCATCTGCAGTGATTTTGGAGCCCCCCCAAAATAAAGTCTCTTACTGTTTCCATTGTTTCCCCATCTATTTGCCATGAAGGGATGGGACTGGATGCCATGATCTTAGTTTCTGAACGTTGGGTTGTAAGCCAACTTTTTCACTCTCCTCTTTCACTTTCATCAAGAGGCTTTTTAGCTCCTCTTCACTTTCTGCCATAAGGGTGATGTCATCTGCATATCGGAGGTTATTGATATTTCTCCCAGCAACCTTGACTCCAGATTGGAAGGGAAGGTTATTTCCCCAGAATTAATGAATCCATTCCAAATACACACCTTTTTCACCCCAAATAGAATCAGAGCACAAAAATATTTGGAAACTGAAACTTAAATGAGTAACCATGTCATTTGTCTGAGTTTCTGGAGAATGAAGATACGGGAAACTCTAAAACCATTTGAACGTTTATCTGTGAAAGGTAACCAGAGACAGAACAGTGGGTGATTGAAACTGACAATTTCAGACATTTAACTGGGTGTTAAACATTTTGGGAGTGAGGGCCTCATCAGACATCATAGGCAGTGTTCTATTTCCTGTCAAGATGCTTTCCACATTGTACACCCAGAATAGATGACAGTCATTTTAGTAAACACTCTGTCCTTAGTATATAGGGAAAAGCAAAGTCACAAATGACCCACGTGTAGAGATTACCATACTAAGAAAAGAAAGTCAGAGAAAGACGAATATCATGTCATATTGCATGGATGTGGATTCTAGAAAAATGACACCAATGAACTTATTTACGAAACAGAGGTAGACCCATAGACAGAAAACAAACTTACGGTTACCAAGGGGGAAGGCAGGGAATGAGCTAGAAGTTTGGGGTTAGGGACTCCCCTGGCGGTCAGTGGCTGAGACTCTGAGCTCTCAATGCTGGGGCCCTGGGTTTGATCCCTGGTTGGGGAACTAGATCCCACATGCCACAACTAAGACCCTGCACAACCAAATAAGTAAATAAAAATAAATGCTTTTACTTAAAAAAAAAAAGTTTGGGTTTAGCAGACACATATTACTATATACCAAAAAGATAAATCAAGCCCTACTGTGGAGCACAGGGAACTATCCTCAGTGTCTTGTAATAACATAAGAGAATAGAATCTGACAAAAATATACATATAAAATAAATATAACTCAATCACTTTGCTATATAACTGAAACACAACATTGTAAATCAACTATATTTCAGTAAAGATTTTAAAAAATACTTGAAACCAGGAAAAAAAAAAACAAAAATTACACATGTTCAGTGAGTTGTATATGACACAAAAAATTATAGCCAAAGGCTTTGTAAATGTCAATGTCTGGGTACTATAAATTCTGATATTCAAAATCAATCATTTAAGCAGATGAAAGAAGCCTAGAGGAGACTTTGGGGCTTAAGTGGCAAGAAAGAATATATATCTGGAGGGAAACACGCTGGCAGGAAGGTTATGGTTCCAGACCTTCGGGAGTTTAAAGGTTTTTTGTTTTTTTTTTTAAAGAGAGTTTGAAGTTGGCTGAGACAGGACTGGTGTTTTAAATAAAATATGGGTTTCAACAGCAGCACGTATTTCCTATGCTATAAACATGCTATTTTGAGTTTAGAGCTGTAGTTAAGGATTTTTTCCTGCTATTTCCTTCTGGAGAGGCACAGGACAAATCATTTCATCCTGAAGTCTAAGTGACAATAATGGCTCTAAGAAGACTACATCATAGTGTCCTGTTTATTCCTAGAACTGTCATCCAGGGACTAGATCTCTTCCATAGGTATGGAGAGCCTGGACTTTGTTGGAAAAACGAAGTCTGTAGGATTCTGGCAGTAGGAACCGAAGGAAAGGAATCAAAAAATGGGGGGAAAAGGACCAAGATTTGATAACAAAATCAATCTAAGTAGTAAGAGAGTGGAAACAAAAGTTAAAGACAATCCTGAGGTTTTCATTTGGGAACCTCTCATTGCTACAAAGCAAGTTGTTAAAAAAAAAAAGTATCACATTTGTAGGAGAAAGAAATAAAAGCTTATTCAGAGTGACGTCCAATGAACAGCTAGAAGCATGGAACCAGGGTTCAGATAAGAAGTTGAGGCTGATCCACATTGAAAGCTAGTTACCCACAATCTTAGAGCATTCTTTGGATGTATAGAGAGTGAAAATTAATTTTCTTTGTAGACATTTGAGAAGAGACTCTGAACTATCATTCATAAACAAAAAGATTGAGATTTACTGCTTAGCAATAGCCCATCCTCTGAAGTTGTTATAACGGTGCTGAAAATGTTCAACAGAATGATAATTTCTGGCCACATGTAACATCATTGGCAACAAATTCCTTTGATGAAAAGGGGTATTGATCTCAGAGAGTGCGAGGCAGCCCTGGCCCCTGAGACGGACATGATGTGGACATGGTCCCTCTGAGCACAGATGTGGTGAGCCCCGGTGAATCCAGGCAGACCTGTGCAGCCCTGAGCTACAAGGATGCTCACCGGCTCCGACTTAGCAACTTGCCTTCGTGTATTCAGGCCTCAGCAAAGACCATGAAGGTCATGGGCAGCGCTGCCAAGGGAAGGTCCCTGGACCTTACTGGAGAGTGGTGAAGAGTGAAGTTGAGAAAGCAAACTCTCCCTGTTGTCAGGTGAGTAACTCTTGTTTGTAAAACCCTCCTCCAGCTCACATCTCACTTAGAAGAAAATACACCCCCCGCCCCCACACCCTCTCCCTGCCCAGAGCGCTCCAGCATCCTCTCCTAACGCCCTCCCTCACCCTGGGCTGGCTCCACTGGCCTTCTGCTGTTCACTCCAATCACAGGATGCTCTCCTTTACTGTTACCGCTGTCTGGACTGCTCTTTGTCCTGATCTTTATATGCTGGGTCCTTCTCATCATTCAGGTCTCAGCTAAAATACCCCTCTCCACCCCAACCACTTAGAGAGAGGTCTTCCTGATGTCCATAGCTGAGGCTGTATTCAGGATCTCGATCTGTCCTGTGCGAGCCGATCTGGCAGCCTGTTACAAGGCAGACTTGGACTCAGTCAGTGGTCGGGGGTGGGGGTGGGGGTG
>SJYQ01004789.1:18212-41898 GCA_006410935.1 Redunca redunca | reverse complement strand
TGTGATAACTAGGGCATATTAACACGCTTAGAGAAAACCAAAATAATTAAAAATTCTTCCAGTCGTATAGGATGGAGTGTTACTGTGTGTGAACATAAAAATAAAAGGTGACCAGAGAAAGAAAATAACAGATATTAGGTCTGCATACACTGAAAGATAAATAAGAAACATGTCATATTTTTGTGTGCACATATAGTAATATATTTCCTGATTGAACAGTCTGAAAGAACCAGTTGTGTATTTTAGAGTTTGACATACTAGACATATATCCTAGAAGAGAAAAATTTTGTAAATGTCTAGTGAAATATCAGGTTAGTAAAAGAAACATCAAAGACTCAAACTACACTAAGTTATAACATGTATAAAATCCTTTTTAACTATAGAGCATGAAAGGGAGAGATAGCTAAAATTAGGTGTCTTCAAAGAAATAATATTCCTGCTGAGATTTAATATATAAATCAATGCATAATGATTTTCAGAAGATAGGAGCAAATCTTCTAAGATAAATACATGTGTCTAAGCTAGTTATATTTGAATTAGCCTGACAGTGCATTACTGTCTAAAGAAAAATATACCAATCAGAAATGAAAGCAAGGTTAGGTAGAAATCTCAACATAAAATAGTGACAGTTCTCTTTCAAGCAATGTCCAAAGAAGAGTGTCCTCCATTCAAAGGATTTAATAATTAGACTATATTTTTCCTTGATGCTCTTAAGCATGCTTTTCCCATGCCCATTTCTACTGTGTATTATTTCATGCTTTATCAAAACATCTGGGTAAAATTTTGTAGTTCAGATCCCCATAGAACCTTGCTTGCTGAAAGAAAAAAAAGAGCAGCTAGCCAGAGGACTTGAGTTTCAGATACTTTGGGATCATTCTAAGATTCACTGTCGTGAATTGTCAATTGACAGGGACTGCAACCGATATAAGGTCAATTATTTTTGTGAGCAACTTTGTGGTCTCTGAATTTGCAAGATTAAAATGTATTTACACACTGTGCTGTGCTTAGTCTCAGTCAGACTCTTTGCAACCCCAAGGAGTATAACCCACCAGGCTCCTCTGTCCATGGGAATTCTCCAAGCAAGAATACTCGAGTGGATTGCCATGCCCTCCTTCAGGGGATCTTCTCAACCCAGGAATGGAACCCATGTCTCCCACATTGCTGGCAGATTCTTTAACGTCTGAGCCACCAAGGAAGCCCATCTCCCATATACCTCCCCTCTAGGTCATCACAGAGCACTGAGCTGAGCTCCCTGTACTATATAGCCACTTCTCACTAGCTATGTATTTATAGCTGCTGTAGAGCACAAGTAGCTCCACTCCAAGGTCTGTGATGAGCTCGAGGAGGTGTGTACCGGAGGTGACTGAAGAGGAAAAGAATACATGTATACATATAGCTGATTCATGATGTAGCAAAAGCTAACACAATATTGTGAAGCAATTCTACTCCAACTAAAAATTTTAATTAAAATAAATGAGTTTATCAAGTGATGCCATCTGCTGGGGCCAGCCTGTAGTCAGCCAGCCATCCACTCTGAAAGACATTTATCAGTAATTTTCAGCCAAAGACCACCAAGTGCATGTCTGAAACAGTTAAACAAGGTAGGTTTATTACTCATCTCAATGAGGGAAAACCCACACCATGGGGAAACTTGGGGTGTTCTGGTAAGCAAGCATTCCAGGGAACACTTAAGGTTTTCGGCTTTGGTTGGGTAATTTTGGAGGATCTAAGGAAACAGGGTTTCCCTCTAGACTAATTGTTGTCAGAAGGCTGGAGAAAGTTTATCATGTCTTGCTAAATTATTCTTGTCTATAAGCAAGAAAAACTAGATTATAGTTGTAAATGAGAAAAAAACAGTGGTTTCTCATTTAGTGGGAAAATGAAATGTTTGATGTTTTGTGGGTTACAAAATACTCTTACCTTGCCTGAAGAAAATGCTTTGTGAGCTTGTTTATCTTCAACAGGAGAATAACGTGGCTTAGCTGTGAGCATCAGATAAATCTGTAATAACACTGAGGTCTAGATGTGAGCCTGAGATCAATTTCCAGAAGTCAGGAACTGTGTTTTTTTCCTTTATTGAACCTGCAAAACACTTTCTAACCATTGTATTCAACTTTGTACATCAATCAGAAATTACTATCAGGCTCAGGGCTTTATTTTTTTTAATGTGACGTTTTATTTTTTTATAGATACAGAATCTAGAAAAATGGTAATGAAAAATTTATTTACAGGGCAACAATGGACAAACATTCATAGAGAATAGACTTATGGACATGGGCAGAGGGGAGGAGAGGGTGAGATTTATGGAAAGAGTAACATGGAAACATACATTACCATATGTAAAATAGATAGCCAATGGGAATTTGCTGTATGGTTCAGGAAACTCAAACAGGGGCTCCATATCAACCTAGAGGGATCAGAAGCAGAGGGAGATGGGAGGGAGCTTCAAAAGGGAGGATATATATGTACAACTATGGCTGATTCATGTTGAGGTTTGACAGAAAACAGCAAAGTTCTGTAAAGCAATTATCTTTCAATAAAAAATAAACTAATTTAAAAAAATTTTTAGAGAGCAATGTGACAGATAGGACCAGAAAAGAAACAGTTGATAAAAATATTCCATTTTGTAAGTTCACCTATTTCTAGGGTTGCCCTTTTGTGTGTAATAAAAATTAGTGATTTCTAACTCACTAATCAGAAAACAACAAGTTTTAAAGACATATTTCAACAAGTAACTTACAAGTATTAACTTGTTAGAGTGGCTTACCTTGGAATTGGGGAAATAAGTGTTTTATACATATACATTTTAAGACTTAAATCAGAGTATAACTCCTAGATTAAACTATATTAGAGCTTATCTGTGTATCTGTCCATCGGGAAAGACTACCAATATAATTTAAATGACATTAGAATAATTTGCACTTTCATCCCAGTTTACTCATTCTGAATCCAGGTGGTATACTTTGGAGATTGTGAAGGACAGGGAAGCCTATGCTGCAGTGCAGGGGTCACATAGAGTCTGACATGGCTTAGCAACTGACAACAACAAATACATGAACTATCAGTACCCTACCAGAAGCTTCTGATTTAATTTGTCTGGTTAGATAGCTGAAATCAGTATTTTATTTTTTTAGTCTCTTTAGGTAATTCTAAAATGCAACCAAGATTAAGAATCTCTGGCCTAGATTATATGTAACATTAGTAGTTTGCTAGTATTCTTCTACTAATCTGTTGATGCCAGGTATGAAAAGGAAACTAAGTAATAATACTTCTGTGAAGCCTAGACTACTATAAGTTCTCATAAATTATATGTAAAAAAAATGCATTAAGAGCTTAGAAGAAAATGGGAGATGTTTCAGGCCAAATGTTGCAATGAAGATATTTTAGACTTCATTTCATGTTACAATGTTTCTTCATTTGCCTCTTCTTATAAAACACAGGTTAATGGTTCTTTAAGGGAAAACTTTGGAATTGGGAAATAATTGACCCTAAAAAGGGCAGACTCTGACAGGAGTTATATTACTCTTTAATATATCTTTGGACTTTGTAAGCTTCCTTCCAAACAATATTTTTATGTTTTTGCCATTGTTGTTGCTATAATGATTTAGAGCTTGGATTTTATCAGCTCTTGGAGATAGGAAACCTATAATTGGAAACTGCCTTTTATGAAAATATTTTCCTTTTTCCAACAGACCCAGTGATAATCATCAACATAGNATGATTTAGAGCTTGGATTTTATCAGCTCTTGGAGATAGGAAACCTATAATTGGAAACTGCCTTTTATGAAAATATTTTCCTTTTTCCAACAGACCCAGTGATAATTATCAACATAGACTGTCCACTTTCAGTCTCTCCTTTTACTTTCTCAGTTCTCAGATAGAGACAAAAAACATTTAATTCACTAAATTATTCTCATTCTTTATGGTCCAGTTGTAAATCCCATCATGCTTCTCTATGGAATGATAATAATCTGTTCAGTAGATAAAAACCAGTTCATATTTTATAACCATTGACTGATAGTTGACTTTGTTTCTTTTAATTTTTTAAATTCCACCTCCCAATTATATTTTGAACATTGATTATTCAGTAGTGCCTGTTTCAGAGTAGGGACAAGCTTAAGGAATCTAAAAGAAAGATGAAAGTAACTCTGCCATTTGTTAATGCATGTTGTTTAAGACTTTATTGTGAGTAAAATAGAAAGACTTGAAGGCTTTAATAACAACACTGAATGTAATTTTCTATTTTTGTTCATAGATTGATTAATATATTTGTATAAAAATAGTAGATATATTGAGATTGCTGAAATCATAAAGCATTGGAGGTTAAAAAGACCTTAAGTGTTAACTGCTTAGTCATATCTGACTCTTTGTGACTCAATGGACTGTAGCCCACCAAACTCCTCTGTCTATGAAACTCTCCAGGCAAGACTACTGGAGTGGGTAGCCCTTCCCTTCCTCTAAGAAATTTTCCTATCCCAAAGATCAAACCCGGGTCTCCCCAATTACAGGCAGATTCTTTACCATCTGAGTCACCAAGGAAGCATTACATATCATCTATTCCATTCTCTCATTTGATAAATGGGAGGAAAAATAAAAACTAGACACATAAAGACAAGCTCAAATAAAAAGGGTATCTCCTCTAACTTTAGAACAGAGCTTTAAATAGTGCTTAGAAAACATGAACAAAAGCATAAATCAAGCAGATGTAGCCTTGCTCTTTGATTTGAGACTATCTGGGGAAAAAAATGTAACAAGCCAATCTACTGTCTTACTTCAGAAACAAATGCAAAACACTTTAAGGAGGTTAGTTCATGCCCCAATTAGCCAAACTATTCAACTATGAGAGAATAGTCCAGGATCAAAACTGCTTTGGGCCATGATGAATAATGAGTGAGTGAATGGACTAATTAATAATGCTATGACAGTGTAAGTCACCTCACTGGAGCCTAAATTTTGGATGCCAAGAGCTGCATTTGAGTGATTAATATTCACTATATAAGGTCAATAAAATTTATTTTTTAATATTGGGAAATCCAATTTTATACTTCAAAGCAGAGAAGGAATCTGAGATTAGAGTTTATAATAACAAGGAAACAATTGCAATGCAATTTATGTAGTCTGATAAGAGCAAAATAATAGATCTCATTATTATAGAAACAAGTTCAAAAGGGTAATTCTTTATTTCATACATGAAACACTTAAAATTTTAAAGTGACATAGTGAAACCATGTATTTTACACAATTGCTTTTAACAATAATTTATCAAGCTAAGACATTTACTTACAGATTCAAAATTTTATATGATGTGGATGTATATTTAAAGTTTAATTCCCTAAACAGGAATTTAATATAACTCTCACAATTTCACAAGCATTCTATTTATTAAGCAGTTAATATTATTATTAGATAATTATGTTTTTCTTTTCATATCTCAATTTCTTACACTTCATGTTCATCAAGACCTGTAAGCACGTATTACAGTATCTTATCCTGACCTCTTCTATAGCTATAATTTTTAAAGCCTCTCCTATAGCCTTAGATTCTTTCCTCCTCTTACACTCTCTCATCACTGTATTTTTTTGTCTCTGTCCTTCTTATACTATTGCAGTAGTCAAAAAACAAACAACGATAGCAACAAAAATGAAGCCTAGAGGGACATAGAGGGACATATTGGAGAAGGCAATGGCACCCCACTCCAGTACTCTTGCCTGGAAAATCCCATGGATGGAGGAGCCTGGTGGGTGCAGTCCATGGGGTTGCTAAGAGTTGGACACGACTGAGCGACTTCATTGTCACTTTTCACTTTCATGCATTGGAGAAGGAAATGGCAACCCACTCCAGTGTTCCTACCTGGAGAATCCCAGGGACGGGGGATCCTGGTGGGCTGCCATCTATGGGGCTGCACAGAGTTGAACATGACTGAAGCGACTTAGCAGCAGCAGCAGCAGAGGGACATATAACATCATAGAGTTGAAACATTTGGATAAAAATCATACATTTTATTAATCAGCTGAATGTATTGGCATCACAAATATTGTCTACCTTTGCCAATCGTTCAGTTTTTAATTGTTATACAAATATCTTAGTTACAAGGTAAAAGTTATATAGCTGCTAAGAGGTGGTCAGTAGGGCCTTATATTGCCAAACAAAACCTAATTGACCATGAACATAAAGAATATTCATCCTTCATGTCACATAATTACCATTTTGTTGTTATTAATTCAGACATGACTGAGCGACTTCACTTTCACTTTTCACTTTCATGCATTGGAGAAGGAAATGGCAACCCACTCCAGTGTTCTTGCCTGGAGGATCCCAGGGTCGGGGGAGCCGGGTGGGCTGCCATCTATGGGGTCGCACGGAGTCGGACATGACTGAAATGAGTTAGCAATAGCAATGAGAGTTAGAGTGCTTAAAATTTACTGTCATATCAACTTGCAAGTCTAAAATACAGTACTGTTAACTGTACTCACCAAGCTGTATATTAGATCTCTGGGACTTATTATTTCTTTTTTTTATTATTATTTCTTTTAAAATTGGAGGTTTGTACCCTTTGATTGGCATCTTCCTGTTTTATCTTTCCCCCAGTCCTTGACAATCATTGTTCAGTTTTCTATTTCTACGAGCTCAACTTGCTTGATTCTGCATATAAGTGAGAACAAACCATATTTTTCTTTCTCTGTTTGACTTATTTATTCCCTTAAGGTCCATCTATGTTGATGAAATTGGAAAATTTCCTCTTTTTTCAGGACTGAGTAAGATTCTGGGATATGTGTATGGGTAGGTAGCTGTGTGTGCATGTATGTGAATATATGTTTTGTTGATTTTTTTAGTCACACAGTTGTGTCTGACTCTTTGCAACCCCATAGACTGCAGCATGCCAGGCTTCCCTGTCCTTCACTATCTCCCAGAGGTTATTCAAATTCATGTCCACTGAGTAAATGATGCCATCCAACCATCTCATCCTCTGTCGCCCCCTTCTCTTCCTGTCCTCAATCTTTCCAGCATCAGAGTCTTTTCCAGTGAGTTGGCTCTTTGCATCAGGTGGCCAAAGTGTTGAAGCTTCAGCTTAAGCATCAGTCCTTCCAATGAATATTCAGGTTGATTTCCTATAAGAAATATATGTGTGTGTATATATGTATATATATATAGGCACATAAGTTTAAATATAAAACAAAATACCCTAAAACTTTCAGCTATAAAGATGGAATAAACTCATTATGACACAGAACTAAGTGAAGCATTCTTAGGCATAACAACAAAAGCATGATATTGTTAATCTGAGATGAATAAACTGCCAGATAATTTCTCCAGCAAGATAGATTGATTTGGGGCCAGCAGAGAACTGCAGTCTATGGTCTGCAACCATGGAAATCCCCACAGGGCAAGGCAAAGAGAATGCTTTTATACAGAGAAATTGGTTTTATACATGTATAGTGATAAGTGGGAACTTTTGAGTCTCTCATAGTAGTAGTTCTTATTTTGATCCAAACCAGAGCTTTTTCTTTTTAGCAAAGCTACAATTGTTCAATTTCCAATCTTGTTTTCCTTTTCTGAGACCATTTGTTGGGGTTCTCTTGCTGATTTTTCTAAATTATTATTTGGAGAATTATCCCTTTGAACCACAACAGAGTTTTGGCCACTGTGGGCCTTTTTAAGAGCAGCATTCCTTGTGGAAATGTCAGCATAGTAATAACCCTTAGCTTCCAAGAGTCAAGTTTAAAATGCCATAGAAGCTTAATAATAGCTAAAGTAGCAGATAAAAATATTGCATCCAGCAATTCTTGGACATAGGAGCCATTTTTTAAATTTTATTTCTACTAGAATTAAGGTAGTTATATTGCTTTCACAACATTCCAAAGTCATGTTACTCCAAAACCATATCTGCTATTAGGATAAATATTGGCAGTTTTGTCTTTGGCTAAAGTACAGGCCTGTGTAATTGCATATAATTCAGTCTGTTGGGCTAAAATAGCCACAGTAAAGATTCTGCCTTAACAACATCAAAAGGAGTTCCAATAGCATATCCTGAACGATATTTGCTATTGTTCCCTTTTAAAAAAAGAACCGTCAGTGAAACATGAGAAGTCACTATTTCTCAAGTGAATTTCCTGCAGATCACTATGAATAGTCAGGAGGTCATTCGTCAGTGTTAAGCAGTCTTGAGAGACTTTATCCATGATGAAGGGGATAAGAGTAGCTGGGTTAAGGTTATTAAAATGTCCAAGACTTATGTTAGGAGCTGCTAATACAAGGATTTCACAGGAGGTGAAGCAGCTGATTGAGAAATGCTGAGTGCAAGCACTTGTTTGCTCACCAGCCCTGAAGGCTTTGAGGATCTTCTCTGATCCCCAATGTGTAACAAAAATGTTCACTTGACATAAACAGACTGCCAAATATTTCTCCAGCGAAAATGGGTTTATTTGGGATTAGCAGAGAATTGCAATTTGGGATCTGCAAACATGAAAGTTCACATGTGAGTTCCTGCATGGCAAGAAAAGAATACTCTTATAAAAAGGAAAAGAAAATTAGGAAAGCTATAGTAAACAAAGCATTCATGGTTTTTCATTGGCTGAAAACTTGCCAGGAAAGAAGAGGAGTCTTTATTCTTCCTGTTCAGCTTGTCTATTGTCACAGACTGTATAGAGCTTCTCCATCTTTGGCTGCAAAGAATATAATCAATCTGATTTCAGTGTTGACTATCTGGTGATGTCCATGTGTAGAGTCATCTTGTGTTGTTGGAAGAGGGTGTTTGCTATGTGTTTTGTTCTCTTGGCAAAACTGTTAGCCTTTGCCCTGTTTCATTTTGTACTTCAAGGCCAAACTTGCCTGTTACTCCAGGTATGTCTTGACTTCCTATTTTTTGCATTCCAGTCCCCTATGATGAAAAGGACATCTTTTTTGGCATTAGTTCTAGAAGATCTTGTAGGTCATCATAGAACTGTTCAACATCAGCTTCTTCAGCATTAGTGATTAAGGCATAGACTTGGATTACTGTGATATTAAATGGTTTGCCTTGGAAATGAACAGAGATCATTCTGTCATTTTTGAAATTGCACCAAAGTACTATATTTTGGACTCTTTTGTTGACTATGAGGGCTACTCCATTTCTTCTAAGGGACTCTTGTCCACAGTGGTAGATATAATGGTTATCTGAGTTAAATTTGCCCATTCCAGTCCATTTTACTTCACTGATTCCTAAACTCTCGGTGTTCACCATTGCCATCTCCCGTTTGACCACTTTCAATTTACCTTGATTCATGGACCTAACGTTCCAGGGTCCTATGCAATATTATTCTTTTCAGTATCATACTTCCATCACCAGTCACATCCACAACTGGGTGTTGTTTTTACTGTGGCTCCATCTCCTAATTCTTTCTGGAGTTACTTTTCCACTCTTCTCCAGTAGTGTGCCAGGTACCTACCAACCTAGGGAGTGCATCTTTCAGTGTCATTATCTTTTTGCCATTTCACACTGTTCATGGGGTTCTCAAGGCAAGAATACTGAAGTGGTTTGCCATTCCCTTCTCCAGTGGACCACGTTTTGTCAGAACTCTACACAATAACCTGTCCATCTTGGGTGGCCCTACACCACATGTCTCNGAATTCCACCTGAGCTATTCCATGTCCTAAAAGATGATGTAAAAGTGCTGCACTCAACATGCCAGCAAATTTGGAAAATTAAGCAATGGCCACAGGGCTGTTAAAGTTCTGTTTTAATTCTAAACCTGAAGAAAGACAATGTCAAAGAATGTTCAAACTACCACACAATTGCACTCATCTCACACAGTAGCAAAGTAATGCTCAAAATTCTCCAAGCAAGGTTTCAACAGGATGTAAAACAAGAACTTCCAGATGTTCAAGCTAGATTTACAAAAGACAGAGGAACCAGAAGTCAAATTGTCAACATCTGTTAGATCATCAAAAAAGCAAGAGAGCTCCAGAAAAACATCTGCTTTATTGACTACACCAAATCCTTTAACTGTGTGGATCACAACAAACTGTGGAAAATTCTTCAAGAGATGAGAATACCAGACCACCTGACCTGCCTCTTAAGAAACCTGTATGCAGGTCAGGAAGCAACAGTTGGAACCGGACATTGAACAATGTACTGGTTCCAAAGTGGGAAAGGAGTATGTCAAGGCTGTATATTGCCAGCCTGCTTATTTAACTTCTATGCAGAGTACATCATGCGAAATGCTGGCTGGCTGAAGTACAAGCTGGAATCAAGATTGCAGGGAGAAATAGCAATAACCTCAGATATGCAGATGACACCACCCTTATGGCGGAAAACAAAGAATAACTGAAGAGCCTCTTGATGAAAGTGAAAGAGAAAAGTGAAAAAGTTGGCTTCAAACTCAACATTCAGATGACTAAGATCATGGGATCCAGTCCCATCATTTCATGGTAAATAGATATGGAAACAGTGGAAACAGTGTCAGACTTTATTTGGGGGGCCTCCAAAATCACTGCAGATGGTGACTGCAGCCATGAAATTAAAAGAGGCTTACTCCTTTGAAGAAAAGCTATGACCAGCCTATACAGCATAATAAAAAGCAGAGATATTACTTTGCTGACTAAGGTCTGTCTAGTCAAAGCTATGGTTTTTCCAGTAATCATATATGGATGTGAGAGTTGCACTGTAAAGAAAACTGAGGGCCAAAGAATTGATGCTTTTGAACTGTGGTGTTGGAGAAGACTCTTGAGAGTCCCTTGGACTGCAAGGTGATTCATCCAGTCAATCCTAAGGGAAATCAGTCCTGAATATTCATTTTAAGGACTGGTGTTGAAGCTGAAGCTCCAAAACTTTGGCCACCTGATCTGAAGAACTGACTCAGTTGAAAAGATCCTGATGCTGGGAAAAATTGAAGGCCAGAGGAGAAGAGGATGACAGAGGATAAGATGGTCCAATGGCATCACTGACTCAATGGACATGAGTTTGAGTAGGCTCTTGGAGTTTGTGATGGACATAAGGCCTGGTGTACTGCAGTCCATGGAAAGAGTCAGATACAACTGAACTACTGAACTGAACTGTACTGAACTGAACTGATTGTTGCAGAATGTGACAATGCCCTCTTGTGTTCTCCCAACTATTTAATTGAAATTTCTCTTTATTAAATTTTTTTCTAATGCATTAAAGACTTCCCTCATGGCTCAGATGATTTAGAATTTGCCTGCACTGCAGGAGACCTGGGCTTCGGTCCCTGGATTGGGAAGATGCCATGAAGAAAGAAATGGCGACCTTCTCCAATATTCTTGACTGGAGAATTCTATGGATGGAAGAGCCTGGCTGGTGACAGTCCATGGGGTTACAAAGAGTCAAGCACAACTGAGTGACTTTCCCTTTCAATTTTCATAATACATAAAATAACTTGATACACTGGACTTCATCAAAATTAAAAACCTACACTTTGAAAAAGACTTCATTACAAGGATGAAAAGGCAAACTAAGACTGGGGAAATTATTTGCAAACCACTTATTTGTCCAGTGACTCAGATCTAGAATGAATAAAGAACTCTAAAAATTAACAGTAGAAAAGCAAACAACGCAATCAGACTATGAGCAAAAGACATCAGTATACTTCAGCAAAAAGAATATACTGATATCAAATAAGCACATGATCGAGTCTATAAAAATACTCATCACTATGTTGTACACCTAAAACTAATATACGATTGTAAATCAGCTAAACTTCAATTTTAAAAAAAAAGGACACTGAGATTCAATATTGTTAGACATTCACTTCAGTTCAGTTCAGTTCAGTCACTCAGTCGTGTCTGACTCTTTGGGACCCCATGAACTGCAGCACGCCAGGCCTCCCTGTCCATCACCAACTCCCGGAGTTCCCTCAGACTGGCGTCCATAGAGTCAGTGATGCCATCCAGCCATCTCATCCTCTGTCGTCCCCTTTTTCTCCTGCCCCCAATCCCTCCCAGCATCAAAGTCTTTTCCAATGAGTCAACTCTTCCCGTGAGGTGGCCAAAGTAGTGGAGTTTCAGCTTTAGCATCATTCTTTCCCACAATGCCACAGACCCCGGTTCAATCCCAGGGTTGATCTCCTTCAGAATGGATATTAGGGAAATGGAAATGTAAACCATAATGAGATATCATATACTTTCTGAATTTGTCACAGTAACAAATTATGTGAGAATTCAGAAAAAAACGGAACCTCTCATATATTGCTGGTGAGACTAAAAGGTACATCTGCCCTGGAATATAGTGAAATATTTCTCAAAATGCTAATTATATGCTTACTAACAATCTAGCTACCATACTGTTGGCCTTTATCCCAGAGGACTGAAAACGTATTGGTAAGTTCTAATATCTATGTTAATGTGTAGTTTCCTAAGAGTAGACATGAGTATTTTAGGTCAAAGGTCTATTGGGCTTCCCTGGTGGCTCAGATGGTAAAGAATCTACCTGCAATGCAGGAGACCTGGGTTTGATCCCAGGGTGGGAAGATCACCTGAAGGAGAGCATGGCAACCCACTCCCGTATTCTTGCCTAGAGAATCCTGTGGACAGAGGAGCCTGGCAGGCTACAGTCCAGGGGGTCACAAAGAGTTGGACACAACTGAGTGACTAAGTACATCACACAGCACGACACAAAAGCTAATTTCCCAGCTCCCCGCTTCCCCAGTCCTTCCACCTTTTAGGTCAAAGAGAGCAGTATGAAGTGTTGTTATTGGAGTAATATGTGAGAAAGTTACACAGGAACTCTACTATTTCTGCAATTCTTTGTGATTCTATATATTTCAAAATAAAGGTTTAAAAGATAATATGCTTATAAATTTGTATCATTAATTGGCAGTATCTATGCAAAATAATATTTTCAAAATGTTTCAAAAAATGAAACATATAAAATCTCATTCGAGATTAGTGTTGATGAACTTTTACAATGGATTTTGATGATAAGGGACAAGGACTTTGAACTCTAGTTAAGTGATATATTGTTGTTCAGTCTCTCAGTCATTTCCGACTCTTTGCAACCCCTGGACTGCAGCACGCCAGGCTTCCCTGTCCTTCACTATCTCCTGGAGTTTGCTGAAATTCATGTCCATCGAGTTGGTGATGCTATCTAACCATCTCATCTTCTGCCACACTCTTCTCCTTTTGTGAAATATTACCCCCAATAAATTACACTTTTTTCATTAGTAGACTTGTATTACAAAAATGTATATACATTGTGATGATGATGCTTTCATATGAAGCTGCCATGAAAACACTTGTATTTTTGCCCCTGATTTCCCTGAGTCCTAAGTTTTGTTTTGTTTTGTTCATCAGTTATCCTTAAGGAATGATTTCCTGGTATTTCGAGAGTGTTGTATGGGTTTCTCAGTGCTAAAGATTTCAACTGCCAATGCAGCAGCCACAGCAGATGCAGGTTCTATCCATGCATCAGGAAGATCCCTTGGAGGAGGAAATGGCAACCTATCCAGTATTTTTGCCAGGAAAATTCCATTGACAGCAGAGCTGGCAGGCTACTGAGCATGCACGCACATTGAAAGAGTAGCTCAATGAATTTGCAGGTAAGGTGGTGGAGATTTAGTGTTTAGCTGCTTTTTTCGCAGGTTCTCACGCAATGATCCATTTCATAACCACACTTTATCTTCACCTTCTAAGGTTCTTAGTGTCACTCATTGCTAAGCTTTTCTGGGATTCCACAAAAAGAATCAGCTTTCTTCTCCTTGATATTGCCTTCTGTGAGCACTGAGGTTGCATTTTTCACTCTGATAAGCCGGTTACCAATTTTCTGTTTACCTGATTTTCCAAAATGTATTGACATCTCTACTCTCATTCCCTCCCCCTTTCTCTTTGTCCATGAGGATTGATATCATTTTATTTCTTTCCTTATATTACTATTAGCAAAATTTCATGACAGATTGGATATAATTTTTTGTGATTACTTTTCTACGTTTAAGGAGAAGTCCTTTTCTTTAAATTTAAAATAGCTAAATATATAAGAAACACTGTAATAACTATTATAACTTCCATTCAGTGAATTAAAACACTTTATCAAGTTCCAGAGGACAATCAAATGCATTGTGGGATAGCAGCTACCACTAAACAAATGAGCCTACACGTCAAATGACATATCATTTTGTCAGTTGTGATGCAGGACTTAAATACAGCCTCCTTTTCTATTACAAAATCTCATGCGGACTCATTGTTACTGCTACCTAAATTTCAAGAACTTGAAAAGTTCACCAAATTTTTACATATACTGCTGAGTCCATTTTGCAGGTTTAAACAATAAGAAAGTATATGGAAATACACAAATCTTAAATAATATTTATTCTATAAATAGATAATATTTTTAGATTATTAATCTTGACTTCATTCCTTTTGGATTAATAGCATGCTGATATAAAAAAAAGGCAAAAAATGCAGAATTGGAGTAGTAACTGGAGTGCAAATTAATGCAGACTCTCAACATTTTGCCAGATTTTCTTACACTGCTCCTAACCTGCTCAATGCCCTGGGGCTTCATGCTGTCTAAGATACTGGATGAAAATGCTGCAGTATGTTCAAGTGTAACTGCATGCTCAATTAGGCACAGAATTGTCAGTTTCAAGCAGCAAGTTGGACCCATCTTGAAAATGAACCCTACAAAACCTATCTTCTGAGGCAGTTTTTATAGGATCCTACTCTATACTGAATATACAACTCCACTGCCATGGCAAAATTGTGCACAGTTGTAAAAAAGCTCCTCCTCAAAACACTGTTGGCTTATAACGTTTAAAGAGCAGAGAGACAATGGGATGGGGTTAAAAAAAAAAAAATCTCAGCACAAGGATTTAAAAAAAATCCTTGACCATGGCAAACCTTTTTTGATAAATTGGTGTTTTGTGTGTTGTAAAGGACAAAAATGGAAATTTTGACCTCTATTAAAATGATATTAACCAATGATCTGATATTTTTTAAAATATTGAAATATCCTCACTGAATTGAACTATTTTAACATGGATTAATAAAAAGCCAAAAGTCTGAGGTTGTGGAATGAATATAAAATATTTCTGTGAAAATATTACATTCAACATTTAAACATTCAAACCTAGCAATCAATTTAAGATGATGTTCTTACATTTATAGTGAGATATGAATCAAGTGGGCCAAACTGAGTAGGCTTTAAATGGGGGGAAAATTAGGTGTAGGAAAGGAAGACATATTTTGAAATTCGTTAGTGTCTCTTAGACAATGAAAATCATTATATAAAAGAGAACATTCTTAAATCAGTAGAATCCAAAGTTACTTTGAAAAGTAAAGTCATTTGAACTACTAGTGGTTAGCTCATTTGATTAGACTAGATAGTACTAGAAAATATGAGGTGAACTCTTGTAGATCATACTGGCAGTTCATTGATAATCTCAAAGTGAGAAAAAGAGGGGTTATTTTGTTTTAGCTGCTGTTCCTAGGGATAAATGTTCTAACTGTATTTTCTCTATTCTCTAACTAACACTGCTCTTTAAAATAATTTATCTCCACATTTTCTCCTTTTTTTCCTCCCTTCCTTCCTTTTTTTTCTTCCCTTTTCTTTTAAGAATATTGTGGGGCCCTAAATGGGAAACCTTGAAAAAGAAGGGCTAGCTTTGCGGTGGGAAACTAAGATGGTGTCTGGCGGAAGAGATGGGGGTGTGATCTATGTTGTTTGATTGGCTCTCTTGATTTCCGTGCACGTGGACAGCACCTGATCACCATAGACTCCTGTTATAATGATGGCACATGACGATTTGACCTTTAACGTGAATGGTGCAATTATGGGAAGTCCCTCGCACCCCCCCCCCCCCCCCCCGCCGCTTGCCTTTGTAAGCAGGGAGCTGGCAGCAATAAACCGGAACTGCACTAGACGGAACCCCTGTCGCATGGGATTGTCTCTCGCTCGCTGAGGGGCTGGGTTGGCGGACAGCAGGCTCACTTTTCCTCAGGACCCCTCGGCTCTGCTGAGGGAAGTTCCATTGCCTCTCTCTCTTTCTACGGAGCACCCCCTGCAGAAACATAATTAATTTATTGCATTAACTCGCTGAATTAAGGCTCAGCCTAATCCAGGATGACTTTGTCTTCACTTGATGCTGCTGCTGTCGCTTCAGTCATGTCCGACTCTGTTCGACCACATAGATGGCAGCCCACCAGGCTCCCCTGTCCCTGGGATTCTCCAGGCAAGAATACTGGAGTGGGTTGCCATTTCCTTCTCCAATGCATGGGATGAATGCTAAGTCGCTTCAGTCGTGCCCGACTCTGTGCAACGCTATGGACAGCAGCCCACCAGCTCCCCTGTCCATGGGATTCTCCAGGCAAGAATACTGGAGTGGGTTGCCATTTCCTTCTCCACAGCATGGGATGAATGCTAAGTCGCTTCAGTCATGCCCAACTCTGTGCAACGCTATGGACAGCAGCCCACCATCTCCCCTGTCCATGGGATTCTCCAGGCAAGAATACTGGAGTGGGTTGCCATTTCCTTCTCCCTTCACTTGATAACATCTGCAAAGAACATATTTCCAAGTCATATTCACCAGTGCCAGAGGTAAGGATTTCAACAGATCTCTTTGAGGACAAAATTCATCTCTCTCCCTCTCTCCATTTCTTTCTCTCCCTTGTCTCCATAAATATATGTGTGTATATATATATATATATATGTATATACATATATTTCTATCATGCAATGCTAGTCTATATTCTAGAAGGAAGCAACTTCCAAATCTTCTAGGCTTAGAACAAAGGTTTATCTGCTACTCTATTTTGGGACTTAACTAATATTAACTTAATCTAACATAACTTCTAGGTCTGGAGCATCATTAGTTATCATGTCATGGGATAGGAAGGTGACAAACCATATACTGTCTCTTAAAGCCTTCCGCTCAGAAGAGGCACATGCTCTTCTGCTTATCTTCCATTGGCCATAAAATCAAATGGCCACATACAATTTCAAAGACAGTTACAAAATCTGCACTAAAGTGTGAGTCATATGCCTGGAAAGTGAAATTTAATTTTGGAAGATCACAGTAGATCCAATAAATTTACTTCTATACATTAGCAATTTATATTTTGCTTTGTGTTGCTTTCAGTCAGTTCAGTCACTCAGTCATGTCCAACTCTTTGTGACCCCATGGATTGCAGCATGCCAGGCTTCCCTGTCCATTACCAACTCCTGGAGCTTGCTTAAACTCATGTCCGTCAAGTCAGTGATGCCATGCAACCATCTCATCCTCTGTTGTACCCTTATCTTGCCTTCAATCTTTCCCAGCATCAGGGTCGGGTATAGAAAAGTAGGATACTGCTACTTCGTCTTCATATTTTGAGTGTATTTATTGGGAGATATTTCAGTAGGTCTTAGTATATATTATCTCATTTGGTCTTCCATACAATCCTATGAAGTTGATAGTGTTATAACCAGTATTTTATAGGAAACCAATACATAGTCATAGTACCTTGCCAGTGTCACATATGTAGCAATAGGCAAGGCAATAATTCAAACTCAGATTTGTCTTTAGATTCCAACCTATAAGAAGTAAATCACTTTGTCATTCATTTATTTGTTTAAAGGAACCAGGCTGTCGTATAAATAAACAAGTAGACAGGAAAATAAATAATGTAACTAAACAAACATAATACACCATTAGTACTTCCAAAATGCCAAGAACAATGCTTTATCAATCAGTTCCTCAGTCTTTATTTATGACTATCCCTTCTTACTGGGACAAACTTATGAATCAGTTGTGGTCCTGGCATAACCATTTTTGCTGTCAAAAGTGTCTCAGTTTGAAATAAAGCATATAGCTACCATATTTATTCATAATTCTGAAATTCATAAAGCCCCAAATATTATTTTTTTTAATTTTGCAGCAAGTGAATTTTGTACAAAGAATAACCTAAAAAGAGATCGGATGATTTATTGCCTGTTACTCTTGGTATAAATAATTATATGTTTCAATGCAGATATATGATTGACACTAGGTGTTCTTCCAGACTCTGTTAACAGCGTCATCTAATTTAGAACCTGAAATCCAAAACACAGCTAGATTTCAAGTGTTTTTCAAATAAGGGATAATGAAATTGAAGTAATAATATGTAAATCTATGAAGACATGTGAGTGAATAAACATAGAGGAACCAAATTTACTGTTTCCAATGCATTTATTTTTGGTAATAATCATGATGCCAACATTTTATAAGGAGCTCTGCTAGTTGATGATTAGTTCAATTATAGATGAGAACAGTGGCATTAGACTGATTAGAATTTTTGCCTGAGGTAACATGAGGCAGACGGTGAAGCATCCCATATCTATCTTCAAAGACAGTGCCATTTTTTTAATAGCGTGTTATAGTACTTGTCACCTAACTGGACACTCATATCAGAAGTTTTTTTATATCATGTTCACAGAACTTAACAGGGAGTTCTCATATCCTTAATTGTAACTTTAAAATAATAGTTGAATATAGAGTGGAGGAAAAGAACTATAGGCAATAAACATTTTGGAATTTAGAACAGACAGTAGCTAATTCAGATTTGAAAAGCTCAACTAGAATAAAGTTGTATTCAGGGTATTAATACTTATCAGTGAAAATATACTCAATTACTGCCAGGACTCATTGGCATTTGTTACGTTAAGTGTTAATTAAAGTTTAGCCAAATGGTCTTTTTCTTCTTTCAAAGTTGCCTCTTGTGTTTCATTCTCATAGGCCTCTATAACAAGCACTATTACTCATCATTAAATTAGTGTGTCATTTATGGAGTTAAGCATATGGTTAACCCAGCTGTAATTAAAGAAATGATTTAGCATGAGTTGATAAAATTAAATTTTCATAAATTCTAATATAATCACAATTTCTATTTTGTAAAATGTATCCACAAATTTGAAGTCATTAAGGTGAAATAATTAGATTATACTTGGAAACCATTATTCCATAAAGCAAAAGTAATATAAAACATGCTGGCTGAAATTACTTTTGCTGAGTAACTCAGAAAAGACAATACAACTACAAGCAAAACTTGTATGCAAAACTGGTATGCAAAATGGTTTATCAGTTATGACATAAATAATTTATTCATTATTTTTATCATCATTTAGAATTTTTAATTGTAGCAGATTAAAAACTTTTTCTCTTGGGGCTTCCCAGATGGCTCAGTGGTAAAGAATCCACCTGCCAATGCAGGAGACACAGGTTCAATCCCTGGGTTGGGAGGATCCCCTGGAGAAGGAAGGGGCAACCCACTCCAGTATTCTTGCCTGGGAAATTCCATGGACAGAGGACCTGGCAGGCTACAGTTCATGGGATCACAAAAGAGTTCAACATGATTTAGTGACTAAACAACAATGATAGATTCTCTTAGGTTCAGAATTTAAAAGGCCTGTAAAACTAAAAACAGATTACTAGGAGAAAAAGCATAAATATTTATTATTTTTTAGTAAGGGAAACAGACTGAGAGAAAGGTTACATATGGAAGGAAAAATGATTTTTAGGAAAGATAAATGAGCTCTTAGGAGAATAGATGGAAGATATGATAGTTTGTGACAATATCTGTCTTGGTCTGGTGACTCTCCATATCAAGACATTTCCTCTCCTGTGATAAAAGTTAATCTTACCTGGTAGATGAAATTCTCAGTGAAGGGATTTAAGACAATTTTTTCTTCTTCTTCTTTTTTTTTGTATGGTAGAATCTGTTTTAAGGCAGACAAAAGGGTTTGGTGAAAGTCTCCCCCTGCATTTGTTGTTTCTCAAATGTCTTTAGCTCAAATTAGTCCTTACTCCAGAGTGACATATATGGAGTTGGTCTATTTTTTATCTCCTTCACAACCATATCAGTAACTTAGGTATTTTAACAAAATTATATTTTTAAAAATCTACTATTAATATAGTTCAGATGTTAGTGCACAGAACCATCTATGTAAGTCCATAACCACCAAAAGCTCAACCTTTTACAGTAAAAAAAACAAAAAACAAAAAAATCTACTACAAAACTCCAATTTTCATGAGACAATGCTATTTAACATGACACCTATCCCAAGGTTTTGATTTCTCCAGAGATGGAGTAAGGGAAGTGAGAAACTATAAGGGGAGATTAAAAGTTGTTATTTCGCTGGTATTGTCATCTAATCTCAGGCAGGTCCCTCCTCACACACCCCTGCATCCCGCCTGACCAGGAATTTCTCTACCTTGTATTTCTATAAATAAACAGGGAGAATGTTTATAAATTATGGTCAGTACTTCTTTTTCAGTCACTCAGCACCCAGTATTGCCTACCCTTTCTTGGACTTATTTCTGTTTTCTCTTTAAGAGGCCCCTGTGCAAAGGCGAGAGCTAAGGTTTGACTTGTAGTTTTGTGATCTGCAGTTTGACTGAAAGGCTTGTAACTTCCTTCAGTTTTAGTAAATGATCTTTCATCTCCCTCTCCTACTATTATTTCTCTCTGAAGTTCTTATTATATTTAAAATTTTTGACCTGTTATTTATAACTCTAAGATTATCTCTCATAATGTTCTTTTTTTTGCTTACACTGCTTGAAAAATATTTCCCTATTTAATTCTTAAAGAGTGAGAAAATAACATATAAAAANTAACTCTAAGATTATCTCTCATAATGTTCTTTTTTTTGCTTACACTGCTTGAAAAATATTTCCCTATTTAATTCTTAAAGAGTGAGAAAGTAACATATAAAAATTCTATAAAGAAAAAAACAAATTAGAATTTATTTTTTTCTTTTAAAGTAGGTTTTCATTTTACCAACCACCAAGCATGACCTGAAGCTTTGCCATGCAGAAAACTACTATTTCTATATTCCAGATTAGGAACTTCTCTTTCCCCCCAAAGTAATTATGGTTCTAACTCCATGTTATTCCTTGGCCTTTTTTTCCATATTTGTATGAGTTAAATGTTTACATAAAATGAAATCATACAGAGGTAATCTGTCCTAAGTCTTTTACTTAGTATTATGATTGTGAGAAGTATCCATATTATTATGTGTAGCTATAATTTGTTCTGTTTGATCACTGTATAATTTTCTATTCCTTGAATACAGCAACAATTATTCTCCTGTTTATGGGCAACGAGTTTCCATGTATCTAATTTATTTAAATGATATGTAATTTAATTATTTAAATTATTTGTTATCAATGTTGCATAGTTTTCTTTGTTCATAATTATCTTCTTAGTTAATTCATAATACTAATTATTTTTGATGCTATTGTAAGTGGAGTTGATTTTTTAATTTGCTTTCAGACTATTATTTGTTTTTGTAACAGAAATGAAACTTATTTTTCTAGCTTGGCCTTGTGGGCTGCTACTCTGACAAATTCACTACTTAATTCAGATCTTCTGGGTGGAGTCTATAGCGTTTTCTGTATATAAGATAAAAGCATCTGTGACCAGAGATACTTTTACTTCTTCTTTCCCAGTTTGTATACTGTTTATTTCTTTATCTTACTTAATTTCTCTGGTAGAACTTCCACTATCATGTTAAATAGGAGTAGTGAAACCAGACATGCTTCTCTTGTTCATGATCTAAGAGGAAAAGCTTTCTATATTTCACCATGGGTATGAAGTTTGCTGTGACTTTTCACTTTTTTTATTATTATGTTCAGGTTACTCTCTTCTATTGTTAGATTTTGAGTGCTTCCGTCATGCAAAGATATGGAATTTTGTCAGCTTTTTCTGAATCAATTGCAGTGATTAAGCGTGTGTGTGTTTATTTTTCTTCGTTGTGTTAATGCAGTCAATATGTATTGACTTATCCTTGCAGTCCACGGATAAATTCAACTTGCTCATGCTATAAAAATTTTTAATATGCTGATGAATTCTGTTTTTTTTTTTAAATTTAGAAAAGTTTCAGCTTCACTACTTGTTATTGGTAAAATTAGAATTATCAAATTCTAGAAAACCTCTGTTAAATTTTCTTCATATATAAGCACTTAAAGATTTCCCTGGTGGCTCAGACGGTAAAGCGTCTGCCCACAATGCAAGAGACCCGGGTTCAATCCCTGGGTAGGAAAGATCTCCTGGGGAAGGAAATGCCAGCCCACTCTAGTATTCTTGCCTGGTAAATCCAATGGACGGAGGAGCTTGGTAGGCTACAGTCTATGGCGTCGCAGCCTCCTGCATGACTGAACGACTTCACTTTCACTTTCACTCTGCTTGAAGTGAGAGAGGAGCTTCCTAACCCTGAGTCCAAGCCTGAAGCACTTCAAAAGCATATTCTTGTTTTTAATACTGGTATAAATTTCACAGACACACAGACACGGAATAATAAAAATTATTTTTTGCAATTCTTAACAAAAAGGAAAATGAATGTGTGGTGCACTTATAATTGTACATATGTATTACTGAGTATGTTCTTAATGAGAAAGACGTTCCACTTTTATTAGACATCAGTAAGAGCTGAATTTTATGCCTATCAGTTTTATATATCTGATCATTTGATATAAACAAAGTAACCTTTGCCCCAGCTACCACCTGGAAAGAGTTTCAAGGCTGCAGTGTGGGGAGAAGAGAGTTAAAGAGAGAAGATGAGAAAGCCAAAAGACCAAGGCAGCTAGATTGTGTTCATGTTCTCCCTGAGAATTACTCACACTTCCTTTGTTTGTAACAGTCAGTGATACATTATGCCAGTTTTTGAGTTTTTATCTTATGAAAAGAAAATCAAGTTCTGAGTAATTTTATCTGTGAGTTTATTTCATCCAACTCTTCCTAGTTCATTGGGATTGCTTTTATCATTGAAAATAAGAATACTACCCAGTTTTGAAAATTCTGTCTAGAACTATCTGTAACATGTATCTTTGTAACGGGATAAGATTTCACATGTTTTACACAATCTGCTAATTCCATATTTTCCACATCAGATGGTTGTAACAGGATTTTAGTGGCAAATATTTGAAGTTAGGTGTCTCACAGTGAATCAGGCAATCCATCTTGGTCCTTTTGGATGTTCCATGGTGGTTTTGATATCTTGTTTTATCCCCCTTTGTTTGCTTTCACCTTCATACATGCTCATATTTTTAAATGTTTTCTAGTAAATATCACATTGCTTAAAATCCTCACACATTCTTTAAAAAATGTTTTTATCACAGATGCAAATATAGGAAACAATTGTTTTTTATCAATGCAAATAAAAAGTTTAGATATCTTAGAGTAACTGTAATAAAAGACTAAATGAGTAATATATCTCAACCATTTGCATTGTCTTATGAAGTTATTAGAATGTCTCATTTGCAGTAATATTTGAAAGGTCACATTTCACCTTGATTGTATATCCTCACAATGAAACATAATTTTAAATAAACATCAAATTATATCCAATAACTAGTATCTAAATCAGTACTATTCCTTAAACAATTCACTAGAATTATGTATGCTACTGCTGTCATCTACTTCCTTCATCATAAGTGAAGTGAAAGTCACTCAGTCGTGTCCGACTCTTTGTGACCCCTTGGACTATACAGTGCATGGAATTCTCCAGGCCAGAATACTGGTGTGGGTAGCCTTTCCCTTCTCCAGGAGATCTTCCCAACCCAGGGATCGAACCCCGGTTTCCCACATTGCACGCGGATTCTTTACCAGCTGAGCCACCAGGAATTGGAAAACAATGCTAGTAAAACAAGTAATAATCTGCAATTTATAAATATGGAAACAGAAACAGAGAGATTAAGGATACACAGGTCTTAAATGCAAGAGTGGGAATGTAACCCTAGGCAAGTGG